>VWZL01006286.1:64334-171579 GCA_013396915.1 Stercorarius parasiticus
TAAAAGCTTGGTTAGGGCCGATTTGGACTTGACCATATCTCGTGAGAGTTACTTGTTTGCTCACATCATCTTCAAGAACTAGAGTTATAGACTCAATGCAGGCGTGGTCAAAGTTCTAGGCAGAAAGAAGTTTCACCATCAGAAATAGGCAAAGACATTAATATTACCATGGAAAGCAAAGATACAAACAAACAAACAGGGAGAGAAAGCAGTTGTATAGAAAGAAAATACCAGAACTGTCATCAGGTAAATCAGTTGTAAACTACCACTCAAAGCATTAAACAGAGCACGCAAAATTGTATGTAGAACATAATAAAACATTGTATATGAATATAAAAGCAAGGAGAATGCATTTTAGGTATTATGGCAGTATAGTAGTAAGTGGGCAGAGGTCCCCAGGTACTGATACTGGGTTCAAAAGGCCATACTTGCATGGCCGCCCTGGGTACTCCTCATTGCTGGGTTAACCAGTGTTTGAGCCAGTCTCTGACACAGTCTCTATCAAGCTGGTGCAATCAGAGCCCAAACGCAGTGAGCAGGAGAAAGAAACTATTGTACACATGAAGGTGCTTCTCTTCCACCTTGACACCTAGTCTTGATCTCTGACTGCAGACAAAAGGATACAATTTCTCCAGAGTTATACTAAAATAATTTCTAAATATCTGACTATTCAAAAAATGGCTTTACAAACTAACTCACACTCATCATTTTAAAGTGCTATCCAGGTAGAATTTATGAACCCAAATACAAGACAAAAGGTGACATAACCGGCTTAAACTGAGCATCTTACATTCCCTGGGGCCCCTATGATTTCACCCAGGAACTTTACAAGGTTGTGCTAAGGGTCATTTCCAGTAGCATCCTTGTCTCTCAGTGGCTACCTAACCAATCACTCCATGCTTGAAGCCACCTGAAACGCACAATCAGGAATCTCAACACCTATGCAGGAGAAGGAAGTGCCTACAAAAAAACAGAGGCATCACCTCATAATCTGAAGTGACACAAGAGACAATCCCACAGTAGGTCAGCTTCAGTGCATCACTCCCTGCTGATGAGTTAAGGCATCCCAGCCCTCAGCACATGGGTGTCTGTGAATCACAGTCTCAGAGACTTCTCCTGAGAGCCTAGGTGACTAATAACAGCATTAAATCCACTCTTGTAGATAAGTACTTTTTATAAGCACCTCTATTGGTAAAGCCTGTTGTAGGATACCTGCCAAAATACTTTCAAACAAATATGTGTGGTGGCTAGTCTCTTCAATAGTTTCTAAAAGGCATTGGTCCAACAAATGAAATAACGTATCAAATATAAAAATCTAAAGCTAACAAAAAAACCCCTCTTGCCTAAATAGCAGTGTATTAAACCTGTTCAGTGCTGACAGCAAGTGCTTTTCTAAAGCCTAAGACACCTATTTGTACCATAACCAAAGATACTTGTTCAATGTGCATAAATTAATATCTCTTTAGACTTTATCCCTCTAAAGATGCAATTCGCTTTACATAGGTCAACAGGACAGGTAGCAATACAACCAGCACAAAAAAGGTGTAAAATGGTTTCAATTTATGATATTTTTCTGTTAAACATAACCCAGTAGTTTACCATAGAACTTATACAAGATTGCCTGAAAAAATGGATGTACATGTTTGTTGTGAATGTTCAACAAAAATGTGACTTACTTGTCCACAAGGTGCTTTCTGTAAAGTGATTGTGAATTTGTTTTTCCCAGTGCCTTTTACCAAAATATACTGGCAAATCCCAAGGAAAGTAAAATGACGTCCATCAAATGTCGTGAAATGAGAACTACCTGTGATGGAGCACTCAGCTTGAGAGAAAAAGGATAAACAAGAATGTTCACTTGCATAAGAATGTATCATTATTCTGTAAATGATGGAAGAGAGGTAAATAAGAAACGTTCTCCCCATTTCTAAGCACATAATCCAGGCTAATTTTAATCTATCTAGCTATTACGGTATTTGGAAATAAAGTATGCTATATTCACCTATTTCCATCAGATACCATCTCATGTTGCACAGACCACTGTGCAGCATCTTTTGGTTCTAACAAGATGAGATGCCTTTGAGTTATGAGTTCTCTAAAATACAAAAGAGCTTTCTCTTATCACAACTCTGAAGTTTCCTAGAATCTTCTTCCTCATCATCTTTTGGCATGACTGAGTGTGAAAGAGGACAAGCTTCTTTCTCCTTCCTTCTAGGTACTATGGCACTGCTTTTTACTGCAGGTATGAAGAGGCTGCAGGCATTCGGTCCCTAGAACCAGACTAGAGTAGTCATAATTAACCCCTGACATGCACACATAACACACACAAGACGTGGAGTGGTTCTCAGTGTCAACTGTTTTACACTACAGGTCCACCCTGTCAAGCCTTGCTTAGTGACTCTTAATCCTCGTTTACTACCTCATTCAGAAGTGGCTCCTAAATTTGTAAAAAATTCTCTTTCACAAGTTTCATAGTATAATCTTGTCTAAGATACAGAACTGTCAGGAGAGTTTCACTAAGCAGCTACTGCATGTTCCTCTGAGTAACTCATTACAGAGACATGTAATCTTTAAAGATAAGGATCATTATCCAAACGTGAACTGGTGTTACAAGGGACACTGAGCACACTGAGCATCAGAATGATGTTTTTCCTATTATTTGCATTACAGTTGCTCCTAGGATTGAGGAGATCCTTGTATCTGGCCCAGATACTGCACAGGCAGTAGAAATAAGCCGCCTGCCTCAAAGAACATAGAGAGTAAACAGGAGATGATAGAAAACAAGAAGTGGATGTACCACACTGAGTTGGGGAAGCAAATGGGAAAGGGTAAGATGAATATGGTCAGGCAGTTAACAGCTTCACCGCAGATGGCCCACTGCTACCCTCAACATCCATCTGTTTTACCTTTCTTCTTAAATTAGTGCCACAAGCCCTTGGATCATATTTTGTTCTGTTGTCCTATGAAAAATTCATTTCATAAGGAGGAGTTCATTGAGGAGAGAAAAGAATAATGAAATACAGATACCTGGGCAATCATGATCAGTGCAGTTCCAAATGCCACCAACACAAATACTAAAAAGAAAAATCACAAAACACAGAAATTCAGTGTTCTGATCTTTAGCAAAAAGAGCAGCTTTGAGCTAATTAATGTCTTGAATTCACCCTTTCCATAGAATAGCCCATATATTTTAGTGACACACAAGGCCCAGACTGTAAAACATAGATACCAACTATTCTTTAAAATGTAAGAGTGACTATGATGTTAAACTAACTACAGGCAGCAGTCACAGAGAGAGGAAACACAGATGTGAAGCTTTCACATACCAGTTGCTACATTCTTGTTCAATTTTTGAGCCTACAGGGAAGGCAGTTCCATGATAAATACAAGGACAATTCGACACAGAGATACAAGTTCCATTTTCCATAATGAGACCTATTGGGAGGGAAGTTAATAAATGAGATAAAAAACAAGTTAATGAACTCCAATCACCGCTTTTCCCCCATCTGACTCAAACTTTCAAATCTGCCAGAAGGTGATCTCATCAGTCTTAACTGGGGACCAGCAAAAAGAATCACCCAGGGAGTGCAGAGAGCTCAGTGATGAACACTGGAGCTCTCTCACAGCAGTTGCCACTCTGAATAGCGGCTTTATGAAAAATGTCTGCCTTAAGCATGTAAAAATGTACAGACTCAAAAATGAAAAGAATCTGAGATCACATAATCTTTAGTCCTTTTAGAATAGGATTGTTCACAGTCCAATCCCTAATTTTTATTGTGTACAGGTCTCAGGAATTTTGTTTTCTTTTACAGGCCTCAGGAAGTTTGTCTTATGCTCTGTACAAGAAAACACATTCTGTTTAAACAAAATCTCAATACATTTTGGAATAATTCAAATAAAGTTAATTAAATCTATGTAGTATCTTATTGTAGAAAGCATTAGTGATGGCTCCAGATTTTAACCAATATTTCATTCTGAGGCACTTTAGTATTCTAGAGAAATATTTAGAGCACAATAAAAGGAAAAATCACAGTGAAAACAACAACAGCTGGAGCAGAATTTACAATATTCATATTTTCTGGATTTAACTTCAAGCACAGTCTAGACAACTTTATTATGATGCTGGATATCAGCTTTACACATACTTTTTAACATTACGTTGACAGTATTTACCGTCTGGACAGTAACAGCCATCTAAGCAGTGTAGGTTGCTGCCAAGACAATCTTTTTCAAATGTACAGGTTGGTGGACAGCAACTGATACAGTCACGGTGTACAAAGCTGTCTTCACACTTCTCAGCTAGAAAAAATACATGGTACATTGAACAGCAGTGCAATTTCTCTTTCCATACTGGAGAACCCCTCTCTCTCAAATAAACAGTTGTGCAGTGCTTCTGGTATAGGTAATTGTTCAGATCAGGTACAATGGATTGGTTGGAGAGGTTTTAAGTGGTAACTGTGGTGAGCCTCTCACCAGTATTTAAATCTTTCTTTGCCAAATTCTTACATCACCACTCCAAAAGAACTTATAGTTTTTGTGACAGGGGAACATGTGCTCATATCTCAGCCAGTTCAAAGTCTTGTGCATGAGACTGAACTGAAATTGATGGGTGATGGTGATAACTAGGAGATGGATTAACTGTATTAATTCTGTTATAGGGCCAGTAGAGCCTGAAAGGTCATCTGGGAAGAGGGGCAACATCAAATCTCCACAGATTTTTGTTCTTCGTCCTAGAATATGACCAGCACACATGATGTTTCAAGCAATCTGTGGAAACATGAATTCTGTGTGGATCTAGATCAGATCACAATGGAATTAAAATATTCCTCTAGCAAGTCATTGACTTCATTGTTTGCCAGCAGTAGTGAAGTTGGCTAATCTACTTCAGTACCAGGTTTGAGTTCTATAGTGACAAATGTTGTCAAGATGGAATTACTTGAAATGGATACATGGGGTATCTCGAAGGTCACATAGTATGCTTTATTAAATAGTCTTACTACAGGCAGGAAAGTCGTCCCTCCAGTCCCGCACCGGGGACCCAGCGTGAGAGCATGCTCTAGCGTACTCTGTCACCGCCCTGCAGTATGTCTCATCATCATCCACTCTGAAATGATAAAACAAGGGATTAATCAAGGAACTCAAATCCCATCTACAAATCTCTGCCATAAGATATTGCACAGGGTACTTCACACACAACTGACACCACTCAGTCATAACGGCACACAGTGAAAATACTATAAAAAGGAACGAGCTATATTGAATATCCCCTCTACTCTGCTCTGGTGAAACCCCACCCGGAGTACTGCGTCCAGCTCTGGAGTCCTCAGCACAAAAAGGACACAGACCTGTTGGAACAGCTCCAGCGGAGGGCCATGAAGATGATCAGAGGGCTGGAGCACCTATGCTATAAGGACAGGCTGAGAGAGTTGGGATTGTTCAGCCTGGAGAAGAGAAGGCTCCAGGGAGACCTTATAGCAGCCTTCCAGTACTTAAAGGGGGCCTACAGGAAGAATGGGGAGGGACTCTTTATCAGGGAATGTAATGATAGGACACAGGATAATGGCTTCAAACTGAAAGAGGGCAGATTTAGATTGGATATCAGGAAGAAATTCTTTACTGTAAGGTTGGTGAGGCACTGGAACAGTTTGCCCAGGGAAGTTGTCGATGCCCCATCCCTGGAAGCGTTCAAAGCCAGGCTGGATGAGGCTTCGAGCAGCCTGGTCTAGTGGGAGGTGTCCCTGCCCATGGCAGGGGGGTTGGAACTAGATGACCTTTAAAGTCCCTTCCAACCCAAACCATTCTGTGATACTGTGATTCTGTGAATATACTGTTGTGTTTTATCATTTGATATTACAAAAAGTCATTTCATTTTAACATTACCACAAGGAACAAAACCACTAATTTATTACAAAAAAGATAAAAGCTGCTTATGACATTGTCTTCAAGACAAGTTGTCCTTGTCTTGGAGACAACGGACAACTCAACAGTCTCAAGATCCACAGCTCAGGCCCTCTCCCTCCTGCATGACATGGAAACTGTGACCTACACTAATAAAAGACATTCTGGACCAAGTAACAAGTTCAAGTTTCCAATTCCCTGTCAGTCCTTGAACTGAGGTGAGAAGAGCCCTGTTGGTGTACTCCTGACCTTGTGTTAAAGTGCTCGGTGCCAGAAGCATTAACTACTGAATACTGTAGACAGGCTCAGTGATTTACAGCACAACCTTGGGCAAAGACATCATCTTTGCCTTAGACAATACAGAAGAAGCTGTACAGTGGTTTTTTGCCAGGATCATGTAAAGAGACATTCATCGGTGTTTAGGTAAGCTCAAATTTTATTCAGACGTAAGTCACATAAAGCAAGATATCACCAACTCTTTGTTACTGTGAAAGTCCAACAAGTCCCATCACTCACTGTGACGGACTTGATGCCAAAATGAACTAGTCATAGCACAACGTTTCTATTATAAGCATGACTGTGACAGATCAGCTGAGTTTGTCTTTCAGCACACAAGATCATGCTTCCAATATTAATGGTCTTAAGAATATATTATATTGTGTTTGTATTCTTCTTTCACCACATCTGTTATCAAATCAAACACCATTATACTCTTTGTTACAGTGATCAGACTATCTCCAGCTCTCCTTATTTAATCCAATTAGATGGGTCTTAATAGAAAGAATACTTGGCATATACAATGGCCCCACAAGAAACTTCATAAACTGACACTAAGCCACAAGAAGAGAGGTCTCTTTTATAAACAAAATAAGCCCAAATTAATGAGGTTCTGAGACACAGAAACTTCATTCAATGTTTTTAACGTTCACACAATTCTCATCAACACAGATGCACATCGACAAAGATCAAATCCACCTTAACAGCATGACACTGATTCAATATCACATTTGAAAATTTGCTTTTCATTATTATTCTTTTGCTAAGAAAAAGTCACAATAAATTCCTGAGTTACAAAGTGACCATGCAGAGGCAACTCATCTCTTCTCTGAACAAAATCAATGTACAGATCACAAACTTCAGGAAGCACACGTTGGAGATTTGCCTACAAACACAAATTCTTCCATCTTGACTTGATGGCAAAGCAGAAAACTGAAAATTCATCAAAAACAAACTAACAAGTTGTAGTGGATGCTACTGAGTGATTCATACTTTCAGTCTTGTGATCCTCTCTGTATGTTTTTGATTAAATTGATACTCCGAGAAGGCCATAATAGTATCTGGCAAAAATCCTGCTATTTATGACAAATACTTCTTAATTTAAAACCTACTAAAAAGGAAGTGGTACACTGCTCAGTCATTTATTCAATTAGCTTTGGAGCACCAGAGTCTGACTTGAATGACCGTCAAGAACTAAACAGGAATCTGGACAGCTAAGGGAAAAATACCACGCTACACGTAATGCCAGAAGCTGAGGAGGTATAATACCCTCCAAAGCTAATGAGAGTTGAATTTCTTTTGACAACTCTGAATTTACATATATAAAATAATTTTGAAAAATTCTACTAATTTGAACCGTAGTGGTTGCTCATAAAAACAGTCCAACTGTGTCAGAGAAATGGTCCAGCTCCTCCACTATCATTGATATTTCCCCCAAGTATCATCTCCATGTATTTCTGATTCAGGACCTTCAGATACAGATTTCAGGGTTTTTGTGATTAGCAGCTCCTCCTTTGTCGTTAGTGACTCTCCATGGATTTCTCTTCCATGTATTTGACATGTATTTCCTTGAATCCATGTAAACCTTCAGCAATCAAAATATCCCTTGACAGGCTGGTTCTGTGCCCTTTGTTTCCACACTAAATCACCCACAGAGAATCCCCATCTCTTTCACTTTGAACTTGGCTCCTCCTAATTTCCCTCAATGCTGCACAGTTCTGATCTCAAACGAAAGAATGAGCATTCATGTCATGTGTCAAAAATAAATACACAAGAACTCCAGTCCTACCTGCAAAGATCATTCATACAGCTGGAAATATAAGAATACGGATCTATGCTTTCATGACAGCTGAGAAAAGGAAACTGTAGGAATATTTGGCACTTGAAGAATATGTCCTGCGCATTAAGGAGAATCAATAAATGGCAGTTAGCAAATACTTTCTGAACAAGCATAATTCTTTTTACCTTTGTTTCCCTAATCTACAGTCCCTTATATCCCCATTTGAGAATCTCACAGTCTCAATTTATTATTATGTCTCTTTTATTATTTCTTCACCATGAGGGTGGTGAGACACTGGAACAGGTTGCCCAGAGAGGTGGTGGAAGCCCCATCCCTGGAAGTTTTTAAGGCCAGGCTGGATGGGGCTCTGAGCAGCCTGGTCTAGTGGGAGATGTCCCTGCCCATGGCAGGGGGGTTGGAACTAGATGATCTTTAAAGTCCCTTCCAACCCTAAAAATTCTATGATTCCATGATTATTCTTCCTAAAATTTGGCCTCTCTGCCTAGGCTGGCTTGATCACATGCTGCTCCTAAACCAGCTGGGATCAAAGAGTGCGAAATGACAAAAAAGTCATTTTGTGTCAATGCAGGAGCTGAGCATGTTACTTCTGCAGTATTTCACAATTTCCAAAATAATGAGGTGTAAGATGCCAGGACAGGAAACTGAACCCAGGTTTAATGCAGCAATGAAGAACTCTGCCAGCAGACCTGTGCCACTTGGCACATCTGATCTGAACCTTTGTACTTTTAAGCTAAACATCTGAAGATCTTCAGACATTCCCTAGCAACAGTCCTGATATGAATCTTCCCTTTCTCAAAGCCTCAATGCATCTAAGGCTTTTTTCAACACGGTGTATATTGCTAGATTCTTGAACCATTACTAGGCAGTGAAGATTAAGAAGATATATATATATGAAAAACATTATAAGTTTACCTCAGTGAGTTCTGCATTAGGTGAGCAAGGACTGGAAAATTCTGAGGCAGTAGGTACACAATCTATGTCATTTGAGGTTTGCACAGCCCAGCTATTTGCAAATTCAGCAATATCTTCTGTATATTCACCAACTGCATAAAAACATTGAAAGAGCATCCAGGAAAAAAAAAAATCAACAACACAAACACAAAAACAGCTTGAAAATTTCAGGTAGTTTTTCAATGTGTTCATTACCTCAGTTACGGATATGTTCATTACCTCAGTTACAGATATGTTCAAAGTACGGGCAGTGTAGAAAGTATGGGTAGTGTAGTGGGGATTTCTTTAGGTTCAGGTAGTATTTTATACTACATTTAAATGAAAAGATTAAAAAAAATATATGACAAGGTGCTGGTTGGGGTTTTTTTAAGTGCAATCACTGAAAATTTTATAACAAATATGCAAATAAGGATGATGGTAATGCATTGAATACTTCAGAAAAAATACATTTCTTTAAAACAGTTCAAGGCTTTCATCATGTTTCAGTCAGCACTATTATTTCCCTCCTTTTCCCTTGCTGCAGGAAAGCCCTACAACAAACACACCACTACATACCCAGTTCTCCTCACAGCTGGACCATGGGAGAACTAATGAACAAGACGCAAGACTGGAAGTCATGGCAACAGGCTGAGGAAGACACATGAACACACAAGAAGGTTGGCAGTAAAGAAACAGACCCAAAAATTCCATACTTTTGCAGTAAGAACTAAATATTACATTTTCTCTGTGTTCTTAAATATGTTAAAAAGGGTGTATTGCCTCCACCTTGAGGAACCTTACAGTAATTGGTATGTATGCCACGGTTGTCTATATCTGTGCATGGTTAGGAGGTGGGGGACTGCAATGAAATCAGCTGCAGTTTTTTTCACAGAGATGTACTATCCAAAACTTAATCTAACTTCTTCCAGCACAAGATGTACAAAATTTGACACTCTGCAATGTGGAAAACCCCAAAGAACGCTAATCAGATATTTGTACTTGGATCTCCACAAATAAACAAAGATAAGATCCTAACCACCAGTCTATTTTACTTATGAGACAGGGAGAGTTAAAACATTTCTCCATCTCTGACAGAGTAGTTCTTTATGAAGAAAACCCTTTCCAAACATAAAAAGCTGGGGTTTAATCTGAAGGTAAACCTGTTGCCATAACTATGCTTCTGTGAAAACATTAAAAATATTTTCTTTACATTTCCACATGGCTTGAAAAATTTTCTAAGTAAGTCCTCAAAAATAAAATCACTGTCCTTGAAACAGTTCTACACACAGATACGGCCTTGTGTATTAAAGCAATACAAAGATGCCATTAAAGGTGAAGATAAGGACAGAGAAAAGGAGTTTGTTTTTAAACTGTGCTTTGAAATGGAGTATTACATGCTTCTCAGCAGCTTATTTACTTGGGGCATTGCAAACAAAGAGCATTCAGACACTGAAAGACTCAGGATAGATGTAAGAGCTTCCCTTACACTACTGGGGGAAGTAGCTTAGCTGGGGGAGATGTATCATCATCCCAGATGATTTGTAAGATTTGGAAACACTTAGGAAAAATGTTGTGGCTTAGAAGTAATTCGAATTAGCAGTCTGTTCTTGTGAAGACATCAGAACTTCATGCTTTGTATTTGCATGAAGTCAAGGCACCACATTATACAACTGGTTCAAGGTTAAAATGATTCATAGTGCTCTTGATTGTACACTAAAATAATACTATAATTTCTCATAAATAAAAATGCTAGAAGAAATTATGATGATGTAGAAACTTAGCTCTGTAAATTAAGAAAGCTAGGAGCTGGAAGTCTTTTATAACAGATAATACATTTAAAGATACTGAAATTACTATTTTTTAGAGATCATGTGAATTCATTATCTCCTCCAAACTCCATTTTTCTCCATTATTACGGATCACCAGTTTTAACTAGTTATTAAACATACTATAGTCTGGTATGCACAAAACGGGGAACTTACTGCTTTCATGGCAGAAGAGGTATGAGAAATTTATATTGGGCAGATTTTTTAAGACTATACAAAGATAAGTACACCGTGTCTTCCTTCACTTAGAAAGTCAAAAATCTCCACTATCAACCATAAAAAATGGGGAAAAACAGAGGAGGGGAAAAAAGTTAAAGTGAGATAACTTTCGTGACTTAAGAATATGCAGGGCCATGGGACTAGATTCTCCCAGCAATTACTGGTAACAGTAAAAGTCCTATCTTTGTTTTTATCAGAGACTGAGAAAAATATTCCTCATATTCTCAAGCTTGTTTGGTTTTGGGTCTGGTTTTTTTTTCACATTAGTTGCAAGTAGGACAGAAGTCCCTGTAAAGTATTCCCGACATAGACTACAGAATATTCTACCAGTTTAGGAAGCAATCTCTGCCTTAGACTCACCATTGGGCAACTCATTCTACAAGGCAGTCAGAGGCCCATAATATACCACACCAACAAAGAGATACAAGGAATTCCCTGGCAACAGCTTTGAAATTTACTTATTTCAACTAGCATTTTTATGATAGTCATATAAATGAATAACTCAAGATGGTGCTTTTTCCAAATATTAATATTTTGTCTCTTCTTTCCTTCTCCCTCCATCCTTAAACACAAAGAAAACCACAAGCATCTGCTTATTTATTTATTATTTGAAGGCACTTTCATCAGCTAAGATAAACATACGCCAAGTGCTCTGCTGAGCAATAAAACGCTTAAAATTACATATAAATACTTTTTTGAACTGGGACCTTTTCCCTTAGCATCTGTAATGATGAGGAAGAGTAGAGCAGATATTCTATTTTCTGATGCAATAACTGAAACAGGATTCTGTCTTTTTACTGTAATATCTTTAAAGTGAACATAGAAGCTGTTCACACAAAGTAAGGGCATATTTCTAAGCTATTTACTTACTATTTTGCAGTATCAGGTCATCATATTTATTGCCATTAAAATTTCCACAGAGGCCACAAGGTTTTCCCTTATGATCTTCTGTCAGCTTAATATAAATACCAGAGTTTCCATCCCAAGCAAGAGAAAAACCAAAGGTAGTCTTCACCAGAATATAGTCAGCCAGTCTCTCAACAAAAGCATTTCCAACTGTCTGAGGCAACATTAACCTGGAAAAATAAACAGTGTGCTTCAAAGATCTCAGATGAGATGAGGTTAGTGCTAGAAGAATATCACATAAAACATCACCTTCTAACTCACTAAGCCCTTTTTCCCAGGTGCATACAGTCACTTCCATTCAATTCTTCATTATGTTTTTACTATCTTTTCTGCTGTTTACTTCTCTGTATGAACCATTAAAAATGAATGCTTTTCTGCTGTATAGCCCTATCAGTTGTCCCAATTGAAATCCTGAAAGAATAATGCGTGTTCATTTTCGAAGACCAGCACAGGCATGTTGAGGAATACATGACTTCATGAGCATGCTGCATTGCACAGGGAGCTATGTGACACTATGACCACCAGCATCCCTTCTGGGCACGGGTCCTCACTGGACTAGATGTCTGCAAATGGAGGAACTTAAAATACAGAAAATCCTATTGACCAAAATACTGTATATCTTCCTCCTTTGGCCAAAGACCACTGGACAATAGTATTGCAGCACAGATCTAATCCCCATCATAGAATCATAGAATTGTCTAGGTTGGGAGGGACCTTTCAGACCATCGAGTCCAACCATCAAATCTTCCAAAGTTGCTTCTGTTGGGATGAACGGTATCACCATAGCTATCAGTTTCAGATGCTAATAGCTGTAGCATTACATCAAAGGGGATGCCAAGAACACTTCACAATAAAATGTTAAAACCCACCATTAAAACACTTACCTGATTCCTTCTTTTCTTACTTCATGTCCTGAAATAATTATTTCTTCTTGGTTTGAAAAAAATAAGCTGACGGACCTCTGACAACTATATACCGAACCGTAACAGTGAGGACTGTTATGAACCTTAAAGGGGAAAAATATACATGCAAAAAGAATACATGTTTGTTCTTAATAATGTCATGCAATTTTTCATAAACTCATATACGATATTTTATATTTCTATGCACCAATCACTGAAAGAGCTTTACACATAAATACTTAGAATATAAAAATTCACAGTTACAAAGATATGCAAAACTAGAAGTTCATGCTACCCGATACTACTGAGAAATACAGCAACTGTTTAATATTACAAAGCATCATAAGACAGTGGTTTAAATACTGGATGAAATACCCAGGTATTTTATGTAGATGAACTTCAGAGACACTGCAGTGAGCTAGCTTATAACTGCCAATGTAGGAGCTTGTTATTGGTCCTGAGGAGACACCCCTATTGCTCTGTTTCTAGAATTCTGATCTACAAGAGGGGACTACAAACCAATACAAAACCTCAGCGTAATACCAGTGACCAGCGTTCTCCATGCCAGCTGAGACTGGCACCAGCTGAACTACAACATGCCTTCCTGAAGCACTCAGGATTTGTTCAGATTTTGGAGTGTTCCCACAGAATACTGCAGGCATCTAACTTACATGCATTTGCTAAAATCCATTTTACGCTGGCTTTCCAGCCCTGCTAATGGAGAAAGGCAGGCTTTTCTGAAGTCTGCTTCTCCCCATTATACATATATAGCACAGTGAGTCAGGATATTGGTTTGAATCGCATATCAGCTTCCCTAGTTTGAAAAAAAGTAATGGAAATACAAGTTTCAGTCAGCCAGAGAGAGATTTGCAAAACTGTGTGTCTCAGATATTGACAATGTGTGACTTCCATGACTGCCCACTACTAGAGAGAGATGTTAAACAGATCTCGGATGCGTGCTTTCAGAAATGAAAGCCATGCAACTCCGATCTCAGCATGTCTATGGTTTTATGGTAGTGAAGTAGATCTCTCATAAAAAATGTATAATGAGACCTTGCAACTGGCATGATAAACCAGTACTCCTCCTTTTTACAGTTTGGCAAAAAGGAGGCTAGCCTTAAAGTTGGACTTCATTTGCATTCCCAGCCTTTGGCATGGTAGAGCATGACTTCTGCAGGAAGATTCTTGCCCCTGGACATTACACAGCTTTCGTTGGCCAGGGCATGCTCTCTGAACATGAAAACTGTGCGTTCAGATTTACTCTGCCTGGTGATAGGGATATATGCCTCCAACTTTCTGTGCATATGCTCTAACCAGTTAACTACTACCCAGTTTTGAATTACACACACACAGTCTAAGTGAGTTTTAAGCACATACCTGCTCCAAGAGCTTAAGCAAAACTTCAACAGCTTTCATTAACCTCAGTGGGGCTGAGCCACCCAAACCCGTGGGATGCCCTAGACTACAGTGCTTCAAAAGCATATGAGCTGATTTTAGACACCACTGAGGAGACAAGGGAATGTGTTGTGAATCTTAGATACCTATCATTACTTAAATTAAAATGTATACAGAGTTTAGATAGCTCAAATATGACTCCTATGACTGTGTCCATCACCATTCCCTGAGAAAGATGGGAGTTGCGTTACCAGTTTATTTGACAGTGTTGTGAAGATAAACAGGTTAGTAATTGGGAAATGTTTTGCCAACATAGTAATGGAGGCTGTAAAAGTAACTAGAGCTATCATTTTTGTTGAAAAGATCTGTTGGTAAACACATACAGTGCTAACACATACTCAAATTAATCTTCTTAAACTGACACTTAATCCTGGAATTAAAAGCAGTTACTGTTTCTTTGAGTTAAATAAACCAGGAAAAGCATTAAGAGTTTTTACTTGTATAAAGAAAACCATAATTAAATACATCATAAATGTTACTAGTATTGACAAATGTTTTCTATGTAAACCTGGCCCAAGACAGAAACACAATCAAGGAAAATAAAAATAATTCTTGTGTTTTCATCTCCTCTACAGAGGTGGATTATTAAATCCAGAAGGACCATAATGTGGGGAGTTGGCAAGGTTCTTGGCTCTCCATTGCCCAGCCTGTAGTGACTGCAGTGCTTCAACATTACTTATGACTTTTCTGAATAAACATTTTCAGTTTTTAACAAAACATGACATTTGTTACAGCAATTGACTGGCTGTTTCTCTCTTTCCAGAGCAACTGGGATCCACTGAAATATTGATTCTAGATTTTAATATAATCTTGGGCTTTGCTACAGCATTTTCTGAAAACTCCTAAATGATCATAGCTGCATGCAGAATCCAAAGAATTAAAATGAAATCGTGGAAGGCAGATGTAACAGCATCTGTCTATAACCTGAGTGAATAGAAATGGTAGTTTTAATGGCAGATTTATCTTCACTAGATGCTATTATCTGGGAGGAGAGGAGATCGTGTGTTTATGAATGAAAACTAGTCCCTGGAGCAGGAATCAGCATCTAGGTCTGCCCTTGTCCCTGCAAGCACTGTGACTACCATGGCTTAGAATTAGGACCCTTTCCCTTGCTCAATCAGTGCCAAATCCCAACCATTGCGTAAAAAGTAACATAATGAGCTTGTATTCTCTCCCCACAGTAACGAACAGCCTGATAAATCAGGCAGCTTCCTTCATAGAGGGTATAGGTTTGAACTCTCCATGACCCAAAGTCATTAACTATAGATACTAAGCAATTTGAGGAAATTGCTAAAAAGAGTGACTTCCATACATAGGTTAAGATGAAGGCTTTTGAGCTGTTAATCTTCTCTGCATGACGTAGAGGTAATCCAAAATTAGAACACAGATGCCCAGAGGGGACAGAGTTTTCTGTGGGCCAGAGAGGCAGCTCCCTGTAGCGTGTTGATGGCTGTGAATTGGGGCCCAATACACTGGGGTGCCCAGCTATCAGGCAGGTGATAGCTGTTTGCACTTTACTCAGCAACTGAGGTTTTTTTACAGTCTGACAGCTAAAGTTTATTGAAGTTTCCAAGGTCTGCTTTAAGACCCACTTTTGTCCCCAGAAAGGAGAGATCAGAGATCCTTTTTAGGATAGGGGGAGTAAGAAATACTATTTTTAATATGCTGACTCTGTTGATTATCAATTCATCAGTGTTTTGAGTTACTGCACATAGGCTTAGACATTTTCCAGCAGCATAGTTTTATATTTAAGTAAGCAATGCAATGGTTTCATCCATTTATTGTCTCTCCACTTATTTTACTTATGATGAAAAAAAAGGAATACTCAGTGTGTTATTTCTAGCGTATGCTCACATACTTACCCAAACAGTGTACTGGGGTTCTGGAGGACTGCAGTCTTTTGCAAAAATATAGGAGCAATTTCCCGGGAAGTAATAGTAAATGCCATCAAATGTTTCAAAATGATACTGTCCCCATGATTTGCAAATCCCGTCTCGGTCCTTACCAGTGTTAGGTACTGGAGAGAACACACTGAGTTTACAAGCACAGTAATCAAAAATTGACAGGCATCACAGACATCTACAAAAGTAAGAGCTCAGAAAGGAAATAAGAGTTTATAAAGGAAATATACAGCAAAGACAAAAGATAACCTTATTTCTTCGACTTTAAATAAAGCTGAATACATTTTTTTAATCTTTAGGCTGCAGTTCTAGTCATGTGTGTTCATTGTAAATTTTTTGTTTGCTTCAATGGATACATTTTAATTATAAGTACAGGCAAGGGAAACCAGTGCATTGAAATAGTTGGTAATTTTATTTGCAATAAGTCACTGTTCATTAGGAAAATGCAGTGACTTTTTCATGTTCAGCTAACTATAAAAAAGCTGGGTAGCTACTGATGTACTAGACAGTAAACCAGCTGTTAAGGTATCTATGTATCATTGCAGCCCAAGTGCTGAAATGTAGGCATTCCTGATGCTGCTCTATATATATCCCTAACAAATATCATTTTAATCCTCTTAGCTACTACTAGAATGACAGTCCTCCTACAGAAGAATCACAAATGTACTGTTAACAGTATTGTTTTAAAAACGTGCACCTTAAATCTTGCTTGAAGAGGAAACTTGACTTTTTTGGCCCAGAACTTACCAATTTGGCACCTGCTTCCTTGAGCCTGGAATAGCTGACAGTCACAGTCACCTGCCTCCGTGCAGGCCGCTCCATTAAGGCACTCCTGAGGACATGAACCTGTAAGCAAGCATTAGTAGATAGTGTTAAGTAGATACTTTTAGTTGATATAGTATTTTGCAAACAGGCTGAGAGATCTACATCAAATCTGTTTATTGTTAAATTATGAGGAGCTATATTAGCTAAAAAAATTAACCAACAACAACTACCTCCCATTTTTAACATTTACTTAATTTTATCCTTTGTGTCCCTTGGTTAAAAGAGAAGCAAGGTTCTCTCGTTTGGTTTGAGACTTGTAAACTAACAAAGGATCAAAAGGTCAACCTCCTCCCAGCAAACAAAAGGTCAAGTTCCCATGTAAAGAAACCAAATCCCAGTTCTGCTGATCTCAAAATACACAGGACACAGATTATTCTAATTGACCAAATTCAGCACAATTTATACATATGTTCAGCTCCTCCCTCTTAAGCATTACAGCAAAGGGTACATTCAGCTTATGATTAGTCCAGAATATATAATTTACGAAGTCAAAACCAATTATAAATAACCTTCCTCCGTGCTAAAAAAAGTCAGTTAAAAGGTTATTTCTGCTTAAGAAGTGACTGGAGTCAGAGAGTTGAGATTCCATGGGAATGGTTTGTTTTATGTTATAATTAGTAATTGTTTCCAAAAGCAGTTTCGTTAAAGGGTTTTATAGTCTGGAAGCTAAGATCTCACTGTCATGTACTAACCATTCACTGAGGTGGGTCTAAATCATAGTCCCCCAAAAGTAGTCCCAAAGCAAAATTTCGTCAGGTTTTGCAGATAGTTGCTGTCCTCCTTGGGGGAGGATTACCCTAGACACAAACACTTACAGTCTTTCTGACGGAGATTAAAAAGGCATTGCAAAAAACAGGAAGTAAACAAAATAAACAGGGCCTTCCACTCCTAATGAAGCCATGGTAAAGCTGCTAGTGACATTAAATGGGAATAAAATGGGATCTTTACAGTAAGGCACACACAGAAGTTACCAATGATTCAGAACATCATCCTTCAGTGTGAAAACTCCTTTTCATGCTTAGTTTTGAATTTTTCCCATTTAAGAATTGCTTTCCAAATATACATAGATATACTCTGAAAATACTGATAAGGCAGAAAATACTGTTTATAGAACAGTACAAATGTGGAAAACTTCTTTGTTCCTGTTAGAATTGTGAGCTGTAAAACTACATAATTCATTTACGTGGAAAAACACAACAGAAAGTACATACCCAGGCATACGTATTTTCCAAGAAGGATACCAAAGTTCAGTTGCATACAATGAACCTTTCTGCCAAACAACTTCAGTAACTTGGATCTGCTTCACATGTTTGTACAATGCTTAAAACCCTCCAGGAGCAGCTGCATACTCATTGCCTGAGCACTGCTGTCCCTTCTCATAACCAGTTACACACCTCTCAGATATACTTACATCCTCTGCCAAGGCCAGAAAAAGTGTCAGAAAAGAAAAATTGCAATGGAACTAAACTTTAAAAAAAAAAAAAATCAAAGGATTCGCTTAGTTAGCTGTTCAGATTTGTTTGTAAGGCATTATTTTGAAAGTACAATTTTAGCAAGAATTTTCCATGATTTAACATGGATAAAATAAGAAAATAAGTTTTGTAGGAGACATAATGAGGAGGGCTTCCACAACGCGCGGTAACGCAGGAGAGCTGGTAGGAAGGCAGTGTTTTCAGGAGCATGTCTCTTCCTGTGGGTGAGGAGCACAGCACTGACCTCCTGGAGGACTCCGCGTCAAGGCCCCATGAAGATGCGACCAAGGAGAGGCAGATCGAATCTGTCAGAGAAATGTAAAAGCAAAATCAGGGTGTTTGTTCTTTACAAATGAGCTGATACGAGCCAGAGGCATTGCAGCCTAATGCTGGGTTAGGACTTTGAGGGTTATTTTAATACAGAAGAGTAACTTGCAGCTTGGCCAGCATATGGCACGACCGCAGGCACTGCAGGAGGGATCGGCAGCCTGGGACAGCAGGGAAGGCAGTGACCATGGCAGCCAGCACTATGGGAAGGAGAAGCACAGCTTTCAGAGGGACGGGGAATGATATAGCTGCACCATGAGATCACCACTGGCCTCCTGTCCTCTGCTTTGCCAGTGCCAATGAACGAGCGGGGCTCCACAGGGGGAGGTTTGCATTTATATTTGGGAGGAAGAGTGAGGGAACAGAGAGCACTCCTGCCCTTTTCACCTTGGTCAAATACCGATAGTTGGAGAGCTCAGAGATGGGATATCCCACCATTGCCTCCTCTCCCCTAACTCATGCTCTGTGCTGCACCCTGATCATCCCATTGTGGCCACTCCAGCTGCGATGGATTTCTTGTCCTCCTTGAGATCCTTCAGAATTACATTTCAATTCATCCCAAACAACAGAGGAGGTGGATATGCCTGATCTGCTTCCTGTCTCGTTAAGGAACCAGGGAGCATCGGACTATAAGGAAGGCCTGGATCTGACCCAGCGCTCTGCTACTGCAGTTTGTCACGTCTCACCATCCTTTCCAAGAACTGATCCCATTCCAGGCTGAAAACACTCCGGGGTTTTTGCCCCCACTAGTCTGATTGGAAAGTTTACCAGAGTGAAGTGCTGGGTAGTTAGATATTTCCCTCTTACACTTTTTCATGGCCAGTTTAAATCCTTTTGGTTTATAAAGTTTGGCCCTTTTGCTTAAATAGCTCTTCTTCCTTGTGGTTTATTCCCTAATGTATTATGAGAAAACAGTTACCCTTCTATGCTCCCCACAGACGTATACACCAGCCTTCAGCTGTACAACTAAGAAAAACAAATTCTCCAAGTCTTCCCTTGTAAGCAAATGTCTTTCTTCCCTCCTGCCACCACTCATCCTCCATGTCTGGAGTCTGAACTAATGGATCTCAAGGAATAGGTTAGGTTCTCACTAATGCCTCATACAGTGACATAAAAACTTCCCGTTTCCAACTGGAAATACTTTGTGGGATGCATCCAAGTAGCACAATCTGTCTAAAATCAACCCAAAATGGACTTCATCAAATCATCACCTAGAAAGCCCCTGCACCAAAATCATTCCTGATCCCCATGGCCTGTCATTAGCCAGAGAGGATTTTTTCCCTCCCCGCACAGCAAGACCTGTTTCCATTTCCCCTGACGGTTACTCTCAGCTGTTCTCCTCAGGAAAGCAGCTTTTGGCCTTTGTGTTATTTCGGGGAGGTAGAGCACCCTTGCTGCAACAGCACTTTCCTGTTGAAGGCCCTCCTGGGACACCATCCGTCCCACAGGCCTGCTTCCCTCAGAGGCTCCATTCGCCTGAGTGCAGCATTTCACACCAGCTACCTTCCGACTCCACTGGGAGACACGTGGATCTCAAACGGACTTGGAGAAAATCATCCGTATCTGGGCTGCAGGCTCCCCACAAGGCCGTGAGGAGGGGCCGCCTTGGACTTCCCACCTGCCCCCGTCAAACAGGGTTATAACCCTTGCTTGGGCTCCGTAGCCTGAGGCGTGTACCAGCAGGGGAACAAGATTCCCTCATTTACTATTAAATTTGAGTGCAACGTTTTGTTGAGGCAGCGGTGGGCCTGGGTGGTGGGAACGAGGCCCACCACAGCACCACGTGTGGGAGGGAGCTTTGGAGGCGGCACCGCCATTGTGCCTCTCACCAAACACTAACGCCTTTCCAGGGCGCTCTGTTCACCCTCACAAAAGACGGAGGCGTTGAGGTTTTATTTCCTGTGGTGTGCATCAGTCGGCTCCTCAGGGTGGGTCACCCACCAGGGCTTTGCTGAGGGTGAATGAAGGCATGAGGCCACGGGATGAGGCGGGGGGCGAGCAGGTAGGGAATGGCTGTTGCTCCTCACTGTCCTCCTGTTACCACAGCCCTTCTCCCCACAAAGGCTCCTTTGTAAGGACAGCAAAGGCCCAGAGAAGAAAAGGGGGGAGGGTGTCCCCTCCTGCCTGCTTTTGGAGGTATTACCTACCTCAGCTGTTACGAGATCTCTTTTCTGTCGAGTAGCATTAAACTCATTTCTGTAAGAAAACAAAAAGGATCTTGTATAATCAAAGGTCTCTGGAGCAACCTGAATAAGCAGCTCCCCAGAGAGAAGTGTTTCTCTCTGATTACCATCACTTTATCAAAGAGGTCTTTCTTGGGTTAACATTTTGAAAGGTGATTTTTTTTTTTTTCTTTTTGTGGTCTCATTTTACAGAATTGGGCAGCACTCCGATCTCTGCTTGGACAGGGAGGTACACGGAGCTTGTGGGGGAGATGTAAATAGGCAAAATAGGCTCACATGACAGGATACAAAATTGTAAAGCAGCTTCATATTTACGTGACATTGCATGTGAGTGGCTGCGAGTTCCCCCAAGTGTTATTTGGAGATACTGTGGTGGCACTTTTAATAGCAAGAGAAGGCTCTCCAGCTGTAGCTGACTTAAATTTGTGATTAAGTTTAGAAACCAGGGCATCAAACTATAAAACACACTTCGTTTTATCAACAGTCCAAGATGGCATATCATTTGACATGCAAGTGCATTCGCTAGATGTATTAGAGGTCATTACACATCCAAAGCTATGTCCAACTGGATGCTTCCATTGAAGTTGATGACATAGTTCCCATTTAATTCAATGGGATCAGGAACATTCCCTAGTTTGGGTTTTGTTTGGATTTCAGCTTCTACATGAAAACTTGTATTGAAAATGTTTATTTTAAGGCTGTATAACACTTACTTTCCTGTGCTTCAAATAGCAGCTAGGATTTTATCATGCAATTAAAACTGCAGAAGGATAATCATTTAATGTATTTTTCCAGTCATGAAATCATGATCTCATCCTGGTTTCATTCCATTGTTCCACTAAGCTTTCTCGAGACCATAGAAGTATCATTTTTCATAAGGACCTCCATTTTTCAAAGAGAGGACCCATACCCTTTATGTAAATTCTTTGAAAACAGTTGTAAACATTCTGAAACTGTGTTATACATACAACGTACATGTACGTGACATTGTACGTGTTGAATTCAAGTCTATATTTTACTTTCTAACTTGCACTGCATTACGTTTATTCATTCTTGTTCTGTTTGTAGGACTTGACAAATAAGGAATAAAATCTTACCTTGAAGTTCTTCTCAAAAGAGAAAGCTTGCAATAAGATCCTGTAGATTAAAAAGTCATCAAGTTAAATGTTTTTTCTACAGCCTCACTCTGCACTTGGCAAACAGCAGTTTGTCAAGTTTAAAACAACACTATTGAGTTTTGTTCTTTAATCATCTTAAGTTTTCCAGGGCATTTTTACACAAACTTTTTCTGTTTCCAAGGGACATAGCACTACATGCTCTCCTTCCCGAGAGATTGATTCTCTCAAGTACTCAACGCCTGCAAGTTTCCATGGTCTCAGCTCTGGTACATGCTACCATGAAAAAGAGCAAAGGGTTCATAGCTCTTCAGAGGCTCAGAAGAAAACTGGTAAAATACAAAGGTTGCTCAGAGCTTTCCAGAATCAAACTTCTAGGGTGGTTACCTGTAATCGTTTTCTGAATGTTACTTATAAGACTCAATTGTAAATCGTTTAAAATGCTCTAGAGTCTGTGCTTTAAAAACAAAACATAACAAAAAAACCCAAGCAAACAAACAAAAACTTCTTTCTCATATTGCCTTAGAAATCCTTATAATTGCTGCAAGAAGACTATCTACAAGATCCATTTACATTACATAGAAAATAGGATCATTTCTATAACCAGAAGAGTTATTAATTACCTTAGCATTCTAAAAATGCTTAAACAAACTGCAGGTGCAGTCTGTTCAAACAAAATCATACCCCATTGAAAATCATTAGATGCTTACTCATCTGGCAATAATAGTAAGAAAGCCAAGAAACTTAAATTTCATTCCTAAAGAATTGTTATGTAACAAATTCAGATATAAAAATGTATCTTTTAAGAAAAATGTATATAAGAGCTATATTTTAGTTTCTACACCTGTGAGACAGAATGATGATATATAGTTTTTTAACCTGTGTTAAAAAACTTTTTGATTTATGAATTCCAGCAGGGGTTAAAAATAATGCTATTTAATGATCTAAAATGAAGGAGCTGTAACATTAAAATATTTAGAAAAAATCTTTTTAAAAGCTAGTATTACTACAAAAATAAAATAAATTTCTTACCTTGCAAAGAGGACAGCAATGAATGAAGCAAGAATATACTCCATGGTATCATTAAACTGAGCTTTCCCACAATGTTCATTTCAGTATAACTTCTTAGTAATAGGAAAGTTATCCAAATTAATGGCTTTGGTTACGATGGCATCTTAGAACTATGTATTTCTACAGTGTGTTAAAATCCTTTAAAAGTTAGATAACTGGATGCAATGCAAAAAAGGAAAAGAAAAGGAGACATCAAGCTTGGTAGCTATATACAGTGTCAGGAGCCTTGCAAGTGTTGCATACAACTTCCTGGCTGCATGTCTCTCATTAGTAATGCATGGTAACTCCTCAGCAGAGTCTGTATTAGTTACACTTTCACTAGACCTGCGAGTATTACTCCTCTGCTGAATTGAATCGGCCCTTTATAACATAGCAGACAATGACATAGAAATGTTGCCATGTCATGATGGTTTGAGAGTTCCTTCAGTCGTCACACACCTTTGTGTGCTTTGAGGCTTGCACCGAGTGCTGCCCTTTGATGCTTATTATCGTGAAATATTTTTGCAAGACCCTGCAATGATACTACTGTATAAATTATAACCAGACGGTTTTAGAGATTAACATATTAACGTTCCTTATCTATTCTAAAAGGAGAGTCTTGAACTTCCATTAGATAATACACCTGGATTTTTGAGAATATGTTAGATACATTTTTGTGTACAGCCTGCTTATATCACAAAAGAAAGCTTCCCAGAGGATAATTATATTTCATTTTTAATAGAAGATGGTATGAAAATTTCATGTTAGCAAAAGGGAGAAAGAAGTCAATGGGGCCAATGGGGTTTGTTTCTAATTTTCATTAAAATATAAAAATATAATTTCACCAAAATTAAAAATGATCATATTTTTAAATAGAAAAATCTTACCTGCTTTACCCTAACATTACTACAATCATTAAAAAGTGTGATTTTAAAGAGACACATAGTAGTAATTGAAACTGCTACTGCTCATTTTATTTTACGAAGCCTCTCTTTGGCCTAACCCTCCGCTCTTCCTTGGATGTGCTTTGTGAGGCCCTCTGAACATGCTGCAGAAGGTGGGTTTGGGCCGAAATAAAATGTAGAAGTTGATGGCCTCTCTCAGGTAAAAAGTTCTCCCATCATTTCTTCTAGCCCTTTCTGTTTCCCACTCCTCAGCTGGACTAGAAGAGAAGGCAAAGGAAAATACTCAACCTCTCCAACCACAAAGACAAACCCCTGTGTCCCCGCAGCAGCCGACAGTAGTCATGCAGCTTCAGGACCACGGGCAGCCCAAGGATAGTTACTGCACACTGATATATGTTATAACACTACGCTGTGTTTGGAGTATTTCTTTAGAATTATTTTTATTATTGTTGGATCTGAGAAGCTGACAGTCGCAAAACTGGCATTTCAAGAGGTTTTTTTGCTTTGTTTTACTTCTAACTAGCTCTAGGCTGGTCCCATGGGCTGGCTGTTTGTCTGCAGCTGGACTGCATCTCCCAGCTTAGTTTCATCTGCTCCACGTGGTCCAAAACCACTCCAGATTGCAAGCAGAAGCAAAAGAAGTGAGTTCCTGATCCAAATTGACGCACTCATGTAGTCATACTCACGGGCTGTGAACAATCACGTAGGCACCTATCTTGTAGGAGGTGGCAGAGGCTAATCAATGTGTCACCCTCTCATAAATCTGCTCTTGGAGGACAATGCCTTAGGTTGCTCTCAAGCTGAGATGAACCCAAGCATCAGAGCTTCCAAATTTCACTACCAGTCTCTGAGTTATCTTACTTTCAACGTAAATCTGGTTTAGAAACTGTTTCAAAGTCTTCTAAGAAATCTGATCTAGGATTCTTCCCTTCCTCAAGACCGTATTTCACACCATGCTTCATATGCAGCTTCACAAATAATTCTTTCCATTAATATAAATGAACTCTTTTGGTTTAACAGAAACTATCAAAAATAGCCTTGTTTGGTTGGGGTTTCTTTACAATTTTTGTATAGCAAAGTTGAGGCAATATTTGGTGCATGTTAGTATTTCACAGTTGCTTAACTTCCAATATTTAAAAAGTAGGCCAAGCCTTATCAGATGCAAAGGGACATTGTAAGAGTTAGAATCACAGGTTTCATTAGGTCTGGATATCTCTGCTAAAGGCAGGGTAGGAAACAGCACAGTCCCAAGCACATGAAGGATGTTAGCTAATAAGGAAAAAGAATTATTCAGCCAAAAGTACACTGGAACTGTAACTCAGAATACTATATTAAGAAAGAGATAAAAAAAAAAAAAGAATCAAATTATATCAAGGCAACGACACACATTATCTACCCAAGTAGTAGAATACTCACAGATTGGGAGTTGTGAAAAAATGCGAACAGAAAAAAATGCATTAGAAAATAATCACTTGTAAAAAAACCAAACACAATACAGAACCCACTGGTCCATACTTTAAAAATGCTAGTGTTACATTTTTAAGTTACATATTTTTCTTTAAAAATAAGATTTAAAAATTTCAATGTTAACATATTTGTATATTACAGTCAGAATTAATTTGCCCCAATTTTTCCAACATAACATTTGAGAGGACTTAATTTTATATATGGGTTACACAGTTTATTAGGATTGCAAACAATGGGTGAGAAAATAACCGCCTGCAGTGCCACGGGTACAAGCTTGCCCTGGTTTGGAATTGTATCCGCTGGCATCATTAACAAAACATGCTACATTTTAGAGCTCACACTCCAGCCTTCGCTGAACTGGTATTTTCAATGAAGAATTCAAGTGAGGCCACATTTTGATGTGTGCACCTGATCTACCTGAGGATTAGCATGGGTGAAAATAATGAAAGAGCTGGGGGATGCAAGGTTGGGGGCATTTCTTCTGTTCCGAGAACCAGCTGCTCAAGAACTCACTAGGGGCTTGAAGATCAAACTGTTACTATTTCTCTGTGGAAGCGTGTCCCTGGCCAGAGCGGATGATCAATGACAAGAGCTTGATTGCCAGCCCTGCAGAATCAGGACACCAGGAAAGGAAAGGTTTTCCCCTTACACCTTCGAACTTCAAGGTAGTTACGTTTCCCCAATGAAGTTAAGCCCTCTAGTGGGTGATCAGTACGTAACTACTTAGAATAAAAATCTTTGGCCACCCAGGCAGACACCAGCCCGATTCCTTGAACATTTCTCATTTAGAAAGCAAGTCTGTGGGAATGACATCACTCTACAGGATTAATGGGGCATTTTTATAGGATCAGAGTTCAGTTCAGAAAGCATTTTTATTATGCATTTTGGTTGAAGAAATGACATGCAGATAGCATCTCTGGATATATTAGTAGCAATGCAAGTTTTATTTTCAGCCCTTCCACAAAGAACAGCAAAACAAAAATCCCCAATTGTTACAAGCTGTTCTGCAGGCAGAAAAACTGATAACATTGGGTTTCCCCATAACTGTGAAATCCGCCCCTAAGGTTACTGGCATCAGGTATTGCATCTCCCCTTGCCTCCCTGACTTTCACACCGCAGTGTCCTCTCCTTCTCCGCATCCCACTGCTGTAACAGCTCGGCAAGAATCGGGTTTGGAGGAGCCAGAGCACAGGGTGCCCCTGTGCCAACTGGCAGGCCAGTACACATTTCCTGAGCAATGAGCGAGCCATTGCTTTTCAGTCACCCCATGAGCCAAATGACTAAAAGGATTATTTTTCCCCAGCTGAAGCTAATTAACATATACCAAGATGCCAATTTTCACAAAACTCGTAGGAATTCAAGTAATCAAATTTGAAGTTAGTCCCGCATAGCATCTTTTCCTTAGAAAGCCAGTCTGAGAGGCAGAACATCGCAGTTTTCAGCAGCCCAAGAGCTAGAATAATTTGTGAGCAACGCTATTACAAAGGTAGAAACTCTGAGGAACTCACTGGATGAGAAATGGGTCACATCTGAGGGTGCAGAAAGGGTGGGAACGAGAAAAGCAAACCACACATCTTGCCAAAGAGACAGCAAGCGTCTGGAATAGAAGATCTCATTCACTTAGTGTAAGACCAAAAATCCTGGTATGTAAATTGGCGATAGAACATACAACAGTCCCCTCCACTTCAATGGGAGTGTGAGGGGTTTGAACAAGCGTTCTACTTCTATTCAGGTCATGTAATGCAGTATTTTGTGGTAGACGCTGACAGCTAAAATGGGAGATGGATGGAGAATTCCTTTTCAGAAGGAATTTGTTCGAGTTACACGTTTAACTCTTGAATAGCTACACTTCAGTGGAGATGCCTTAAATGCCTTTCTACAGAAAAAGCAAGAAGACATCATAACAAATATTAACACTTATAAAAAGCTACGAGCACCTCTTTTCCTAAACTAGAGCAAACGGGCAAAATTGTACTGTTGTTTCCAATTCCCAAACTCACAAGGGAAGCTGCTTTAACTTTGTGTTGACCGAGTACACTGAAATGACCTATCATCAAACAAGCGAGAGAAGAAATAGCACATTAATAAAAAGCCCAACAGAAAGCTCAAGTATCAAGGTGCTCCTATAACGATTTCAGTGGTGGCGTACAAGTGCATGATGGACAAAAAAATGCCAGGCTTAGAGAGCAATGCAGAAGCCAGGCCCTTGGTTGCTTCATCTCCAAAGATTCTTCCAGTTCCTCCGCTAACTGGTTTTCAAGCACAGGAAACTACAGTCCAGTGCTGTTCCCATGCCTATTGGGCCAGCTCACATCCAAGATCTCACTCAATTACTTGCAACTCTTCCAAGGGACAGAATTAGACTTTCCAACAGCCTTTTGTTGGCACATCCCGTGTCTTATTCAGAGCTTTACTCTTCTTCTTTGTCCCCGGGAGATCACTTCCAAAACCAAAATATTCGGTTTCAATGGATGAGAAGCTGGAACCTCTCCAACATCTCTTTTTATGCTTGATACACACATACCCTAGCTAGATCTTTTAAAATTACTGTCATATTTTCAGCTCCAGGTTTTTCCCGCTTACTTCCCTAAGGCCTTCAAATTGCCTCACTGGCTCATGACGTAAGCAACTGTCTGGCTTCCAAAGGGATTTTTTTATGTTTTGGGTTTTTTTTTATTATACCATTTAATGTTGTTCTCCGGACCTACATTCCTCTGTGCTTTTACTCTGTGAACATGCAGTTGAAGGATGAATAATTTAAACCCAATCTTATTTGTAACATACAATCCTTTCTTCTACATTTACAAAATACTATTTTTGAAACAGAATATATAGGGTTTGTTGTTTCTTTTTGGTTTTTTTTTTTAAGTTTCCTACATTTAGACTAATAATCCAGAAAACCCTGCCTCTGTATTATCTGATATGGTAAGACTTCAGTAAACCTCCCTCCCCTGCCCCTGTAACTACTTCGGTTTTGACCACGTAAACTTGAAATACAAGTGTTAGAATAGCTGCCCGAATACCCGCTTCAGCACTGTGTTGAGGGAGTTACCCTCAAGGGTGTGAATTCCTTGCCACTAAGCACAAACAAAAGCCGTTCATGCAGACGGACAATACTCATTGCCATGTAGTATTCCATAGCGGCGTTTGGAACTCTGCTCTCAGTGTGGTATTTCAGGTGAACATAGGAGGAAAAGAAAAGTTCTTTGCAAGACACGCACTGCCAGCGCTGAAGCCTAAGATGCATCATGTGCTGCATTACGCTAGGGCGGCACACTAAAGCAATTGACATAACACACAGTATAGAAGTTACCAACCAGGAGTCAGATCCACGCTCTCAAGCACTATGGACTAAGTCTGTAACTGGGCCAAGAGAGACGTTTTCAGGTGGGAAGGACATGGGCTACTCAGGTTGGTTCATAACACCATGAAGAGTGGCCATCCAGGTACCGGAAAAGGTCTGCATTTGTTTACATTTACCAGAAAGCCGAAGATTATAAACTCTGCTTTAATGAACTGCCACACTCTTGCATGTACCCACAAAAAACAGGATGTAAGCCACCTTTACGTTCTGATAACCACACATTCCTCAACAGGAGAAAGCTCTTCTTCATTCCCAAGACCCTATCTATCTACGCTTACTTACTATGAAGGGATAAAAGAGGACTGCCAACAGCCCTCTGAGTTTACCTTAATACCAATCAATTTGTGTATCAATCTTAAATTAACAAACAGTGAAAAAATTATCCACACAGAAAAACACAACTTAGAAACATGAGATTTATCAAGTTCTCTTTGTGTTTATTGACTGTCACATGACCGTAGAACAATTTTAACGGTAAGACTTCTGGTAGCGTGCACGAGCACCAGGTCCTCCAAATTTCTTGGATTCACAACGGCGAGGATCTGCAACCAGCAGAGTCCTGTCATACTGGATTAGAATATCCTTGATCTCTTTCTTAGAAGCTTCATCAACATCTGTTTATTAAAAAAAAAAAAGTCTTCAGTTTAAGAAGTTTCACACCGAACAACATTTTTTGCCCCAAAACTACCGGAAGGCATACATTTCCACTTACGGCTAATACAACAATCAAAACAACTTACATTTTTGATAGTAAGCCACCAATGCTTTGGAAATAGCTTGACGGATAGCTGTTAAAAAAAAAAAAAGATAATGGATCAGTAAAGATTGCAAATGCATATGAAACTTAAACACGAAGTGACAGTTATCTGAGAAACTTGCCATCTTCTTTTCTGCCAAATTGTCCTTTCCCTCCTTAATCTCCCCTCCCACGTATTCCACGTGATCTTTACTTTGGCAAATCTGAAGAAATCTGTGCCAAGAGGCCACCCACAGTTCATTTGTTGATTTGACAGCTGCCAGCTAGCCAAGGAATTGTACAAGGGCAGTCTTGATCACCTTCTCTCCCAAGTACTAACGTAGGTTCATCTTCTACCTACAAGCAGCCAACTTTCAAAATCGTTAGAAATGCAGTTCTCTGAAATGTCTGTATTTTTCAACAAGGATAAAATTGATCAGTGTGTTCAAAGACTAAGGAGGCAAAAGGGACAACAGGACGGTATGAGCAGTTCTTCTAGCACACCTCAATAAAACAAGCCTGTAGCATAGTAACACAGTGACGAGAACTCAAACGAAGAGTATGGGAGTAACTAAAGATTTTGTTGGGCTGTAATCTATCAGATCAAGATCAGGATTTGGGGGAAAATCTGAATTTTCTGAAAAACAAATGCAATCAACTTTGAGACTGAAACACGTCTCTGCTCTTTAGGCAGCTTCAGCTCCACTTCACTAACCCATACCCAAACCAAAATAGTAGAACAAATCTATGATTTGTAAAGAGCAACTCTTTATCAACAGCTAATGCAAGTAAGTTGTCAATCTTCTCTGCAAGGGAAAATACTGCCTAGCCTTGCAGCTCAGCTGAAAGATGCTTCTGAACAACACATAAGTTTACAACTAAAGATATTATTTCTAATGATAAATCCCCTTTTTCCCCTCCCAAAATCTTTCTGCTCAGCTGCACCTGAACTGTCCTGTCACACTGCAAGATGCAAAGATTGTTTCCCCACATTTCCTCAAACTTTATAATCAATTTACTTCATTCAACTTACTCTAGATGTTACGGCTTTCCACATAAAATATGAAAAACTACATTTGTGCAGTGGAAGAAGAAATAGAACATCAAGATGTGCAAGTTACTATTCTAAACTCAAGTCTCTTAAATATGTGGCTTGACTGGTTCTAGCCCACACCAGAGATCCCACCAAAAATCATACCGTAGATTTGTGCTACATGGCCACCACCCTTTACACGGACTCTGATGTCAACACCAGCAAACCGTTCCTTCCCCAGGAGGAGGACAGGTTCAAGCAGCTGGGAAACAAAACACAGAAAGAAAATTAATTTGTGATTAGAAACAACAAGGATTAGAGCTTGTAGTAGGTTTACGAAATGTGAAGTTACTTCACGTTCTGAAAAATGGAGCACTGATTTTACAAGCACACATCCAAATTAAGTACACCTCTTGCAGAGTTCTTTGACATCTACTAGTGCTGTCATAAAATAAATTTACTGAAGTCTTGAATTTATTTATATTTTTTTAAGTTTCGGACATCTTAATAGCAAAGCATAAGCATAGGGAAATTAAGAGCAAGGGAACAGTTTAAGAAGAATGCCGTAACTACAGCAGAAAAATAAACCAAGTTCATTAAACTTGATGATTTTAAGTAATTTGCGGGTGGGTTTCTCCACTAATGATTACACTGTATAGTTATCTAGTCAGTTTCAGATTCTCTCAGCAGTATTCAAACAGCTATTTTATTAAGTCCTAAACAATCTTTTAAAAAGGAGGGTTTTCAGTCACCCATTTCAATTTAAAAAAATAGATGTGAAGTGGTGAAAATACTTCATGTAATTACATTAACATACACTAATCCAGTTAAGCAAAAAGCCCACCCTTCCCAACAAGGCAATCATAGAAGGACAGTTTTCTGAATTTTCGTTATAGAGCCTACATTTCAGGTAATCAAGTAACACAGAACCAAAAATTTAGTACTGTCAATAAGGCAAGAAACTCTTTTCCTTTCCCAAGCGACTACACATATAAAGGTATGTTAAAATCCAAGGTGGGGGACAGGAGAGGGCGGAGAAGGAGGAGGGAGGATGGATGGATAGATGCTTACTTTATACTGCAGAGTTCTGGGCTCAATCATTTCCAGAGGTCTTCCATTCACTTTAATGAGGCCATTTCCTCTCTTGCAGTGGGCAACAGCAGTTGCTGTTTTCTAAAATCCAAATGTGTATTAGTCCAGCATTTCATTTTTGCACTAGCAGTAAGAAGTGAATTTGTATTTGATTTTAACAATCTAAAAGTTTTACGTTTTATAACCAAGATTAACACCTCACACTAAACAGTATCACTCCCTACATTGCCAGATATAGATATTAAGCTACCGTCTTAATAAAATTATATTTATAGTTTTAAAAGCTGTATAGCTATAACGTTTAGTTACGAATAAGGAAATACACCCTCTCTATTCTACAACAGGGCATTTCTGTGGCTCATTTCCTCGCAATAGCCTGTTACCTAGGATTATTCGAGCCACTGGATCTCAGCAGTGCAAACTTTTATCTTCCCACCGCTGCCTCATAACGCAGCTGTCGCAAACCAGCAACGATGAACCAGGCCCCTACGGCCCAGGGACGACAGCGGCGGCCACTCCCGACAGAGAGAGCAGAGCTCCAATCTAAGAGGACCTGGGCCCACTCCCTGTGAGAGCAAATCTCTGCCCCCGCTCCCGCGCGGCGCCAGGCACACGGCGCGGCCTAGCACCTAGGGAGCGGGACACGTGGGCTGCCGAGCAGGCCTACCCACAGCTGGCCCTGCCGCGCACCAGCCCCGCACACGGCCCTGGTAAGAAGCTGGCGCCGCTGCCCCAGAGCTGGGGCTGAGGCAACCCGAGCCCGTAAGGCCGCGGCCCAGCCCAACAACGAGGAGACAGGGCGGGCCGCGGCGCCCCAGCCTCACCTTCCGCCCGAAGACCTGGACGCTCTGCAGGGGGCCCTTGGCCGGCATGGCTGCTCCTGCAAGAAAGAGGGAGGCGGCATTAGCGCTGCCGGGGGAGTGGGCGCGGGTAAGGCGGCAGAGGCCGGAGCCCCCCCAGACACTCACCCTCTCTTCAGCGGCGGCACCGGGAAAAGGCCGAACGGGGCTTCCCAGCCTCTTCTCAGGGGCAGCTGGGCCGCAAAGCGCGACACCGTCTTCCGGCAGTGCGGCAGAGCGCCGGGCTCTCCCTCCCACCCCCGGCCGCGCTTTGCGGCAACCCGGAGTGGAGCGGGCAGGGCAGTGGGCGCGCGCTTTTCGTTAACCGTCATCCCTCAGCCTCTGCGGGCCGGGGGCTCAGCGCTGCTGGTGAAGCACGGCGGAGGGCTGCGTGTGCCGTCTTCCTCGCCGGTGGAGCGGCGTGGTCCCCTGGGCCAAGCAGTCGGCCAGAGCGGCTTGATGGCCGCTGGGGAGGGTTAAACGCCATCGACAAGGGCCTTCTGTAAAGCCGCCTCAGCACAGTGGCGTAGGGTCGCCCCGTTTCTCGCCCCCCTCGTCGGTTTTGCTGTGGTGTTTTTGTTCTTTTTGTTTTAAAGTTGCGTGTCGTCGCATACAGAATTACCTCACTTTCTCGTTTTGATTTAAAGGGATGGGGTCCCGATAAGTGCCGGGTAAGAGTTGTCCCCCTTTCATAAGGCACCTTAACGCTGCTGCGTTTGAACCTGCCCGTGCGGGGCGTCCCGCCGCCCCGTGGGGAGAAGGCGGCAGTCTCTCCCCGGGAGGGGCCTCGGCGCCGCTCGGAGGAGGCCGAGCGCCCGGCACGCCGCCTCCAGCTGACCGGCGCAGCGCACCACCCCGAGAGCAGCACTGCCTCAAACGGGTGAGGTTAGAATGGGGCCGGAGGAGGTCAGTTGCTTGTCAAGCTCCGGCGTGGATTACAGCAGCTTGAAGGACTTCTTGAGAGGGATAGAGAGGATGCACAGCCTGCGGAGAGGCTTTTTCTTGAGTTATGTATGAAACATCTAGTGTTGACGCCATAGCATACCATGTCTTAGGTATGCCTGTTACAAGGAGAACCCAGCTGGGCTTCTGGTATAAAGAGAACAGAATGAACTGAAAGGCTTTCAGTTGCTCTTTGGACCTCCTTGAAATGCAGCAATACAAACTACATAGCTTTTTTAGTTTTAAAGTTTGGTAAACTGCTGGAGAAGACGAAGCATTAAACCTTGTATTCTATTCTAGCATTGTACACTGAGGCATATTCAGGCAGTTCTTTATACCCACTTACACGTAATGGTCGCTGACTATTTAAGATCAAGTTAAGGAGTTCTCCTTAGATTCAGGGCATCGCCGGAGCCCATCAATTTGAGCTTTTATCTCTGTTTTCCTTCTTTGATATCTATCATAAAACATGGAATTTAAGTCACTTTCAGACTGAAAATATTTTACTTTTAAGGCTTTGTATTTAGTATGCAAAATTTTCCAGGACAAAAGCAGAATCTATTGATGAAGCAAGGTCATGCTTCTTAGATATTTTAAACAATAGAGATTTAAATTGCTGTGATTAATTAGGAAGTTGACTGCTCAAATGAAACAATCAGTGCCTTTGTCTTTGTACAGGATTTTAAATACTGAACATTAGTCATCAGTCATGTGAGGATTTAAACAAGCACTTAGCTTTATGCAATTTGAGTGATTAGTTCTATTCAAGTGAATAGTACTGTGCAGAGCGTGTAAGATTTAGCACATCTCAAACCCTCAATTGTACAAAGCTTTAACATGTGACCCAAAAAGTGATTTTTTTTTTTTAAGGCTGTTTCCTAAGGAACGGTGTTTATGCAGTCACACATGTCTATCATCCACTCTTTCTCTATCATCGGGGGAGGGGGAATCGTTGCTTGTTGGCCAATTTCAGTTAGTTTTCACAGAAGAATGGAAATTTCAGAACCAGTTAACTTGTACATATTTGGTGAAAATAGGTGGCTTTGTATAAGAGAGAGAGTGCATAATGAAAGCAGCTGCAGGAGCTGAAATATTAGGCATTACAAAACCGTTATTTAGGTGAAAAAGAGAAAACATAATACTTAATTAACCCAGTTAGACAAAAAAAGTTCAGCTAAGACTTGTAATCAGCCCAAAGGTGAGCCATTAGTCACTGAGTTTTGTTGGGTGTTCAGGGCACTTCAAAAGGGAAAGAAAGCAAATCTAAATCTGTTCCTTTTGTGGGCATTATCTGAGGTCTGCTAAGGAAGACCTGTGTTTTAACACCAACTACACCATTAAATAGGGCCTTCTCAAATGTCTGCTTGTATTTTGGGAGCATGCTTTCTTAGGTCCTTCAAAATTCATCCTCATTCACCTGCTGCGTGCTCTTCCTGGAACTGAAAACATTCATCCTACAAGAGCTGCAATCAGTGATGTGCCTACACATACGTATCTTTCTTTTTTGTGTTAGCAAAATAAGAAGGTAACCAACGTATATTGATAGTGTTGCCTGGCAGATAAGGTTAAACATTTTGTGCTCTTGTTTTCTTTGCTTTCTGGCATAAAAATGGGAATAGAACCTAAAAGACATGTAGAAACCACCTACCACAGAAATTAGGCTGTAACATGGGAAGAGAGAATTAGATCATAAATATCACCATATACAAAAGAAACAAAAAGAAAGATTCCAAAGTGGAAAAAACCCTCAGGTAAGATCCTGTGAAGAAAATTCCAGGCACTAACAATATCACCACTCAGTTTTACTGAGCACAGAATACCTTAAAATGGTAATGTATCTCCGATTTCAAAAAGAATAACATAATAAAGAATCTCTAAGCACCACCTACAAACTCTTGTCTTCACTCCCTTTTTATTTGTAAAATAATTGCACCTGTGGAATGTAAGGCACATGTTTGGCAGCCTTTTTTTTTTTTTTCCCACCAGTGCGAAGAGTTACACAGCATGCAAAACAGTGAATAATCAGGCCCAGAGAAATTAAGGCATATTTGCTGGTAAACCACTCTTAGCAGAAAGAGCATATTAAGAGAAAGCTGACAGGTTTGAACCCATCTTAGTAGGGCACTTTTATTTTTTCCTAACAGGAGGAAAGAAATTTGGATTTGACTTATATCTGATATAAGTCCTTGATTTTACAGTGATTCTGTATTGTACTAACAGATGGTCTCTTGTGTATCTTTGTACCAACAAGTGTCTTACAACTACTAAATCTTTTACATGGGCGTTTAGTGATGCTTCAAGGGACTCAGAGTCTCTCATTGCCTGACGTCCTCCACTGGAGCTGCTTTGACCTTACACGCAGTGGTGTAAGGTGTTGCTATGACCTGCTCTCCTCCCACAGAGCAGGCACATGCACAGCAGCTCCATCAGTTTGCTGGAAATAGGTAGGGTATGGCAGCAGGGTATAGGCTATAGGGGAATATTTCTGGCAATGTCTCCAGTTCTTTCCTCGCTTTGCAACAGGAACACAAACCTTGTGTAGGTGACGTGGCTCCATGGGGAGGAGGGCAGGAAGGGAATCGCAGGAGACGAGCAAAGGTGGACCAAGCAGAGTCAGTGAGTTGGGCTGAGCAGAGCAGCATTCTAGTGTTCGGATGGAGATTTGCCAGTGTGGAGCATATGGAAAACTGCGGTACAAAACCTGGGTGTTGGGGCACTACCCACCAATACTGTCAGGCTGATGTAGTGCAACCAATGAAGTTTAAATGTATACTTGTTTATTGCTTGAATGCTAACAGAGATTTTATTTGGGATCCCTATGCAGGAGTCAAATCTATTGAAGATTTTTGCTATTTTTATATGTTTGGGGGGGGGTGTTTTGTTTTGTTTGGTTTTTTCTGGGATTTTATGTAGTTTGGAATTTAAACTAGCAAGTGACTGGACTTCCATGTGAAATCATGATGTTGGTTCTCCACTTGGACCTTGTCATCTTTCAAATTAAATTCATGTGTAAAATCAAAAGGTAAACATTCCAAGAGGATGGCATTTTAGCTTCCACTTAACACCGAAGCTACTTAGAGTGTAAGGCAACAAAGAGTCAGGGTCGATATGTTAACAGGGCTAGCTGTAATGTGACTCTAAATTTTCTCCTATTTAAAGGAGAGAAGATGCTCTCCATGGAAGAATAGTGTGAGAATTAGTGAGATTATCTTCCTCATGTAATATATGAAACATTAATAGAAAGGTGAGAGCTACGGGAAAATATGGTCAGTTACTTCAATGTATGTTGTGATAGAAAATTAAAAAAAAAAACAGTGTAAAAATAAAGGGGTGTTTAGGGGAAATACAAAGAAACATTTATTTTATATAGTGCATAATCGTATTAAAAAAAAAAAAAAATCCATGCCTTCTACCAAAACGTCCCAAATTGCAATTGAATTACACATTGTAGGATTTTTTTTTTTAGCAAGTGAATAATTTTAACCAGGGAGAAGATTTGTTCATATTTCATGCATGATAAACAAAGCATATTCCCTGAAGTTTTTACTTCAGGCAGCAAAATCATCTCTATACGCTTCAGAAGGTTTCTGTCTTGTACAGATTTATACCTTTTGAAAATCAGTGGGTTCCTTTACTAAGAAGTATGAAGTATTTCAGGAAAGAAGATACTGACACGCTTTTTTTATGGCATCTCTCACAATCTGAAATATCTGGTATACCAGAATATAGTTCTCATCTTACATTTTGCAACTTGTACGTGTTTGATGATAAAGTGTAATTAGCTAATGTATCCCATTATTTCTGATGCTTGCTTTTCACAGATTGTATTCATCCAGGCAGCAGCTGAAGAGTTTTCTAAACTCAATTAGTGCAAGAATGCTGTGACCAATGGAAAAATGTTAGATGCATGCCAGAAAACAAATCTTCCCAGCTCTTGGAAATACGTTCTGAAAACAAATAAGGATCACACAAGATTTTCATGTTAATAAATATTTTTTTCCTAAGAAAATATTTAAGATCTAAAGCAAAAATTTTGGTATAATTATCCTTCTCTAAGGAAGCTTTGTAGCATAAGATCTGGAACATAAGGATACTGACTCCCATTTGCAGATTTAAATATTCATGTCACATTGAGATTGAAAGCACAAGCCAATTTGCAATGTAGAAATTTACACAGTGATAGGCATATTCAGACTGAAATTCATTGAATGTAAATAATTAGCAATACAATAGGTTACTCAGGACCCACTCTTAGCATTGCTACTTGGGAAAAATCACAATTAATTATTGTCTTGACTTGAATTTTGAATGAATAAGATAGCTCTTTCAGTACAATAAACAAAATAAATACAAAGCACATCTTGGATCTGAGCATATAGACAGTTAAGGCTCATTGTTTTAGCTCTGTTAACTGACTTGTTGCTGGAATCTAAAAAATGTTGTGACTTAAATTTACAACATGCATTCTATTTACAGTGGCTGGAAATTCACATTATCTGTTAACATAGTTAAGCTGGAAAGTGATAGTGTATTAACTACTAATTTTAGAATCTGTCCATATATTAAAGGATAAAATCTAAAAATCTAGGACTTAGGTCTGACTTCATCTATGTTCGACCTCTCTTGCAGTATACAAGTCTTTAGTGACATTTATCGACAGTAAATTAGAATTGCTTAAAACTCTTCTCCTGTACATCCACAGAAGCAGCTCTTAAGTGCATGCACGTGAGCTCATACACTCACACTTTCATATGTCAACAGGAATCAAAGTTGTAAGAAACTGACCGGGCAACAACCCAGTACCCTCAAGCTATACAAATAAGCTAACAAGTAAATAGAATCATGTACATGAAACAATTTATTTTTTTTAGAACAGAACGGCATCTCCAAGCTTCCTGCTGTATTTTGCTGCCCCTGGAGGCTGCTTCTCAGTTTAGTTCCCTTTTTTAGAAGCTGAACACAGCAGGGTCCAGTGGGATCCAGCTGCCCTCTCTCAACTCTTCTGCAACAAGAGGAGTTGTCCTGGGTCTTAGCTTCCGCAGGCCTGTTGGGATCCTTTCTATTTTTCCATGTTAAAGAAATTTGGGAAATAGTGACCACAGAAACGGACACCTATTTTGCACGTCTTTAAAAGAGGGGCTTTTTGCCCCAGTTGGCTTAGTTATGTTCAGATTACAAACAGGATATCACACTCCATGATCTGTAGCTCTACATTTCTCTTTAAATCTCACTTTTGATGTAACACGTACAGAAAGTTGCTATCTTCTAGGTAGATGAAAAAGTGCAATTATTGACATTAACTGCAGAAATTGGCTATTAATTATGCACGTTTGATTTGCTGAAACATCAATCATGGTTTAGAGCAGAAAGAGGTAGGTTTCTGTGAAGTTATATTAATCTCTACTGAGGTCATTTCTATTTCTGATTTTGAATCTGTTTGTTGTTTCAAGTGAAACATTTTCCATTGCCTGTGGTAGGAGGGCAGATAAGGCAGAAGTATCGTAGCTCGTGAACTGTTGTATACTTACTGACCTACCATAGAACTGAGACATTTTCTCCAGAAACCGGAGCAGTTGGACTCCAAAGGAGAATGAACCCTTTTGGCAAGGCTTTGTAAAGGCTCTGGATGGAAAATCTTGTGTTCATGAAGCAGAGAGAGCGAGCAGAAACGTAGTGACTCTCCAACTAGTAGCACTTAGGGAAAATAATAATACATTTTATTCACACAGGGCTGAATACGGCCAGGTTATCTGGATGCTGCATGTTGACAGGAATTATGGAATCCTCGAACCCAGAAGAGTCCCCGTCTGGTGTAGGACTGACAAAGTGGTTGTTACCAGCTGTAGCTCTTGAACCGAGACAGAGGTCTTGTTACATGTTAATAGCTGATGCATTTTAAAGTACTCTGCCCACCCTCACCTAGCCCTTTGTTCAGGGACAGCGGTGAAGAAGTCATAGGGTCTGGTATCTCCAAATGGTTCTTTTGAAGTTCTTTCCTCCACTGTTCCCAAGAGAATCCAGCTTGTAATATCTACCCACTAGGAGATCTACATGCAGTTCACAGAAACACAAACACATGCAGTATTACAACACACGTATTAAAATGACATTTTTTTACAAGATCAAAAACAGATAGAAAAAATAAAGTCTTGTGGGAAAGCTTTTACTGAATAAAAATGTCTGTGGAGGCTTGATCATATGTGGGCCTGTGAATAACACTCAGGAGACTATAAACTTTAGACAAACCAGATGGTTAGACAGCAAACCAGATGGTTTTATTTATGCAGGCAAAGTTCACATTTAGCGAGGTACTTTGTTCTTCTAGAGAAGATTTCACACACGAAGTAAAAGAATTATATGTGTCCTACGATGATGGATTGAAACATTCATGCAAATGTAAGTCTCATCAAGTAGTCCATTGTCCTTTTGATAGAAATATCATCATAATTACATCATTGGGATACTCGTCGGCTGCTCCTGTACATCGTGTTTCTTCTTTTTAGTGCAGTAGCATCCAAAGGCTTTAGTGAGGATTATGGGCAGCTTTTGTTACGTGTCATAAAATTGCATAGGAAGGAACAGTCCTTGCTCAGAAGAGTTTAAAGTGTACAGAAGATGAAATGTAACACAGGAGTTCACCAATGATGGAGGAAAGTAAGAGAGACATTATAGGCTGTTACTAACAGGTTTCAACTAGGAACTAACTCTCCTTTTCAGTATCTATGAACTTAACTAAACTGACCTTCTAGTCCTTTGGTTTTAGTTTAACTGCAAACCCAGAAAGTACATTTGTCTTAACTATAAAGTCTATGCATACCAGCTTTTCCTTCTCTTTTAAAAGCTGCTTCATCAAAACCTGTTAAAATCTCAAGGTCCCTTGAAGTGCCCTGTTTTGTGAATTGTCATCTATACTCACTCAGCTGTGCTTCAGCCGCTCCAAGAAACTGTTGTCCTGTCTGGTGGGGGTCAGTTCTCTGACAGAATGGCAAACAACAGGTGGATTCCAGATTATTTCAATGCAAAGTCAACATCTTAGGCTAAAAACTTTACACTAGCTCTACTGCTCAGGCAGTAGCCTTCAGGAACACAGCAGTCATAGCATCTTATCATCTATAATATCTTTAACTTTTTCAGGTGTTTATGTCATAATGTCACAGGAACTTTTGAGCCAATTTTTTTTTTTTTTCTGATGGTGCTACCTGTAGCTTCTTGCTGATCTTAGAAAAAAGTAATTCTGGAAAGTGTATTTCCACAATCTTAATGTAGGTGTGGCATAGTGACATATTGTGATTAGCAGATTAAGAAGCAAAAGAAATTGCTTTTGTGACTTTGTTAATGTAGTTTAAAAAACATGGATGCATGAACTTCTATCATCCATTCCTAATGAAGAATCACACCTAAATTGTAAACACCTTTTCAACAGAGATCTATTCTGGACTCTCTTTCTATTTACATTCCATCCAAATTTCAGCTTTGCTGAAAATTTCGTCTTATTCATATTCTTGTTCAGCTATTGGTTTTATAAAAGTGTTTGTTAAGGGTTATGACTGCTCAGTAGAGCTATGGAGATTCAGAAAATACAGAGCAGATAAAAGATTTTACTGGTAGCAGAAGTGTCATATTGATCTAAATGTTAGAAAGACCGCCTCATGATTTCTCCTGAAAAGCAGTATCTTTCCAAAATAAATGTGATAGAAATGATGGCACTAGCATTGCATCTATGAACTGCAACAAAAGGAAAATATGTATTTTTAAAAATTAAAATTGCTTAATTTTATGGCAACAAAAATCAAGGAAAAAGTATGATATCTCAATATGATAAAAAACTGAGCTGGAAAAAAAAAACCCAACCTAGTTCCCCTACAGAATAGGGGACCGATATGCTTTTCAAACTGTAAAAGAAATGAAGTAGAATTTTCCTCTAGTTATTGAATACAGACATTGAATGAACACTGGAGAAATAATAATGCCTTGCCAAAGCAAGACACTTCTCTCAGGGTGAGATACGCATACTTTGTACATGACCCTTCATGCTCTAACAGGCACCTTGGATGTTGTTTCACTTCTGTAGGCCAGGTGCTGCTTTGGGCTCCATGGGAGTCCCTGAGTGTGGCACGTTTTCTTCATCAGGAATAAAAATATTGTATATCAACCATATAGCATCAAACAAAGGTACTACTCAGAACAGTGAGCGGTAGTCCTCCCACAGTGATCATTGTTGCACCTCAAATACTGTGTTGCACCTTGAATACTCTGTTCAGTTTTGGGCCCCTCACTACAAGAAAGACATTGAGGTGCTGGAGCGTGTCCAGAGAAGGGCAATGAAGCTGGTAAAGAGTCTAGAGCACAAGTCCTGTGAGGAGCGGCTGAGGGAACTGAGGTTTAGCCTGGAGAAAAGGAGGCTGAGGGGAGACCTTATTGCTGTCTACAGCTACCTGAAAGCAGGTTGTAGGGAGATGGGGATTGGTCTCTTCTCCCAAGTAACAAGTGATCAGACAAGAGGAAACAGCCTCAAGTTGTGCCAGGGGAGGCTTAGATTGGATATTAGGAAAAATTTCTCCACCGAAAGCGTTGTCAAAGCATTGGAACAGGCTGCCCAGAGAAGCAGTGTAGATGTGGTGCTTAGGGACATGGTTTAGTGGTGGATTTGGCAGTTTTAGGTTTACAGTTGGACTCAATGATCTTAAAGGTCTTTTTCAAACTAAATGATTCTATGATCGTTGCCTGTAGTCTTATACAGTGTAAGATACTGTGGTTGCAAGCTTGCAAAGCCTTGTCAAATGAAGGAATTTGGAGAGTGATATAAGTATGGAAATACAAACTCTGATGATGTTATACCACACAGAAATCAGTGGTTAGATGTGAAATGAACCCCAGGTTTCAAAAGTGTTTAAAATGTAAATGGCATTTAGGTGCCTAACTCCCAAAGGAATCATACAGAACTTCTGGCTTTAAGTAACTTAGGAGCCTGAGTTCTGTTTGCAGAATGACATAGATTCATAGTCTATATCCAATTGAAAGTTAATTATTAGATTACGCTTTTTAAAGTATCTGTAGCTTTTGAAAATAGGACTTCTGTTCATTATCACTGGAAGCCTTTGGAACATTTATTTTCCATCTAGCGTGCTCTCTGTATCGAGGGGAGTAGCCCTCTCTGTTCTAGCAAATCTAGCAAAAATGGTAGGGGCCGAAAGCAAACAGGTCAAGTATCTCACAGCCAGGCCAGGGTTGTGCTTGGGACAAATGCAGCAGAGTATTAAGGACCGAAAGAATGTATTCCATTGGATTTAAAGATACTCTGAACTGTTGTTCTTATATAAACACTTTTTCTTTTCCTTTTCTTTTTTTTAGGATTGGAGTTAAAAGCTTTTCAAATCTGTTTATTGTGCATTCTGGGCTCAGTTGCTAGTCGTTTATTTTAAGAGTTAAAGTATTTTGACAGAAAAGTCCCATATAATCTCTACCATGTAATTCCATTCCATGGTCAGTGACATTTTAGATAGATAAACCATCAACATAACTTTTCACAATCTTCCATCATCCTAAAATCAATTTAATGATAAGTATGTATTTTTGCCACATCATATGGAGCTGATATAAATAATTTTTTTTTTATCCATAGACAGCATGAGGTTTCAAATCTGTAGGAGTTTAATTTTAATGTATTTGGTGTTTATGCCTTTCTAATTAAAATAGCAGAACACTTGAGATTTTCCATATCCTATTAACTTTTAAAACATCATTCATACAGTTAGCATGTACTAGAAATAATTTTAATCATGCTTCAATAAAATAGCAAAATGCGATATAATAGTGATTCATCATTTTCAGTATAATTTCTTGCAGTTATATGAGCTTGACAGGATACTTGCCTTTCAACAGCACAAAGAGTCAAACTATCATTTGTGGAAAAATCAAAAAAAGCCCATCTTGTCTCTGTGTGATCTCAGCCTGTGTATACATGGATTTCCTCTATGCAATTACCAAATCCTCTTGAATACAAAGACATAAACAAACTAACCAATAGTTCTGACTGCAGTGAGCCCTTGCATTCAGCATCAGAGGCTGCACAGTCCCCATCAGTCTTCCTGATTTAATTTTAATTCAGTGCCTTTATCGATTGCTTGCAAATGTGTCCATTTGGAAACCGTAGCAACTGAAATCTTGTGTTACATAAAGCAGTGTCAGTGCTAACTTCTCTGCTTAGGGTTTGCAATGCACATTTTATCTAACGTCTCTGGGTTCCTGTTAATGTCTGCATGGGGATTTCAATTTTCATTGTCATATGTCTCTAAGTAACAATGCGACAACTATTCAATAAGTAGCTCTGGTCCAAACAATATAACTCTGCTCTAAAGCATATATGTAATTAGTCTTTCTTTCCCAAACATCTAAAAGAAACAACCACTTTGTGGGCTGTTCTGAGAATGAAAAAGTAATCTCAAAATGCACTTTCTTTCTGCTATTCCTGCATTAACTCTCCAGAGGAAAGACTGGGCAGAGGGTTTAGGTCAGACAGAGGGTTTACATCTGCAGCGCCAGCTCATACCACTTCAACTACACTGTAAGGATCAACTGATGATTTCCCATGTGACCATTGCATAACTATCTAGTGATCACACCTCCGGCCCTTCTAATTTGAGCTAGATTTGAAATCAATTCACTTCAAGTGACCTTTGCAACTTCTGTCATCTGTTCAGCATCCTGTAGAAGCGATTGTTACCAAAGGCCTTCTCAAACACAACTGAAAACTGCGGTAGGATGGTTTTTTCAGCCAATGATCTATTCATCCCTTTCCCACTCCACATATGTATTCCTTCCACCTCACCTCTCCTTGCTAATTCACTCCTTATCCTTTATCCCTTTGTCTCTCTTTACTTTGTTAGAGGATCGTGACAAGGCTGGAACAGACTCAGTGCTGATCTAAGTGTGTGGGGGTGGTAGGGCATGGGGAGGGCGAAGCCGGGCTAGCGCGCAGCCCTGCGTAGCTGTGAGTGTCCTTGGGACGTGGAAGGGGGGGATCACAGTGGGTTGCTGTTACTGCCGGCTGCCATGGGGGTGAAAAATTCCCTTAGCTTTTCCATCACTGTTGAGTGAGAACCACATCTCAAACCCCGTCATTACATAGTGGATAAGCTAAACCAAAGTGTGTGCTAACTCAAATCCGTCTCTACTAATCCCTACTAAAGATCGACTAGAAATCAGCTGATTTACATTAGTTTCACTAACTCAAAAATAATGCTTGAAAAAATGTTGTAATAAACTTTCACACAGATCCAAAAAACAATGCTTTTCAGGCTGACATTGTCAGGGAGCAGGAGGAGCAGGGCTGCTCCTCGAGGTGGGACGAGCTGGGAGCTCAAGGTGACCCCAGCACAGGCAGTGCCCTGCCAAAGGGGCACCATCCCACAGGGGCTGAGCTGGGGGCTGGTAACGGGGTCCGTTTCACAAATTTTTATTATATTGTTTTTGCAAGCATGGCTTTCTTTTTGATTTGTGTGTTTCCGTGAAAATTCTGCAAGCCTTGGATAGCACCTAGTTATCAAGAGAAATACTTACTGCCTTAAATTGTTGGTGTTTTAATATGAAAATGTTGTGAATTGATTAACTTTTTGTGAGCTTTTATCCTTTTGAATTCTCCCATGGCTCCTCTGGTACCTGTCAGTCTAAGAAACACTGCTCTAGCCAATAGTTTATATTGTCGGCAAGCTGCTTCGGTAAATTAAAAAAAAGATTAACCTGGAAGTAATCAGGCAGCTTTCTTGAACATGAAGCCACTTTTACTGAGATGCCTGCTGGTGTTTAAATAACCGTAGTATTTATTTGTAGTGAAATTGTCTCTAGAGGCCTCCACCACCCTGAAGTGTTTGCTGTTCTCCTCTCCTTAGGCACGTGCATCTGGTGTCACCCCACAACCAAGAGGCTTGAAAAGAAACAGGAACCCGCCGAGGGTGGGTGGGGAGAGGAGCTGTGGAGCTGCCCAAGGGACCTAGTAAAGGGCGAGCAGGCGGCGAGAGGCCGAGCTGGTCTAAGCCCTCACCGACAGCCGCCTTCACTGAACTCCACTCCCCATTAAAGTTTAGACTTCTCCATTTGCAAATCATCATTGATGCTTATATGCTCCGCCACCCCCCCCGCCCCCGGATTTGTTCTCAAAAGGTTGTTTCTGCAGACCCAGGAGAGCAGCAGGAATCCCCAGCCACTCTGTGTTCCCCCTCCATCTTGCAGCCCTGGCAGAGGGGCTTTACTTGCGCACCCGGGGCTCCCTCTGCCATCTTGTGAAGAGAAGAAGAGGGACTAGGGTTCTCGCCTGTAACTCGTTCCACAACACTGAAACACAAGCCTTCCTGTACAAGTATACCCACCTCCGTATTTACGTTACTTTAACCCACTGTTTCATCTATTTCTGACCAAAAAAAAAAAGGGCCAGCTTCACTATTTTGTTCAATCTGCTTTTCTGCTTTGTGGCGCTCCAGCAATGCAAAGCAACAGTAAAGCTTGCTTAATTGGGCGATTAAACTTCACAACTGCTCTGAAGGGATAAAAGGCAGCCAGAATGCCCCGGGAAATCTTGCCCATCAGTTGGGAAAACTAAGGATGCACAAACACCTCCTCAGAGCCGCCCCAGCCCCTGCAGAGAGGCCGAGCATCGTCTCTGGCCCAGCTGGGCCGTGCAGGCCACAGGGTGTCCGGAGGACAGGCACACATAGAGTTTCTGCAGAGTTTACCTTTGCAGGAAGGCAGGCATGACCCCTTCTTCTTTAAAAGGTACTTTTCATTGTTTATAATGCAAGTCCACTGAAGATAATGGTGCCTGAGGCGTAAAAATTGGGCCCTGATCTTGTCAAACCCTTCAGCTGTGTGTGAGCAGAAAACCCCCTGCGGTGGTGGTTTGAGGATCTGATCTTGCTTTTCAGGAGTGCCGCTGATGTTAAAATGTTGTCTTTGCTTCTAGTAACCCATCTGGAATTAGAGTAACAAATTTACTGCTATCAGTCTCATCCTTCTTGGAGACTGTTGCGGTCACTAGTGTTGTTTGTTTAAAAAACCGAACATAACAGTAGTGGTGGAGTGCAGGAGGCAGGTCCGGGAGAAATGCTGGGCTCCAAGTCTGCTTCTGAGCCCCCGGGTGACCTTGAATTGAAGTCCCAGGTCTGAGCGGTACCTCCTTTGTAAGGCTGAGGTCTGGGTTTGAAGCTTGCATTATAAACCTACCTCTTCAGATGTTTGCTGTAACTATCTGGCAGTATTTGCTTGCAACGCCTCTTCCGGAGGTGAGGTGTTAAATATGCCAGGAAGGGGTTAAGCGGGTCTGGCTGTTTCATAAAGGCAGGCATTTTGTTATTCCCTGAGGAAATGGGAGCTACTTTGTAGAGAAAGAGGGGACATGGGCTGTGCAGGGTTCAGAACTACCCACAGAAAGACTCAAAATGAACTATGTAGAGACTGTAACTGCAATATGAAGTTATTGCCAATACCCTTGTCAGTGAAAACCGTCTCTAGGAAGAAGAAGAGTTTTGATTCTAAAGCAGGAAGATTTAGTTTAAGATTATGTAAGTAAAGCACCCACACAAAACCTGCTATTCCTTTTCCTCACTCCATTCACATTTAAAAAATATAGTTGTTCTATTATAAAGGACTTGTTTTGCACTTACCCTTAGCAGTGCAAGTAGCTGGGAAGTGTCCCTTTTAGATTTTGTGGCTGCTTAGTTACCGCAGCTTCTTGCTATCCAAATAGACTCGCTCTGTCAGGGCTGCGAGATGGGGAGAGATAAACACAGGGAGCAATTGTGGCTTCCTGCCACCAGCCCGGCTCAGAAAGCAAGAAAGCAAGAGCAGATGAACCGCTTCTGCATCAGCGGTGGGAAGCTGTGGCCTCACAGGAATAGGGCAGCTGAAAAGCACAACCCAATGCTCCTGAGAGCGGGATAAGAAACGTCAAAGAATGTGCTCTTTTCTAGTTCCACTTCGCTTGTGCAAGAGTTTTGAGGCAGCCGTTACTCTGCCAGGAAATACTGCGTGTAGATATGCATGGAAAGTATCGGGTTTGAGGTAATGCAGTGGGATGCTCTATATGCAAAACCCACGATGGTGGCAGCCAAATTAAAAATGAGGTAATATAGTCATTTATCAGCTGGGATCGTTGCATCAGTGTTGCCTAAAAGTAACAGTCAGGTGTTGAGTTGTCGCCTGCTGGTACATTTTCCTTGTTTATTCAGTTTTGGAAACTGTGACTGGAAAGGAATAAAAAGAAAACTAGATGATGGGAGAGAAAATAAGCGAAATTAAACAAAAACAATAGTTGAAATTAGAGAAGCACCAGCAGTGTGAAAGAGGCAAGACCCAACACACAAACATCTCTCAAGCAAACCAGCCTGTCCGTTGACTTCGGTGGAACATGGAGCAGGCAGTTTTCCTATCAGAAACTGCAGGGCTTGTTTCTGCTATCGTAGGGCTTTGTAACAGGAGTTTAATCAGACCCGCTTGTGCAGAGGGAGGGAAATAACTTCATCTGTTTGTTGTTGTTTTAACTTTCAGCAGGATTGCACGGGGTGCAATTAACTGGTGCTAACAGTAGCTGAGCCCAACCGTGTTTCATGCTACAGGAAAGTTACACAATGCTGTGGGTGGCAGAGTATTTCTGGGAGGCACACGGCGCTGCGGACTTTGCTAGCATCACTTCCTGAAATAGAGATTGACTGATGTGATATATTTTTATTTTTATTCGGCTTTTTTTCTCAAACCACACATTAACACTCGCTTGCAGTTTGCAGAGTTAGGTTGTGAAGAGAAGACCATAAATGCTTAAACCCAGGTGCTCCATTTTTTAATATAAGCTCTCCCTGACTTTTCAATTTTTTTTGTTTCTCTGGCATCTCAGAATGGAAACTCTGCTAAGGCACTGAATAAAAGGGGAATGGCTTTATTGAATTAAAATTATATTCCTTGCAATATTTATCATCATTTTAATCCACTTTACTTTGAGCTGTCCTCGACTTGTGCTTTCTTAATGTGTTGCAGATTTCTGAGTTGACAGCGGGTAACTGAGGAGCCAAGAGCTGGTCAGGATGCACTTGGAGTTTTAACTCACAGGAAAGTGTAGGAGGTAGTTTAGAATTTAAGTTTTTTTTTTTTCCATGGGAAAAAGATACCTCTTCTCTCTCCCTTGTGCATGGGAGAGATGTGAAAGAAGGGAGGTCTGGCGATTTCCTGCTTTCCTACTTGACAAACCCATGACAGCAACTGTCAGCCTCCTACCCTTTAGCCCACTGTTGGCCATTGACTGAGTATCCTTGATGAAATTATTAACAGAAATGGATTTCATTATGATATATTGCACACTCAGATTCAATCTCTACCAGGACTGAACTCAACTCTGGGAAACCGCATTTCTATTTGTCTGGTGTTTCTACATGACAGTCTTTAATCAAAACCCATTTCTATTAATGTGGACTAGGCAGCAACAAGTTTAGATTTGAGAACTAAAAGTTATTCTTTCTTGCGCTAAGCTACTAATAATCAACAGGGAAGGATATGGGATGACAATCAAATGTAGACATGGTTCATCACTCAAAAATGACAGCTCATCAGCTGAGCTGCGGGAGCACTCATACTGTAATGAAAATACAAATGTGGTTTTTCTGTAGTGGTTTAAATCCATATATTTAACTTCTTATTTTCAACTCATGTGTAGCTAATGAAACAGCTCAGTATCCCATTTCCAACAATGAGTGCTTGAGGAAAAAAAAAAAAACGTGGAAAAAAGGCATGAACCAACAAATTTCCTCCCTTTCCTGACCTTTCTAGTGAACAGCTAGCAATTTGCTCTTTCTCCAATATAAACTGCATATGGATTATCCTGTTTAATAAGCAACTTTGGATCTACACTCCGTGAATTTCTTTCTCCCTTTTTTTTTAACTCATTTTTACTTTTAAGTACGAAATCTGCAGTTCACTTACTTCTGCATTAAGTAAAAAAAAATAAATTCAATTTGTTTTCATTTTGCTGCCTAACAGTTTCATTGGATGTCCCTTATTGTAAGAAATAATGAATCATAAATCTATTCACCTTCTTGATCCCAACCATGTTTTTTTGTAGGTCCCAGCGTGTCTTTTTCACACGCATCTTTCCCAAGGTGAGAAATGTGATCCATGTGGTTTTCTCACACGGGATCTGGCCATCATCTGTTGCTCCCCTCTGAGGCGTTTCTACCACTGCTTACCAAAACTGATCACAGCATTCAGATTTGGATTGTGGTGGCACAGTCATTGGAGGTTTTTTTCACTTGGCTTGTGACCATTGCTGACCATTGCAAGCATTTCTAGGTGAATATCTGCTAGGCATTTTTTAGATTACCTTTAGGGGTACATACATCTCCCTGAGCCCTGAAGTGGAAGCCTGTCTTCCAGACATGGTTTTGTATTGCACTCTGATGGCCGTGTCTTTAATCTTACATTGTCTGCTCTGAAATCAGTATCTATTCCGAAAATGGAATAGTGACCTTCAGTTTAGGAAACAGTAGAACATTAGAGATTTTTCTGACAGCAGAAAACCAGTTTGCATTAAAAATTAACCTGCTTTAAGTCTTTTGCTCCTCTGCTCAATAACGTGTCGTTTCCACAAAGGCTATGAAACATTAGAAAAAAATAACCGTTTGTCTATGATATTTATTAATTCAAATTAGAACCTTAAACTTAATTATTATGGTCTTTTATATCAGCATTCAGGCATAATATTAAAATCCTTAATTCAACCTAGTGAAAATATCAGATCTATAACAAGGCACACTAAGCTGCATTCTGTTTTTTCCTGCTCGGTGCTGGTCCTCATTGATCACTATTTAACTTACTGCCTATAAGAAAAAAAACAAGCTCTAAATGAGCAGCACCTGTGAAGGTCAAAGAATGACTCTTTGAAAACTCTTGTTCAAATATGCCAAGAAGAAGTGGAGGGAAGTCACTGTAGCACTGGCACAGGAATTTGTAAGAGGTGAGGAAGGCTGGCTGCAGCCATATCAGGGCTGTGGAAAAGGCATGATTTTACTTCTTCAGTATTGATTGTATCTGAAAGATCCTGTTTCCCTTCTTCTCCTGCACACGTCTTCTACAGATTAGATGGATATCTGTTTACACTGAAAAGGGGTTTTGCCCCTACCTTAGCTCTTTTTCTATTCTGCATAATAACAGCTGCTAAAGAAAAACATACATTTCTTGCTGCTCTGCTCTGTAATCGTTGATGGAATCTGTCTTATTCCAATTAAAATGATAAATCATGGGGCTGTGGCAAATTTCCCGTGCTTTAAGAGAGCCTTGCTTGAGACAGTTGTGTTCAGTTTGTTGTGTTGTGCTGGGGCTCGTTGCTCAATACCTCTCCATTTAAATGAAAGCTCCTTTTGTCTGGGAGCAGGAGCTGGAATGCCAAGACACAGCACTGCTGCAGCACCCAGCTCCCCTCGCTGCCGTGGGGAATAGGTGCGGGGCTGCTCAGCCACCAGCTTCCTTCTGCTTTAAATCAAGATCTGTTGAAACAAGCACACCTCTCTCAGACGCTTCATCGCTCAGGGAGTTCTGAGTTAAATCCTTATCAACCTGTTGTTTCGCCTTTTATAAATACTGCGTCTCTCTCCAGTGATGGACGAAACAGTTTTGTGCAGCATCCCAGGACTGTACTTTGCCTCATCTTTGCCCCGAATGGTGCAAGTTCCATTTGCAAAGTATTCCCCAAAATAAACAAGCAAAAATCTGCAAATACTTAATGCTGCCATTGTACGTCCCCAGATGCAAACAGTTTATGGCATATTAGAAATAATTTTTGCTTCCAGTCAGTATTTTAATTTCAAAGATCTTCTTTTCATAAAAATTCTGATATAGTTTCATTTTCATCAAAACACTGATTTTGAAAAGCACGCTTTTGCACTTAGAAATATTCAGCCAAATTTTGCTCAGTTTTGGGGATGCCAGTACACATTTTGCTTGTAATTATTTTTCAACTGAAAAAATGACGAACAGGAAGTAAAAATATTGCTTTGTCTTCTCTTCTAAACATCTTTTGTGTTTTTCCACCTTGCCTACGAAGAGAGGAAAATAAATAATACATAATAGTCCTCTACTTCCTCCATTGGTTTTCGTCTTTTCCTAGCACAGAACTATGCTTGTACAGAATTTCACCAATAGTTTGGTAATTTGTTGTTTATCATATTTTTTTATTTGTTTGTTAATCTTCTAAAGGAGTATGAATTACTTAGAAAGACAGTGAAGCTAAAGCTAATGCTAAAACACTATTGTTTGTGTTTTAGAGGGGTATTTTAGACAGTCTACATTTTACAAGATCCCTGCACACAATTATTAATAATGGCTTTTTTAAGAACACTCTCTGCTTCTTATAAAGCCAACGAAATAAGAGGTGGTGATCATAAACATAATAATATAATGGATATAAACAAAAAATAAAATTATCCCTCACAATTCTGATTATTGAGACTTAACTTAAAACATTGAACATCTTATTTTGCTCCATAATTTCAGCCATAGCTAAAATCCACTAATGAGTACAAGAAATTTTCCATTGGTTTCATTGGAATGTGGGTGAGATCCTTTAAATTTAAATTATTGCGCAGTTTTGAAGAGAATCAAAATGAAAGTACAAACAACTTCTTTAAAAGCTGTCTGCAGTTTTCATGTTTCCAACATATTGCTCAATTAGAATGGAAGACCTGAGAGTTGTATTTATCTTTATCTTTGAACTGTGAGTCTATTGTACTAAGGGTGAATTACATTTTTTAAAAATAAAAGCAATTTTTCTGTCCTCTTCATATGCTACCACATCAGCGAACAACTGTTTCAGCACACAAAAGCAAGAGACGTGATGTTTATTTTGGTTTCTGAGAGCTTTTGCATTTCTACATCCAAAGGACGGGAGTGGTAATGAAGTGCTTTAAGTACTTGGAAAAATAATACACAAGGATTAACTATTCAACAAGTTTAGAGATCACGATGGGGACAGCCTGGGCTCTTTCTGAAGTTGCTAAGTTCCCCATTTTCTGAAAAGAGGAACAGCATGAGGCAATAGAGACTCCAAAAAAGAAAAAAAAAGTCGATTTCACCAACCTCAAAGGGTGATAGGTAAAGTCAGAGGGAAACAAATAAGTTGGGAGAAGGGATAGTGGGAGAGGAGCCGCCATTGCGGGAAGCTCCGTTACCCACCCGGGTGCAGAAGAAGAATGCTGAAAACCCCAGTGTGGCTGCAACAGTAAGAGAGCAACACACTATTAAGGAGGGAGAAAGCAGAAAAGCTACGACTGTAAGGAGCAACAGGAAGTCCTTCTGTAATTGCACTAGTGGGTAAGAGGAAGGCTGAGAAAGCTTTGGTCTGCTGTGCCGAGGGGAGGAAAGATCTAAACAGATGATGCTGAGAAGGCTAAACTGTTTAATGCCTTTTCGCTGCAGAACTCTCTGCAAAGGACATCTGCTACCAGATGGCTGGCACAAATCACCCAAGTGACAAAGGGCTAAGGGTAAAGAAAATAAAAGCACTTAAGTAAGTTTAAGATTCACAAATCAGCTAGTGAGAATGTCGCCTGATAAAATTCATCCTGAAGCACTAGACACAGTAAGCCTAGATCTGCTATGGGGGATTAACCTCATTTAAAAGTAGCCAACTGAAAGTTCGGCATCCAGTGCAAACTGTTTCTTTATTTTAGCGGTCCCTGATCCACTTCCCAGGGCTCCCCCCACCCTGCCCACAGCCCAAGAACCCATTTCAGCCCGTTGGGACCATCAGTGACGCTGCAGCAGGGCCGGTCTCCAGCTCCCCACAGCCCTGCCCTGCAGGAGTACTTAAGCTTAAAAATATATTACCAGGTGGTCTCACTCCCTTTTCAGTAAATATGTCTAAATAAGGAAGAAAAATATCCACCGACCCCTGTAACAATGCAGATTAAATCTTTTCCCTTGCATGCTCCAAAGTGTGGAAGATCCATTCCAAAATATCTGTGGCTGCCACCTGTTCCCTCCACATCCTGACCTCCATGTAAAATCACTTTGTTTTCCCAGTGTGTCATTTAAATGAAGGTATTCGCTCCACGCATATCTGTAATACTTGCTCAGCTCTTAGAAACTGCAAGTATTCTGCACCTGGCAGATTGCATAATCCGGCCTGGTGAAAGAGAAATATGGTCTATAAGTCCTTAACATAACCCTTTCATCTCTCTTCTTGCCAGCAGCTTGTCTCTCCACAGTTTCCTTTTACAGGGTGATTTGGAAGTTCCCTTTGAGTAGCTTACATTTTATCTCTGGTTGGACATGAAATAACTCCACACGCTGTACTGGAGGGAACATGTTGTTCTGCTATCATACGCACAGCTGCCTGGGCAGAAGAGACTATTAACAATGAGGCATCCAGATAAAGTGAGTAGATACCTGCAAAAAAAATTGCTACCTCATTAGAGATATCCTGTCTTGCAGCACAGCCCTTTTGAGAACCCATTTGGCTAGTGAAATATGAAACGAAAGGACAAACACGCAGATGATCCTTTTTAATCAGTTTAATTAAAAAGGAAGGCAAGTACCTACTTCTACTTCCTTTCATTTTAATCAGGAAAAAAATGTAATGTAATTTGTGTACCACAGGCAGCCAAAATAGTAGAAAAAACCTGCTGCATGGTTTTATCAGCTTAATCTTTTTCTTCTGAATGTCATTTGGCATTTGCACTCAGAACTCATATGGACAAAATCCTTAGAAAAATATTCAAAGGGAACCCTGCCAGACTTGGTGGCTGTGTCCTACTTAAACTCTGTTCCTCTTTTAGCTTTGCATCGCCAATGAAAGATACCCAAACAAGACTATCCATCAGCGGAAAGGTTGATTACAGAGGTGCCTGATGGCTGTGTCAATAGAGAGGGAACTGTGATTTATTTATTTTTAATGGAAAAGTACCAATCCCTCATCAAACGCATTTCCTGTTCAGCAGATGTGACTGTGCTGGTGACTGCAGAAGAACCATTGCAACCTCAGTCTCCTGTTACCCCCAGCATCAGGAAAGGAGCCACCAGCACCAGTTCAGCTGCTACCCAAGTCCTCTGAGTCTGCTGCTAAGCATTTCTGCTAAAGAGGCACAAACTGGAAGGATCGAGGATATTTATATGTCTTTAACTGTTCTGAAGGGACTTTTTTCACTTCCTTACCACGTTCCTTTCATGCGATTTTTGAGTGGCAGTCTTTCCGGATCCAGATTGTCACTGTTCAAAATGTGTCTATTCTAGAGCCTCTTGCCCTCAAAATAACTCAAGTTAGTGTTCTACTAACTTTTCTTCAGCTGTTTTTAAAAGTTATTGAATACAGACAGGCCTTCTCATTTAAGTTAATTTGAACCCAAGGGAAAAGTGATGTGACAGTGTATTTGCCTTTGAAACTGTCCCCCATATGATGACCAGACAAGTCTAAGAGAGGAAGAGAGCACCTGAGAAAATGTGGCTACCACAGCTCTTGGTATTCTAAGAGAAAAAGGTGCCTCTGTGGTGGTATTTTGATAGTCTTCCTGTTACTAGGGATTGCTCCAGAAAGGATGACAAAGCAACTGCATAGGCTCTCCTCCTTTGCAATGTCTCTTCCTCTTGTCTTTTTTATTGTCACCTTTCACTGTTCATTTCCTTGTGTGTACAACCACCTTTTGATTGTATTTTTTTCTTTGTCTTCTCCCATTTATTTTCTGGAATTTACTGTGTGTATTGATAGCCTTTAGTACCAGAAGGCAGAGATCCAGCAGCTGAAAACTGCTTATGTCTCATCTCTTCATAGAAAAAAAGCCCTGTGAGCAGTTCTGGACAGAGGTGCATTAGCACAGTTATACAGGCAGGTTTATCCATCTAAAATGAATTCCTTAAGAAGGCAGGACAAAAGCACATTGCTAAATAGTTTGGGTTTGCAAAATGTCATAGCCTTGTGCTTCTCTGCCTGCCCCGGTTTCAGGGTGCTGATGCTCTTCACTCCTTTCCATGGGGGTTCAGGTTCCCTCCTATCACTGTGTTTGCATTTCAGTGGCTCTTCTGATTTTGCACAGAACCGTTGGTTTGCTGCATGGTTCTCTCCTCACAGAAGGACCTTTCCTCCCATGGGGCTTTACCATGTCCTAGGAGATGATTAGCACACTGTGGAATTGGGACCTCTTTGCAGTGGTCTGGGAAATGTTTAGCCAGAAGGCCCATCTTAACAAGCTCATTATTTACTCACTTTTATAAAACCACCTACACTCGCGTTGATCTGATTTTAGAAAGCAAATATAAAGCATTCCTTAGGTTCAGTGGCAATGAAGTATTCAAATCCTTGTGAAGTTAACCTTTCGCTTTCTTGACCTTATACACAACCTTTAAATGCTTTCTTATTCACTGCGGTGTTATTGAGAATCTTATGTGTTCAAACCAAATTTGTTCACCGCTCTAGCACAATGATTCTAAGTCAAATTATAACTTTATAGAAGAGGCTACTGAAGAGCAAATTCATGGAAGTCAGCAGATGAAGTTGCCTTTGAAAAATTCTGCAGTGCTTCTGTAATATGAGCTCCAATCAATCTGTCTGGATTTGCAGGCCACTGGATGTCACTTTTGCTTTACACTTATAAAACACAACCTTGATTTTTAAGGTCTTTTGCTTTTTATGTATTGATACATTTCTGATGCAGTGCTTGTGATAGTAGAGGGTGGCACTTGGTGTCTTCTGCTTCTTGATTTCCAGACAAATCTCTCTGAGGATCACCCATTCCTCTGTGTCGTATCATGGTAACTGAAGACAATAGCAGTAGAACATCTTGTAAGAAAAATACCCCAAAGCAGGAAAGGTTCTGTGTGAAACCTTAATCCAGGTCCTTTCCTATAGGATATTCAGTGAAGAATGGTATGTATATGGCCTCTTTGATCACATTGGAGGCGACCGTAGTCCCCTACTCAGGCTCAAGTAGGAGGCTGGACAGAAACACAGCCTAAAATATCATTTGAAGGACCACAGTGATGCAAGATGATGTGTTGTTCTGTTATTTTCTTATATTTGAACTATATAAGTAAAAGACAGTCCTAGGATAAAGCCTGAAAGACCCTGTTGATGGTGAATTCTTCAGTGGCTGAGAAAGAAGAACACTATCAAGTAATTATTACTTTAAAATCATTGTATCATGAAGCTCCTTGCATAAGAGAAACTTTTTATTTTTTTAACTTGCATGAATTATGAAGGCTTGGTGCACAGAAAAGCTAAAGATGCAGAGCAAAGATCTATTGTGTTGGAAAACAGCAAATCTCATGAGAGCACAGAGGGAAATACACTTCTGGAGATGGATGAATGTGTAAATTTCCCTTCACCTGACCCGTAAGACATGGGTCTCTAGCTGAGCATGCTGCCAGATGGTTCACACAGAGTGAGACGGTGGGATCTGGACAGGTGGAAGCGTGGCCAGACCACGGGGTTGTAGTCACCTACCCTTGTCCATGTACAGGTTAATTGGAACAGGCTCAAACTTGTGGGCTAGCAGGGTGCAGGCACTGGTGATGCATCTACAGGAAAGCCATGTGCAGGTGGGTGCTACCACGGTTGCTGCTGCTGAGACTCCAGCTACCACTGGAGCAAGGACTGATCACCCTCAGCCTGGATCATCCCTATGGTTTGTCATGTGGTTATTTTTCTGTGTATATAAGTGCTCTGTATACAGTGAAGGAAGAGGTCACCTTGTAGCAAAGAGAACTACCGATTAGCCTACTCTCGCTGCTTTGTCCCCTCTGCACCAGGTAGGACCCACAAGCAGGACCAGGCTGCGTCCTGGTATTAGGGCTGTGCAGCACGTCGAAACCAGCCCAGGGCAGAGGGGGTGAGCTCAGCCAGACGTACGCCACACGTAAGTGGCAAACTTCAAGTTTCCCATCAGGCTCCTGGACCAGACTAGGACTTTTAAATGTATTGCAATGAGTGTTTCAGAAAGCGGAGGCAACTCACATAGGAAAATACATAAAAGGTTAATTTTTTAACTAGATTTATATACTTATAAAGCTGTTAAGAAAAATAAAGGAGGTTTTTAATCCTAGGTGCTTACATTTCATTAAAAAACTTAAGTTATTCAAGATAACATAGTAGAATGTGTATGAATAACATCTTTTTTTAATATTAACAGAATTTGATTTTGTAAATCCAGTAGTAATGTGGTATGGCAATTGACACCCCAATAGCATAATTAGGTAAAGAATCAGTCACGATATCAAAAGAAGTCTGTTCCTAAAAATACATTTTTATGTATGTCTAGGAAGTTTAAAAAGATAAAAAGAATAAGTTTGTTTTTTTTTTTTAAACTAGGAAGTTTAAAGAAAAAATGGTATAATATGGTATTGTTATGATGTTATTATGGCTTTTGCAAAAATGCCATTCTTGAAAACTACGTGAGGTTTCATATATATTCTAGTACTTCTGTAGGCCTCAGTTGCCATAGGAACAGCTTTGCGGTGCTAAGTATTTCTCTAGCATCAGTACTTTACGATCTATTTCCTCCAGCAAACGTCATTCTGAGCAGCAGCCAAGGATGGTATGTAGCAAGCAATGAATAAATGGTAGGACTATAAAGTAGGAACACAATATATGAAAACATCTACTCATAAGGTGGACAGAGTCACCAAGGAAAGCAAATTTTTTTAAGTGCAATGAAATAGCACCCCAATTGAATCATTGCTTCAGTTTTAATAGGAAATGCTGAAATAGGAGGTACCTGATAATGTTTTTTAAATTATACATAGAATTTTATTGACATAAAATTAGATTGGAAGCAATTGAGCATGAAATACAATACAGGACTGCAGGTTCGGGAATTCTTTTTAAGATCAGTAAACAAAAAAGGAAATAAGTGATGACATTTTTAGTCTTCTTCAGTTTCTATGGCTACTGAAACCCAAGCTTAGAAACTAAATGATGCATATGTTTAATGTGGCAAATGAATAAATGTGTAAATAACAGTTTACTTCTGAACATTATCCTAGCTTCCTGTACTTGACGTTCGTTTCCACAAGCTAGAGATGAGGTAGAGCATAATTACTTGTTAATTGCTTTTCGGAGAATTGACTGCAAGAAGAGAAGTTAACAGGCATGAAAATATGGGTTTATATTTAAGCTGAACGTTCCACGGCACAAGAAAACATTTATCATCAGCCATTGAGGCTCAACCCAGTTACCCAAATGTAGGTACCTTCTGTAACTTCACATGAACCAAAGGTCATCCATCCTCATCTCTACCTGCCACTCGACAGGGGTGTAGGTCTTACACAGTTCTTGTGTTGTCAGTTCTGATGGGTGGCTTAGATACCCCAGAGCTTCTCAAATAGCACCAGGCACCCAGGTTAAGCAACTGAATTGCTCTCTTCATGACTGAAATAGCCTTCAGGCTACTAGAATGACAGCTAAACAAATTCTGGGGTTATGCTCAGGCAGCAGGTAATGAACTAAAGGAATTATCCTGGGACACGTTAATTGCATCGAGGAATTAGCAGGCAATGAATGGAAAAGTTCATCTGCGAAGGGAAAATAGTTTGGGAAATGATGCATTGAACACAAAAAAAAGAGACACGGGTTTTGTGTTCTGATAAGATCGCAACAACTGATTTAACCTGCTTGCCTCTTGACGTATCAGATCATACTGGTACAGCTTACATGCATCAGAATGATTGTCTGGCACAGGATACTGGAAGTGATTCAGTATTTAAGCACTGTAGCAGGCAAAGCTCCTTGTTCCTCACAGGCCTTACACCTTGGCCCTCTGAGTATTCCTCTTGTAAACACAGGCTGTGTTTTTTAAGTTGCTGTGCAAGCCATGCTGAGACTTTGTTAAATGTGCATTTTTTAGTTCATAGGAACACATACAATTTCTTCACTGACAAAACCCCCCACGCCAATATATAATTAATTGCTAGTTAAGGCAATTTGATCTCTTCTGGTTTGGCCCTGCTCTTTGCCACTGCTGCTCTTCTCCCTGAAAAGCCACCACCCACTTTTTAATTCACAGAGGTACCACCCCAGCTCCACCCTCCAGTTCCCACATGCTTTGCCTGGAAGGGCCTCACCTCTGATGGCCTTGTGCCTTCTTCAGCCCTGCGATGGCACCCGCGCCAGCACCACAGCCACACCTGGGGGCTTCTTACAGTTACAATCTGTTTCTCTTTTTAGTGAACCCACTTTCTCTTTTAGATCACACCTATAAGTAGAAATCAAAAGATGTTGCTTAAACTGAAATTATGAACTTGCAAAAATTTGTGCTTTAGAAAAAGTCACTCGCATCCAGTGGTCCTTTAAATCTGCTCTTTTTGTGATTTTCACCTTCCTGAAAACTTGGTATAAATCCAGCAACTCATTTATATGAGTATTCCATTAAGGTGGTGTAAACGGCACTAACTCTGTTGCCTTTTTTCCGTGTAGGAAATGGAGGACTTGTCTTAATTCAATTAAGGCACTATGTGAACACCAACCAAAATCACCTTCATCATGCATCAGTGTAAAAAAAAAAAATTAAGAATGATAGGCAGTGTAGTGCCCTGCCAAGTGAAGGTATTCTGAGAGTCTGAAACGTAAGAGGGTCCAAACACAGTGCATCACATTTGTTCAATTTGCCAGATTGATATTTCCTTTCATTTTCTTTTTGATTCTTCATCAGTTTGATTCATCAGTTTTCCCAGGTGCTATCATCTGATTTTCTTTTCTTTTTGTTTTCTCTTGTTATACATACAGTATGTGAGGATGGATGCTAAATTTTATCAAGATGACTTCAGTCACGACAGGAAAAAAGCATGCCTTCATTGGAGGCTTTACTGTAAAGTGGGAGTTCACAGGAGAGTTTTCATTTATAAAAAAGCAATACTTTATTTGAGTCATTCATGGAGGTATCCAGCTGCATGAACATAAAGCTCATACTGTCTGGTGAGCTGTCCTGTGAGCTTTTGGCTGTTATAATGAGATCAGTTTTATTGCTGTAGATGGGAGAGACTTCTGTGACACTTGCATTCATATTTCTTTCCTCCAAAATATTCCAGAATGCTAATTAACAGGGATGGCAGTAGCAAGCAAATATCACAGAGGAAAAGGCAGTAGATGTAAAGCAACACAAACATTTTGTCCAGTTGGTTTTGTTTGGGACATGTTTAAATAAAGAAATGCATACTGTACAGTGAGACATGTACACAGCTTGGCAGAGGTTTTATATCTGAAATTAAACTACTCCCCAGCTACAAAGAAGAGTCCCAAACAAATCTCTCAAAAGCTCTTTTTGCGCTTCTTTGCATCAACATAGATTTACAGGAGTGCATCTAAAACTGCCACTGTATGAACATTTTTGCCAGTATTTACCATGAGAATTAACTAATTCTATCACATGGTGTGAACTACAGTGTTCTGCTTTATAAACTTTTATTATTATTATTATTTTCTGAGAGTATAATTATGCCAGCCTCCAAAAAGAGATTGGGCAATTTTCCCTGTTTAAAGGGAATGACGAAATGTTGGAAGTATTTGAAGCCCAAGGAGCTTCTGAAAAGATTTATAGAAGTTACTGCTATAACTGTCCAGCCCTGGAGAGCTGCCACTTGGAAGGGCCCAGCTAAGACTTTGAACTTCATTTGTCAGCATCACGTCTTTAAAATGTAATCTGCAGCACTTCAGCTGTCTCCCCAAAACTATAACACCAGCATGCTGGTAAATCAGGACAGATCTGCGTGAGTCCAGGATCCCAGAGGAGACGGTCATGAAGAGATTCCTCGAGAACAGTGAAAACCTCGTATGCTATAAGCGCCTTCTGTCGCTCCCTCGCTGCATGCTATTGGCACAAGGCAGTCAGAGAGCAAGGGCTTTGTGGTTCCTTTATGCTCCAATAACCCTGGCTACTAAAATAGCCCTTTTGAGACTGCTGGCATCTACGCTAGCCTTTAAACTCTCTGCTATACACCAGCCCCAACAGGGTTCCACAACCAGGAGAAAAATAAAGTTGGCTTAAAGCCAGTTTTACACAGCCTGAGTGCTGCATTGAACACTCTCTCCACCACGCTGATGATCCCAGCTTGCTTTTGTGTTGAAAAGTTTATGCAGGCGTAGCAAGACTGTATTTTTATGTAGTGAGCTTGTGTTATTTTCTTCCTGCTCCTTTTGAAAGCCTAATGGTTAGGGGGATAGCATCTCTGAAATGTTTTGTATTCTTGTGTAGTACACATAGGCTATAGTATTGCTGACGTAAGCTCCAAATTCAAGATGCTGTTGTTGGGTGTATTAAGAAGTTATTAATCTTCATGCTGTCAAGTGGCAGTTGAATTTCTTCAGCTAAAGAGCACTACTGATCAACTGTCTCTGAAGCAACACATTGCCTTTTGAGACAGAAATCCTTGGCTTACGTATTAATCTGTTTTGTTCAGGAAAAACACCTGCGTGTTATGCCATCCACAGAACCTTATGCACAATTATGCGTAACTTGATGCATAACCTTCTAGCACAATTAAAAGGGCTTCTAGGACAACCAACCTTTGACATTGGCAGCCTAAGCCATCTACTCTAGACTGATGCATGGTCTAAGATAAATCATAGCTATGTCACAAGCTAAATATCCGGAGTGTTTTTCTCTCTTATTGAAAACAAAATCTATTCTAGATGTGAGTTGCTGAATTTTTAGCAGCAAGTAAAAGCTCTAATGAAGCTTAATTTAACTGCCTCTGGGTATTGACCAAGTCATTTTACATTAGGATAGAAATGAATGCCTTACATACTTGTAAGTTGAGATTTCTCTCATTTGATTTTTAACACAGTATTTAAGATCTTCTCCAAGAAATACTCATTGAGTGAAATCCTGGTCCCAATTAACATAATGGCAAACCTCCCATTGACATTTGTGGGACTGAGATTTAACTCACAGCCTGAAAGCTGAGAGTAACTCTTAAATTCATTGGATAGAAACCTGAGATCCAGCAGGAAGGGCATATATTAAATAGATAATAAGTTTATTTCTAGCCTGTATGCCAACAAGCAAGTAATAACATGTTTATATCATTTGCAATGACACAAGGAAAGCAACTACTCCCTGCAAGTAATACAAGATGCAGCAAATATTTGTCCCACCCATTTTTTTCTATATTCAGAAAGATAGCCTATATTCTGAAGTATTTACTTCCTGAAGCAAGATAATAGTCACTGCTCTTAAGAAAAAGAAATCCCTAGATTATATCTGTAGATAATGCCATTCATATTTAATGTGCAGAATTTTAAAACACACAAAATGAAGTAGGAGTTTTGATTTTGTTTATTATATATACACACACACTACTTTAAAACCATTCATCTGCATCTATGAATACTTTCCAGATTTCTCTGTGAGTGCAAATTATAGAATAATTGTTCTGTTGCCAACTAATAATTAAATGAAACACAAACCAAGAAGATTTCTAAACAATTTTAAAATTGACTATAGAGATCTTGGGAGACACTTCATTTTTGAATATTACATGTCCCTTCCTCGTGGCGTGGCCTGCCAAAGCAGCAAGGAGACAAGTAGCTTCAAGAGCTTTCCCCAGATACCCAGTGGAATAAACAGCATGAAAGTAGGTAGCCGGCCACCTACAGGTACTTACAGTCGAAATTAACCTGCGGCAAACTCGGAGGGGAGAGCGCATGTTGCAGGAAGGCAGAGCTTGGAGGCAGCACAGCCCGGCAAGTCGTGTGCATCTGATTTGCGAGCTCGGTGTCCCGGTAAATGAGGCTGTTGATAAAGAGACAGTTCAATTTTAGAAACAGGGAGTCCTCTCGTGCTGAAGTGCAGCGTGCAGTACATGAAGCAGGGCAGTCAGAGGAATGTTTCCAGTGTCCATTAGTTTCTTCACCACATCAGCTTGGCGAGTGGAGCTCATGGACACAGAGAACAGAGGGGCTGCCTGATTATAAAGAAGATATGTGCTCTGAAGCTAAGAAAAGTGAAGTTCTTCAGGGGCATTTCCATCCAGAAAGAGTGGTTCCAAGGAAGATGTAGGCCTCCCTCCCTTTCAAGTGAGATATTGTTTCGTCTCATGTTAATATTTTTTTCCCTCTGAGTGCTCTGTTCCTATGAATAAGTCATATTTTGTTTGGGAGAAGCCTTTCTCAGTCACGGTGCTTACCTTCTCGGGCCTGGCTGCTGAAGGGCAGTCTCTGGCAGACATCAGATCCAGTTGGACCTGCTGCAGAGTGGTGGCTGAGTGCCGGAGGAGACGGGGCTGTGGGTGGGAGAACGCCATGTCTGCACCTGAGGAGGGAAGGAGGGATGGAGGGATGGAGGCACAGCTCACCACGGAAAGGGTGGATGTGGGACAGGCCGGCAAGGCGTTGCAGGGGTGGTTTAACTCATAGGTACGGAAATGTCTGCTTTTGTCCACTGCACTCCTCTGAAGCCAGGGTAAGCAGGCAGTGGTCATCCTGAAAGAAAAAATAAAAAACAAAAAAGCTGCAGGTAGGTAAGCTGCTCCAGAAGAACTAACCATTCTGCACTGTGCATACACTAGTTCTCAGCTGATAACCATAGTCAACAGGACAGCGAGCGTTTAGATAGTCCTGGTCTCTTTCTTCAACATTATGCTGTAAATTAGATTTCCAAGGAAAGGACCATTTCAAGTAGTACACCACTTCCTTGTTTAATCTTAACATTAAAATTAGCCCTAGAAATTTGAGTTATGTCAAAACTTACTCCAGCTTCCGTCCTTGAATGAAAATGGAAAATGGAGTTTTAAACATCATGAATGAAATGGCTACTAAAGATGTTCAAAGATTCATGGTCATAAAAGACATTTAAAGAGCAAGTCCCAGTAGGCGCTTTGATTAATGTACGTCTTGGCCCATTGAAGTTAATAGTAAGATTGCCATTTGCATGAGTGAAAAAGACATCACTCAATTTGCCATGCAATTTCTTGGTCCAGGGCTGGACTGAGAACTGATCTAGGGCTATTCAATCCAGTTGCCCTAGCAGATTTGCTTTCAGTAGATCTTGTCCCATTGGAGCAACAGATAAAGATTTACCAGGGAGAAGTCAGTCTCCCCCACCACCACTCCCCACCTGCCCCTCCTTGGTCCCCCCATCTCTTAACAACTTAATGGCTCATACTCTGTCCTGGTTAAACATAAACCACAACATACTCCCACATCACTTCCCTGCAAAGCCCCTTCCAAATAAATCTGGCATGTGTTCAGCCCTGAATGGAAAGGCAGGCCACCGGTTATTGGTTATCACTGGACAAAATATTTTATTTTAAATTATTTGTATTCAGAGGAAAAAAGCACCCCCTGTAGCTACAACAAACAGTCTCTGCACTTGCTTGTCTTTTCTAAGGCTAGAAGCCGAAAAAGGTTATCTTTCTGCTTTTGGGCACTCCCACAGCATGCGGGTGTGCTTTTGTGTTCACTTTCTAAAGATCTCACCGTTTTCTCTCCGCCTCATCATTAACCAGCAACTTCTAATCATTCTGTCTTCCTCTGAGCTCACAAACGTGGTGAATCAGCAATTTAATTTTAAGATGGAGCCTCCTGTTTCTGAAAGGATAACATAGAAAACAACTCATACTGTGTTGCTTTTTTGTTTAACTTTCCAATAACTTCCTCTTAAGGAAGATCTTATGTTCCCTTACTATTCAGTCACGAGCACACACAAGGATGTATTACTATCTTTTGCTATCTTTAGAATATTACGCCTCAGCTACACGTTGCTTTAATGACACACGTAATTGCTCTAGGTCAGGATCATCAACCGCTACAGTCTCAGAACTCTTACAAATTCATTTATTACTCACATGAAATCGGAGAAGCAAAGCACATACTCCAGGTTTCAGGGATGGTGTGAGTATAAAAATAGCCCTTGGGGTTGGGCAAGAAAGCCCCAAATGTGATGCTGTTTGGGCTACACACGGGAGGTGCATCGATTTTCTGAGACAGCACTGGAAAGCAGTCCCAGCTGAGCTTGAAATCGTGGCCTAAGCTGTAAAAGAAAGAAAGAGCTTCTCAAATATCTTTTGCAATATTTAATTAACTCAAATAAATCAGTTAAATAGCATCATATAGGGGAAATATCACCTTCATATATAAGGTGAGTGTCTTCAGCTTGCATTACAATAACGTTTGTGATTTCATGTGAATAACTGGTGAAATAGAAAAAATGTGCCAGACTGAATTTATAAAATGTAAAGCAGATAAAACCTTTATGTTAGCTTTTAAGTAAAAACATGTGATTCCAGCAGTACTGTTGATGTTATCAGAGTCAAGGTTATGAACAACAAAGGATAGAATGAGTAAAATAGGTTTATGGTGTGAATCACACCGCTGAGTTAATATTAAGAGGAAGCAGAGATGATACATTTGTCATCGTAATGTGCACTTCATGACTCATCTAAAAGCAAAAAACTAAAGTATGTGAATGATTAGGCAATGAAGATAGGTGTTAAGGAGGCAGGGACAATGGAAAATATTATTAAGCTTATAAAAACAACTTGACCTATTCATTAATTTGAAGATAATCTGTTGCTTCTCCAATTATCCTAAAAATAAACAGATTTTTTTTTCTGTATGAAAGACAATTCCAACAATTTGGATGACAGTCAAATATGTTTGAATGACAGGCTGCATAAAATGATTTAAGGCTTTATTTGGCACATACTTTTCATGTGAATCAGCGTGCTTATTTTTCTTACAATTCCTCACCTCCATGCTTGTAGGGCCATAAATTCAATCTGAGTGTTCAGAAACTGGTCGAAGAGTGGCAGCTGTAACATCTAAAGCATCAAGCCAAACCTGTAGTGTAGAAGTTTTTTCTACCAGATCATTTTGGGGATTACAGTCTCTGTTGATTTGGATTTTGTTGAAACTTTGTTTTATGTGCGACATATAAATTGCCAACTTAAAAGAGTCAGTTGCATGAAAAACATGCAACAGTAGATAGTTGTTTGGTATTGCCAACTCTAAATTGGGGTTTTTTTCTGTTTAGAGCTGGAATTGTGGTTTTCACCATCTCCATATCTCAAATTCCCTTTAGCTTCCTCCAGTCTACATGGGATAGGACAGTTAAAGATCTGTATGACCAAATAGAAGTCTCTTAAATGGGGTCATTTGAGACTCCTATCAGCTGTTGAGCTTGTTATCTGGACTACCCTTCCAGTCAGTGGAAAGAAAGAGGGTCTTCTAAGGTTCAAGTAGTTTCATCCAAAGGTAGGAACCTGAAATGTATGAGATGATTCATGTCTCCAAGCATCTATTTCTTTCTGTTATTGTAAGGCAGAATAGTGGGAGGCTGGCTCAGGGGTTTGTGTCTGAAGTCAGGAGAGAGGAGTTCCATGCTGAAAGTCTGACCTGAGACTGAGTAACTGGGGAAGAGGTACAGAGGGAGGACACAGTAAACACATCTTGTGGTTACAGGGCATGACTACGCAATACACATGGATCTGATAGGTCTAATTCACTTATCTGTTTCTTCCAATGTTTAAAAAACAAAGATAAAGGTACTATGAGAGAGAGTGACAGGAAGCATGGAACTGATAGCAGCTGACATACAGCAATGCAAAGGAAGAGATAGATATATGAGAGGCAGGCTGTGAGAGAAGGTGATGAGGGACAGACGATGTAAGGGAAGATCTTGTTTGGCTGTTATCATCCCAGGGCTGATAGTTTCCTGAGCTGTAGTCTTGTCACCTCCATGGCTTCAATGGATGTGCGCAGGCATAGCTGAGGGAATCACAGTGCTAAGTGTGGCTAAAGCAAACTTGAGTGAATCCATGCAGATAAGATCAGAGCTTCTCTGGACCAAAACTGCAACTCTCTTGCTTTTAGTGTTTCTCTCTTGCATATCTGTACTTACTTACGGAGCCTGAAAATGGCTACAACTGAAGCTCCCAGAGCTAGTGCTGTAAGAAATCTTTCTCATTTCTTCATAACCAACAGGAACCAGAAATTGCTCCCAAATACAGAAACCTGATTTTGAGACATTTCTAAAGCAATAACACCAAGATGCACGTCTTGGAAAAGTTTCTGTCACTAGCTTGGAGATGCTTGCCACAAAGTTTCTGAATGGATTTTCAGGATGCATCTCTCTCCTGCATTTAGCTACGACAGAGAATAGGCAGAACTGAATGAAAATGTGGTGACTTCGCTTTTTCAAAATGGGCTTGGTGTTGTTTATTGGCATGGAAATAAATGTCTTCTCTGTGCATCAGCATGCGTTTTGATGTACGTAAGCAATAATCAAGAACGCATTAAAGCATAGCTTCCATCTCCTTTGTAAATGATGAGCTTTATTTAAATTTATGTTGTCTGAAGTTGACATGCTTAGAAATCTCCAGCCTGACGGTGAATTCAACAGACCACAAATGCTTTTATAATCCAGATATAATCTGGATTATATCATCGGGATTAGGTAGAAATTTACCACAAAAAATGAACACAGCTGTATTCTGCAATGCTAATCAGTCAGAACAACACCATGTCATTTGAACATCTCCATTGCATTTTCAAGGATTAGTATTTGTGTGAGTAATGGTAGCAGAATAGGGCCAAGGACATCACTGTAATTTTTAATAATGAGCAACCTGGAATCTCTTTATATAAAAACCTTACCTGGATAGTATGAAAAAAGTCACAATCCTGGGATATTAGGAGTGTAAGTATGCAAATTGTGTTGCTTTTTGTAAACATTAAACTCTCCTATGTATTTCAGCTTTTTAAAAATTTAATGGAAAAGAGAAATGGCAACACCTTAGGTCATGAGAGGAAAGGAATACGTCATACATAAAGTTTCACCTGAGAGATCTGATTAACATAAACCACTGATGAACTCAGCTGAAACTCTTTTATAAACTGCTGGCTTCTCCATTTAAATATCACAATATTTGTATCATGTACTGGTTTTTGTTCACTAAAGTGAGAATAATTAATCATTCCAGAGAGAAAATATTAATTCAGTGCAGTCAGATTAACAAACCAGTAAGAAATAGGGATGAGCTAGACAGAAAGTACTTTTTATGCTTCTTTTAGGAAAATACTTACTAATCAGTAGCATTAGCAGGAATGATAATTACTCTGTTAATTCTCTGGACTGAGAGCTAGGGGACTGAGTTCAGTTCTGGGCTGCGTCCCAGACATCACATGTAATCTGGCGCAAATCTTTTCAGAAGTGGCCTTTCATTCGTGATTCCCTAATTTCTGAGTTGTTGGCCTGAATTTCAGACCTGCATACAGATCCTGTTGACTTTAATTGAAACAACAAGTGCATAGCAGTCTTGAAAATGAGTTTCCAAGACGTGTCAATTTTGTTAATCAGAAGTTAAACAACTCAAAGCTAATGATTGCTTGGCAACGTGATCTTAGTGATGCTGCCTCAGTTTCTTCTTTTGCAAAATGGACATAACATTTTCCATTAATTACTTAACAAGAAGCTTTTCATAAAATGACTTCATCCTACATATTTTAATGTAAATAGATCAGCTAAAAGCATGGATGAGGAGTGACTTATAAACATTTTAGATAGGCAATTGCACATTGATTGCTGCATATGGAAACTTATTCCTTCCAGATTTTGGTAATGAAAACAAAGTATGTGTGAAAAATGACTGTGGGGCTCCACTAAATCATTTACCCACAGTGTTTGAATCCTGTTTCCCATAAAGGAGCAGAAACATTGTCAGTCTTGTGACTACAGTACTGAGGAAGGTGAAAGATAGCATCTTTGGAATGAAACCGGAGAAATATGACTCATCCTTTTTTGTCGCTTGCCAAGCTTACCTTGACATTTATTTCTTTGCTGGAGTGCAGAACATGTTTACAGAAGTTTACTCCATGCAAATGCATCTGGATTTCCTCCGAACTGTCAGCAGCTTGCACAACGAGAAGTGAGATTCAGTTCACCACCTCATGGAATATTCTTTGTTCATGACGGTAAATTGAATGGTAATGTGGGTCTGAACGTTGACAGCATACATGGGCAGTCTCTTATTTTGGCAACTTCACATCCCGGTGAGAATTCTGTAACCTCCCCCTCTCTTTAGAGGATGAAAACAAAACTTAGATGTGAGCTGGCTCAGACCTACCTGAGTAGGAGCTTCACAGCTTAGGCCATGTTTCCAAATGACAAACGCTGCAGAAGTCCTGCAAAGATTGTGACACAGTTTACAGGGTTTTTATTTTCTAGGCCATGAGAACTACTGCATGAGAAGAGCTGAAACTATGTATTACTGATCTGTTACAACGCAAAGCAAAATCCATTTGTTTAAAGAAATCATTAGGGATTTACTCTGTACAAGGAATACACATGCAGGTAGGGATCACCTTGTTGGTGAAGGAGGGTAATTTTCTTAATTTCTCTTTTACTGGAGTGGATATGATGGTCTGACTAAACCAAAACTTAGTTTAGTTTAATATGGTAATTTACTGATACAAGCATAGCCAGCTTTTGCATGGTTTATGCCTTCTGAACATATATTCATAACAGTTTTATGCTTGTAACTAGGCAAACTTCTTAAATGTAGTTAGATTTATGCAGTTTTTACAGTCTAGACAAACTATCTTGGTGCCATACAAATCAAGGCAATTCTGTTTAGCTTCATAGGCATTAAATTGAATTGTTGTGCAGTCACAAAGCAGTCACCAGCATAAAACTAAGGAAGAGTGTCCATAGTCTGAAGGATCCATTGCTCTAAAATGCATTCCCATTTAGACATTTACCAGTATTTGCAGGTATGGTTTTTACTTCTTCATCTAGCATTTTTGTGTTGCAATCACATTGTCAAACCAAAAGCTTTTATATTATTGCATATGTTATAGAAGAAATAGCACAGGTATTTTTTCTCTCATTTAAACAGAATATGGTTCTCATGACAGAAGCATCTAGGCATTAAACAACATACTTTGCATAACAACATTAACTTGTTATTATGTTATGATGACATCAGAGAAGTAACCATTTTTTTTCCACAAACTCTGTATTACTTAGAGAAATTATTTACTCCTGCCTACTTCACATTTATAAAATGAAAGAGATGAAAAAGTAAGAATTGTACTATTGCAAGAGCAATCCTCAGTGACAGCAGCATCACAGGCATATTATATCATCACCTTTGTAATTAGTTTAAAGAAATCTGAAGCTGCTATAATATATAATTTAACTGAGCCAGATAATTGTAGCCTGGATTGTACCTCCTGTTATTTGTTGTGTTTGGTAAAGATTATTATATATGTTTAAGTTCTCTATTTTGTATATATCTGTTTGATTTTAATGTTGTATATAATTGACTACATAAGTTGCTTTATATTTAGTGCTTTTGCTGCATGGCCGTAAGCCAAACTACCCAAATAAGTGAACAAATGAGCCCAGAGAGTTGCGTGAATATGTGATACCTGACAGTCCTCAGGGACCCATACTCCAAATGGGGTATGTTTTTTCATCTGTGAAGACTGGTGCCAGGCTTCTTGTTTTTGAACAGCACCACTCTCTTTGAAGAAAATTATATGCATAATTCTGGTTAATTTTTTAATATTTATCCAATGTTTCAACTTTGAGAAAATCAATGGAGAATGATAAGGAGCTACTTTAAGGTGTATCACTTCTTCAGAGTAGTACCAAGTAGTTTTTTAGGTAAAGTTTGCTCCTTCTTTCTATGCTAATCTTCTCCAGGAATGTATGGACTAATTCAGATTTTTGTATGTGAGATCCTTCTCTTTCTTACTTTCAGCCAGGTGATCAGAAGAGCCATACTGCTGAGGAACCAAACAGATCAAGGACTAATTCTCATTTACATCTCCTTCTGCGAGTCAGGATCAAACTTCTGCTATGAGGTATGAGCCTGCTCACTTAGTAGAGCCGAAGAGGGTCGTATCTCCTCGGACCATTGCTTGTAATCAACAATTTCCCAGAGACTTTAAGTGCAACTTTGGGAATAGTATCTGACCTGAATATTCTCTGACCTCTGTATGCTTTCAAAATGTCCTGTACAAACACAGCAACTGCAGGAACTTACTGATGTACAACATGGTACTCATGTTCCCTTGTAATTTGGGAGTCTTGTGCCCTCATGCCATTTATTTCATTAACCAGCAGAGGACTAAGAGCTGGTTTTTATCCCTGCATGATTAGACCAGCTGAAAGTTTCCCACTATGAATCAGAACCAACCTCAAGACCTCATTTCTCTGACCTGAGTGCGCTGTCACCAAACACACCTCTGACGTTGGCTCAAGAACTTACATCTTCAATGATGTCCTTTTTCCTTTTGTTCAACATTTGTCCCAGCAGACACCGAAAAGCTAACGGCCATTTCAGGAGGCATGAGTGCAATGGCAGGAACAGCGTAGATAAATCTACCTTTTGGCATTTCCATTAGCCATGCTGAAGCCGTATTTTTAGGTTCCCTGTAATCTAAGTAGAGGGTCCTGACTTAGGATGTCACCATAGAGGGCATTTCCAGGCCAGAAATGCTTTTCATCTGGCTAGGACAATCACAAAAGACACGGAACCCACTCTGTACTCTGCCTAACTGTTACAAAATCACCTTTTCCCAGCATTTAGCAGCAGAACCTTTCTTTAAAGCTGTCATCAGCTCTCAGCACTGCCACTGTGCCTGGCACAGGTCACCATGCCATCAACCTGGATAGCTCTACTCTGTCCCCAACACCATCCACCTAGGGCATCAGAGAGCAGCTAACAGACATCATCTTTTCAGCAGACCCCCATCTCCTTCCTTGGTTCAAGTAGATGATTTCATTCAAAGTAATAAAAAAGCCATGGGTCCACCCTAAATCAGAAACTACTTGTAAAAAAGAATTAATGCTTGTGAGATGGTTTAAGGTCTTAGTCAGGAACAACCTCCATTGGAAAACTGTTAAGAATTTACTTAGACCATATGCAGCACGTTTCTCTGGCCAGATGTGTGCTAGGGATCAGGCTACAACTGCTGGCTAGTTGTAAGAATCAGTGTCTTCTGGAGAGTGAAAAAACTCCATCTTAACTTTCAAGTTTCTCTCTAACAGGAAGCCTAAAGTGACTTCAAATTCAAACAATAGTATCACTTAAAAGAAACTCAGGTGAAACCCTCCAGAGAAGCAGACTGGCTAGAAACTAAGCCTCCAGAGTCCTACAAAGCTAACAGCAATACGTTATTAAAACAGTTGCTATGAAATACTTTCAGTATGGGAGATGATATTAAATACTAAAATATGTACAGTCACTCCTAACACAATTCATGTAAGCCAAAATAATTACAAATGCATGGTGATTAACGAATGTACTAGAGCTCCAGATCACTAAACTCAGATTTCTCTATGGATACCTGGACTGAATCTGCGGTAAACCACCTTTACAGCATTCCTTATGTCTACTGCAGTTCTAGATCAGATAATTATATCAAAACCTTATTATTCTGGTAGTTGACTAACATCTGCTTGCTTGCCACAACAAACAAGCCGTATGATAAAAATGTAGTTTCTTTTGAGATAGCTTAGTTGGTGCCTCCCCTGGGACCAGAAAACTGTATATCAAACTTAATTTCTTGCTAGAAGGATAATGTTGAGAGGGGTGTTTATTAAAGTCCTATTAGCCATTTAATTGGTTCATTTTTATAAATAGCATTCTGTATTTACACAGCACATGAACTGTATTACTTCACAAATAGTCTCATTGAAATGACCGACATACTTGCAATATGGAAAGCCTTGCATGGTCCAGATATTGTCTTCTCAGTTGCTAAGAAGGCTCTAATCAAAACAGAATCATCTCACTTGATTTGGGGTGAAAAGACATAGAAAGCTGAATGAAAATTTCCAGTTCCACTGTGGATTTGAAGATGAGACTGTATTCCACAGATCTCCCAAATACTCACTTCTAAATCAAGCCGTGAACTATAGATGCTTTACTAATTTTAGGTTTGGGTCTATAAATGCTCCAGAAAGGTAAATGAAGTTCCAATACAGCATGTAATTCTTGCTTTATCACTGGTACAAGGCACGTACACATGTTAAAAATAAAGAACAATATTTGTTATCTTATTTTAAAGTTCTATATTTGATAATATTTTTTGTATGTAGTAGTATTCATTCTTTATGGAGTTAAAAGAGCTGCCAATGGGACTCATCACCTCCCTATTTAAATGTTGTTATGGCATTTATCTAAAATTCTAGTGAGGTGTAGAAAATTTGATACAAATGCAAGCAGAGTAAATAGATGTAGGAAACATTAATTAAAAATANATTTTATACATATGGCAAATAGGATAGCCATTCTCTATCTTTTGTGTACCAAAAGCATTGAAAACGATGCTGTCTTGATGAAATCCTCTGATTTTTAGTATGTAATAGTCAATACTTTTAGAAATCTTTTTCTTTCTAAACTATCACTTGGCTTAACATCTACCGTTAATTGTCTCCTACAATCCATTGACCTTATTAATGTAACAGAGTAAGAAAATATGCTATCAGTTGTTGGCTTTAGTGAAGGCGGAGATAAATATTGTCAGTTGTGTTGCCATTCCACTGAGGTAAACAGCACACAAAGGTGTTATATTTTCACAAATTTGTCCTGAATCAATACCATAATGATTTATGGTTTCATGGTTTCCAAGCTTTCATGGTTCCCAAGCTGAGCAAGGCTGAGCTAAGCCTGTGCTTGACGGGGAATCCTCCAAGAAGAATATACAGGAAAAATATACAGTGCGGTGGAAAGCAGTGTCGGTGTGTATTGGACTCTTCCTCCTGCCTCATTATGAAACACATTCCCCAGCCAGTTGCTCGGAGGCAGTGTGCAGTTCGAGATGTCTCTTCTAATGGACCTGCTCTGTATTTCCTACTCTAAATTTTTGTGTAGCCTGTTAACCACTTGCCAGCTATTAGCCCAGAATTGGGAGAGCAAAGTGGTGCCTAATTAGGAAATGTACTGCTTTAACTATGACGGTAGGCATCATGAAGTCTTAAAAGATATAGATGCTGATATAATCACGGTGAGAACACAGGGTCAGGCTGTTGCATCCCATCAATCTCAGCAATTATTAGGAATTCCATGAAACTTGCCATATCCTCTATGTGTTATATGATCACTTGTGATCACGCCAGAACAAAACTTAAGCTTTAAGACTCTCTAGTCCCCTGAAAACAGAAACCCTCTGCTGCTGTTGAATTTTACGTTGGTGGAAGCCATTCATGTAATTGAAGCCTATGGTGTTTCCATCCAAAACACAGACTGAAGAACCCAGATCCAAATCTATCCTAGTGTAGCCAGCGTAATGTGTCTTATTCTTTGGATTAATTGGTTCAAAGCCTGTTGAATTTAATGGCAGTCTCTCCATTGACCTCAGGGAGTTCTGGGCTGCACTTTGCATTTGGAGACTTGTTTGCTAATAAACCCGTAGGGAGTAAGTGCATACTTGCCAGCAGCTCACCTCAGTAAGAATCTAACTTCAAAGGAAAGGAAAAAAAAAAAAAATTAATCCTAGCATGGACTCCCTAGAAAAGGGGTTTTGTATAGAGCATTAAGCGAATATTGTTTACCTTTTCATAAATGAAAGCTTTAAGATTCGGTCAGCTGTGTCTTTAATAACTTTTCTTAGCAAGTATTCATGAGAATGGTGAGAGCATGAATGAGCTGTAATTCAGATAATGGGGCATTGCTTGATAATGTTTAAAGATATTTTGCATGATCTAGTAGCCAAAGAAATTATAGGCAAATGTACCTTCGGGAAATTAAATTTTGCCATATTGCACAGTTTCAAACAATAACAGAAGATAAGCAGCTGAATTTGTGTCATCTATTTTTTCATGATTATTTGTATGGAAAATGGATTACTAACCATGATTAGCTCTCCATCAGCACACAGCCTCTTCCTTTAAATAAACTGTCCAATGTCAGAAGAGTGAAACGCATCACATCATAAAGTTCTGGCAAGACTCTCTCCATTACATCATTAAAACTTTATATTCACATGAAGCTTTTTGGGTGAAATAGCTGTGTGTACCGATGTATCTTGATTTTTAAATATGTGACAAAGGCAGGTATTACATAACTTTGGGGTGGGTTTGTCCTTCGGAAACAGGACAGAACAAGAGGAGCTGGTACGTGCTGTGAGTGAGACCCCCACACTCGTGTGCGGCGCTGTGCTCCCTCCAGGAGCCTGCGAGAGAGACATCTGGGAGGAGGGGTCAGCACCCAGGCGAGACAAAACCGTAACAACGAAAAAAAATCATTCATACACATTTGTGGCAGGTTGTTCCATTCACATGCTTTTGGTACACATAACCTTACAGCAAAGGAAGGCTATTGTTTAAAATGATTCTCGTGCATCCATGGAAGAGAGAACCAAGTCTGATGGTGAGGGAAGAGCACTGCCATGAGCCCTGGCAAGGGATCTTCTTTATGGCAAGGGCACTTGGCCAGGGTATATATTACATCACACGTGAGATTCTCTGATTTTGAGTCAGCTTGTTCAGGGAGAAAGAAGTCAGAGCGCTGTGCAGCAATAATTGCAAGCTGAGACACTAATTGGAACAAATTGCCCTTAGGGGGGAAATTAAAAACAAAGGGATACGGCTTCCCATGATCTTTGCATTGCTGAATCCTTTTACAGCAGTGAGTTCTCCGTCACTGTGGGCAGGGGCAGCGGTGGGCTCTGAACCAGCACTGAAATCTAGCGTCTCTCAGCAGGTGCCACAAGGCCGCTCTTCAGGAGGGAGAGAATAAGACAGGCTTAAAGACTTGTATTGTCTCTATGATTATATGTCTGGAGAGAAAAAAAATTAAACCTTTAACTTTCCTTGTTCAATACAGAGATGATAAACAACGTGCCATAATAACGGGACGTTTCCTGTGCAAGGAACATACCGTAGTAAAGCAAGAAACATTGTTTGGTTTCTTATGTTCCCTGGAACAACTTGTAAAAAAATATTTTTGCACATTCTACTCGTACCATTTCCTACTCCTAAAATGATAACCACTGAGATCAACAAATTGCGTCTTCTTCCAACATGGTCCTAAGGCTCAGAAGTGCACAGGATATGACTTGTGGGGCTAACCTGTTCTCTGGGAACTTTAGGCATATTCAGCCAGCTTCATTTCCATTTCAGCCTTTTCCAAAATGTGTTTGAATGATCTCACTCAGAGATGATCTCCTCTGGATTGCCTGTGGACAATGCATTCTATTTTTCTGGGAACAAAATCATTTTTTATGTCTTATTTTCCAGCTTCTTTCTTGAATATATGCAAGCTTGTCATGACACCAGATAACTTAGCGATGCTGAGCTTCATAATGCTGTATGTATGCAGCAATAGGTCCCATCCTTGTTTGTTTATTGTACCCCGAACAGCAAAGAGTCAGCTACTGAAGTCAGTCTGGTAGCGTCTGAAAGAGGGAGTGCAAGTAGCAGCAGTGTCAGGGACAGTGTATTTGAACTGTAAAGCACATCCAGACCTAATTCCACTGATTTGGGAATTTGTGGATCTTTTCTCCAGGAGGTTGAAGGGTGCGCCTTTCTTTAGGGAGGCTATATAAAGTAACTGTTCAACACTCCTTCTAAGTTAGGAGTTAGGTTTTTCTGATGGCTGAATATAGAGCTGTAGGACTGAAAAATCTCCTTAAATATCTATACCCCTCTCCCAAGATAGGATCAGCAATATGTATGTCACTTCTGGCAAATATTTGTCCAACCATGTCTAAAAGTTTTTCTATTATAAGAATACTACAGTCTCCCTAGCATGTATTCTAATGCTCCACTCGTGCTTGAAATCATTAGGTATTTTTCTAATATGTAACCTGAATTTTACTTGTTGACTCCCTTTTCTCTTATGCATTGGCTTTATCTGCTTTTTAGCAACTTTTTTTAATGTACTGAAGACGGTTACCAACATCTTCTTATATCTTTTTAGATTAACAATATTGATAGATTCAGTTTTACTCCTAGACTATGATCTTTTGGAAATCTAAAAACATGTTATTGTTCTAATTCCAATTTTTACGGGTAAAAAAACTAAACACAGAGCTCTAGCTGAGGCCGTGCCTGTGCTGAGCAGAACACGGCCATAGATATTATTTTGTGTTTATACATCTTGGTTTGCTATTTTCCTTTTTTCTGTAATAGCCAGGCATTGTTCAGTTTCTAACTCAATATAATTTCTAGTTCCTTTCCTATGAAATTGCTGCCTCAACAGTTGTTCACCATTCACAAAAATATAAATTGGTAAATAATCAATGTCTGAACAGGCTACAGAGTGGATGGGGGCAAGGAGCCATCTACTTTTATGTCTCATTCCTGAGCTGCATAAATGTGAAAAGGCAATAATTAGAGTCAAGTCAATGGGCAAATACAACAACTTTTGCCAAGGGAATTCATACCTCAGAAGTCTTTTAGTGTTCTCTGAAGGCCTCACTCAATGTGTTTCCAGGCAGGGCTCTAATTTGTTATAAAAGGTATTAACAAAGCTCCTCACAAAAACTCTTAAAGAAACTAAACTCTCTATTCCCATATGTTAATAATGGGTTAACAGATAGGAAACCATGAATAGAAATAAATGTCCAGCTTTTACAACAGAGGAAGTTCACCAGTGGTTTTCCACAGGGATCTGTGCTAAGACTTCTGTTGTGAAATATATTTATATATGAAAAGGGAAGAGAATAAGGTGACAAAGTTTACTGACTAAAATTATTCAGGGTAGTGAAAGAAAAACTACCTGCAAAGAGTTACAGAGGATCTAATGACACTGTGTTCTTGCACAATAAAATGGCAGATCATGTTAATAAATGCAAAATGATGCACAGGAGGAAAAACAGACATTTTATATGCACAGTGACTCAATATTATGGCCTAGTAATCTCTAGAGATTGAGTTGGAGTTATATTAGATGGTTCTATGAAAACATCAGCTCAGTGGCAGTCAGGCAAATGAGTACAAAAAAGCAAATGAAGGGAAGGAAGCTGAAAACAAATGAAGAAAATGCTGTTATGCTATAGTTTAAATCTATGGTGTACCCACCTCTTCAATCATCCCGTTCTACCTCAGGAAGGATATTTTAGAACTGGAATAGCTACATGGTGACCAAAAAGAGAGACAAAAGGCAAAGAACAGTTTCCATACAAGAAGCGATCAAAGCTGAGTTTGAGAAAAGATGCTGGGGGTGAATACAATAATCTGTATCATCATGAGTAGTGTGGAGAAGGTGAGCAGAAAATGATTGTTCAACATAACACGATAAACAGTGGGGACTCAGGTAATGAGACACAAAGAAGACAAAAGGAAATACTTTTTCACACAATCTACAACAGGATGTTGTCATTGCCAAAAGATTAGACGACTTCAAAAAACAATTACAGGCATTTCTGGAAGAATGAAATCACTAAAGAAGAGGAGATAAAGATATCACCTCTTGCTCTTCTAATCCCTGAGTCAGGGAGTGCTGGGAAAATTAAGAATATACCAAGGATGCATCATTATGCATTTGCCCTTGTTTTATATTCTTCCATAAACAACTACTTTGGCCATTGTCAGAGACAGGATACTGGGCTAAGTGGACTCTTTGGTCCAACCCAACCTCATTATTCCTCTTCTCTTATGTTCTTCTGATGAATTTATTTTCTGCTTCATTGACTCAATCTTCAGTCTGCAGAGCCCATTACCTTGTTATAAAGGAAATTAGACCGACAATTCCTCAGGGGCTGCTACTGCTTACTCCTTGCTTTGCTATCTTCTGAGGATGCACAGAATGCAATATCTCCTATTTGGGCTTGCTTTTGCCAAATACTAATTTTTTCCTATGACAAAAACAAAATTACATTTGACTTTAGATATGTAGGTTACAGCAATATGGGCTATCCTATACTTCTAATTTTTATTTTCAAGCTAGCAGACTTTTCCTTGCAATAATTATTTTTTAGCCTCTAGATAAAAAGTGCTAAATTATTGCTTAAATAGTCACTAAATTCAGCAAAGATAGATATGAGGCCTTGGCATTTAATGTCCTGGTTAGGTTGCCTATCTGAAAATGATGGTGTATGAGTTACATTGGAACCTAAATAATATAGCTGAAAAGCAATATGAACAGTGTCTTTATGTGTTAATCACAAGAGTGAGGAACTGAATGTTGTTTGATCATCATCATAATCACATTTGTTTCATACTGTCAGGATAAAAAATGGAATTCATTGTTCTGCCTCTAATAAATATATTCTTTGTTTTACAAAACCAGGAAGATCTTTAGTGGCATCAGCTATGGCTCTTTGTATGTAAAAAAAAAGATGCTGTAAAAAAACTGTTGGAACACAACAAATTGGTGAAATTGGAAACATGCACATGATCCACCGCTTAACTGTCTCAGATGCTTTGCATTTGTTCGTTATGCTAGTTGGTTGCAACAGCATGAAACAAGTCATTAACTCTGATCAAGATGTACCAGAGCAGACTGTGTCATTTGCTTCAATAAGAGAAAGGAAGTTACTAACATTGCTACTGCATCTTTTAATCCGTCCTTTGACCTCCATTTCACAGTTCAGTTGCAGCACCCTGGAAAATACTGCAACTGTCCTAGCAGCTGCGGAATAGGCAAATTGGGAATCTCAAGATATAAGATAAACAGTACAACAGTCGTGGATCTAGTTCTGACTGAAGGGTGTTGTATGGGGATGCCAAATCCCACACCACAAGTACCAATGATACAACAATTTACTCTATTCCCTACTTAATTCTGACGTGGCCTTCTTGCAACTCAATCCTTTCACAGCTCAAATATATTTCTCATTCAAAGACAATGTTAGGTCTTCAAAGTCCTCCTGTTTACTGTTGTTTAAATAGTTACAAGATTTTTATATATCCGTTACTGCCGTTTTAGATGAGGCATCAGTAACATTCTTAATTGGCTGGGTACAATTCGCTAATTTTGTTTCTTCTAATATGGTGATTACACAGCTGCCAACACCACCTTGACTGACAAGGAATTTCAAAAAAGTCAGGGTCAATGACAGTTTATTTAAGATTTTTGAATCCTTTTTAATTCTCCGAATATCTAGTTAGATGTCTGTGTGGCTTTCTTGACACATCTTCACCAGGTCTATATGCTGTAGATGAGTGTATGGCATGACAACATACAGGTGAAGCAAATGGAATCATAGATGAAAATACTATTTTATTCTATGAGGTCATGAATTTCTTTAAACATAATGTATTCCTAAGACTAGGAGACAGATCTGCAGAAAATAATGATTTTAGGTGATTAACATCCCTTCCCACTTTTTTTCCAAAACTTGAAGTTCTGCTAGATGTCTTGCCTATGTCAAAACTCAGCAAGTTAGAGGGGTTTGGCGTGAGCATTGGATGTTTTCTCCTCAGCCTGAAAGGTCTCAGATATAGCTCTGTATTAAAGGTGCAAGAGCAAGTGCTGCTCACGCTGTGTGCTGGGCATGCTCCAGAATTGAACACAGCAAGGCCGAGTCTCTCCAGTGCTCGTTTTGTAGGAGCTCACTCCACCCCCATCAAAGTTGTGGTGCAAACATGACGAAGATTCTTTCCTCTTTTCTTGTTTTCTGCATACATACACATGTGTGGGAGCAGGGCAGGGGGATGGAGGTTGAATGTGCACTTCCTGCATTCACAGTACCTTCAAAACAACCATATTTTCTGAGGTCACCCAAAAAGATCAAAGTGGCACTACCCTTCCTCGCTCAATAGAGTTCTGTGTCTCAATCCACCCCTCACTGAGGACAACACGTACATATTTTTACACTGTCTCTGCATTGTCTCAGGAGCTTTCTGCAGTTCAGAGGTGCCCGAGATCCAGCTTTCTGTGTTCACACCATCCTCAAAGGCCTGAGTTTGGCCTGCTGAGCAATCCCACCTGATGCTGCAGCAGTCAGTGCATGCTGGGACCATGCTAGCTGTCAACCTTTCTGTCCAGGAGTGAGCGCTTCAATGGCAGACAGGTGCTTGGAGGTGGCCAAGCCAAGCGCAAGTAGAGCTTCTCTACATTGCAGAGAAGAACGTGCTTGAGTATAATTTAAAGCACAGGGCATGGCTAATGGTTTTGTTCAAACATGATACATAGGTATCTCCAGGAGCACACCAGTGAGTGAGCAATGTGGACCTGTCACTATGCTAGGTCTTCCAGCTCAGCCTTAACACTTTCCTTTTAGTAGTATGGCTATAACCACCACTGACTTCAGTGGATCTTAACTGATTCTTGTAGTTTTCAACATAGTTATTTCTCCCTTTTTTCATCATTTTTTCTCTTTATATCTTGCAAAGTTGAATGTGGAACTTGTTTATATCAACATTGTTTTTAATAGCTTGTTTGTGCCATTTAGCATATCATCATGACATGAATTATATATTTCTATACAAATACTAAGTTTTGCAGAAAATGATATAACTCATCAGGATATCCCTGATTCTGGGATGACCGTTTGTCACAGTGCAGCTTAGATGATAAAATCAAAAAGTTAAAGTCTTTTCATTCAGGAGAAAAAAATGGCTGAAGGGGAAAATAATGGATGTTTGTTCTGTAAGTTAATGATTAAATTTAAAAGATTGAATTATAAAGTTAAATATCCTTAGAAGAACTTAATGAATCTCAGATGCTTTTGAAATAGAAAAAAAAAAAAACCACCCAAATTTGGACTGACCCAGAGCTCTGGTATCAATTCACTGTTGGGAGCTTGATTTGCCAGTTCATTTTAACTTGTTTGTTGGTTTAGTTTTACTGAGCTTACCTGAAGGTAGAAATATACAATATCAAAAGCAGAATTATCACTCTGTTTCTTTTTTTGTTTGTGTCTGTTTCCTTTGTTGCTAGACAACCCATTATTTTTTAGTTGATTTCCCATAGTTTAAAAAATACCACTATAGTAGATAATATTAGAGAAAGCAAAATAACATACTGTCTCTTTTGTTCTAATAACGGGAAGGTATTTGTCTGGATAAGGTCACAGTTGCTTCTAAGTATAAATTACTTAATTGCTTTCAGTAGGGCTGTTGTGAGCTCCAGGACTAGGCAATCTAATCTAAAGCAGAACTCTCCGTCTTCGAAAGAATGTTTCTGGGGACAATCTTTGCAGGATACAGGGACTGCTAGGTCACTAGGGGCCGGACAGCTTGGGTTTTATTAATACTTTTTATGCTGTTTTTGAAGAGAACATGGATAATAATGAAACATCATTTTACTGACATTGTTTTCTATGACCGTATACTTTCAATTCTTTGTATTGTTTAAGCAGGGAAGAAGCCACTGCCAAAACAAAGGTTGGCTTCACAATAGCTGATTACACAAGTTGCAAGCATAGTTTGTAAGATGTTTAGTAACAGCCTGCTTTATAAAAAAAAAAAAAGATTTTGTGCTATTTATGTTATCCATGTGGTAGCAAGCATCAGTAAATTTATTAGGTATGCATTCCAATGGGGCATTTTCAATGCAAGTAGGGGGAGAGTGGCTCCCCATTAGTACGACCTGCACATGTGCCTGACGCAGCTGGAACCGTGTTGCTGTGCACTCACAGGGCAGCTCCATCTTCCCAGATAAAAATAAATTTCATTCCATCTAAGTTTGTATATGCCTTGAATGGATGGACAAGTCTGTGTGCATGGCTTTGCAAAGAACTCTCCCTCTGCATAAACACTCTCTCACAAAGCCAAAGCTGGAGGCCAGTTCCGTCAAGATATGTACTGGTTTAACAACAAATTGTACTCAAGATGTTTTTTTAATTGACATATCTGTGGACAGTCTGACCCCTACTTTAATCTGGCTTGTATCAACTAACAAACCCACAACTTTTGTGGGAAAATAAGTCCTGGCCCTACCCAAATCTTGTGCCTGTGCACAGAATTTATAGAAAACTATGCAGCAGGCTGCATTAGTTACAGTGCGATCAAGGATTCACTGGGAGGGAAGAAAAGGACTTGTCCTTATGTGAACTGTGCATAAGACGCCTTTACTGCCTTGTGGGGGCTTTTGCGGTGACATAAACTGAGGGAATGTTGGAGACAGAATTACAGCATAAATTCATGTAAGTTTTAGGAGCCCATTTGAAATTATTAGTTAATCAGTTTTTTAAATAACCCTTTTATTAGCCAAATGCATGTACCAGTTCTAAGATGGGCAAATGTCGATACTGCAAGAATAAATTTAGCATGCACCACTATGCTAATAAACAGTTATCCAAAACACAAGGCACAAGGGGGGCTGGATTTCAGGGAGGGTTGGTTGTTTGGAGTGGTTTTTTTTCAGATTTTCCTCTGGAAAGCCAGAGTAACCTTCTTGGGAGAAAAGAGGGCTTGCTTAGCAGCTCTCTCCAGGGCAAGCAGTACTCATACACAAACCCACACCTGCAGACACACAGAGATGCATACCCTACGTTGCTTCAGCACCATTATGGCCAGCTCCAGCAGAAGGTGGCCTGTAGAACAGTCTCTCGCTGGGCATGTAAGAAAAGCAGGAACAGAAATAAATAGTTGAATAAATATTCAAAGTCCCACTGCTTAGCATGGATTTTCAAGTAGCTTACTTCCAAAGGCTTGTTACAAGTTTGCATTATGATATTTGACTTTCTTTTCTTGCCTCTGTCTTGAATCATGCTCTGTCTTTTCCCTCTGCCTGAATTTATTTGGTCCCTACATCCCTCCAGCTTGAGGCTTTTTTCGTAAGCTTCATAGTAAACTTAAATGTAGGAGCATCGATGACTTCACTTTATTATGCTTTTGGTGCTCAGCAGTACTAATATAAATATTTCTGGCTTTACATTTTGATCTCGATTGTTTAATCTTCTGTGTGTTTAAATTGGACATCAGCATGGCTGTAATCCTTAGCAGGCGATCCCATTCCTTCAGTGGGGATGCCTATTTTGTATAAAACATGTTAGAAAGGTTTGTTAGTGTATACAACAAGACAGCTAGGATGCCATCTATGGTTTTTGCTGTAGCTGACTATCTTATACAGTAGCTGCAACCTGATAAATGTTGTGTAAATGCCTCAAAGTGCATCTTTAGCATGGTGCAAGGCATTTATATGTATGCAACTCCTGTTATTTTTAGTAGGATATGCATGTACTGCGTGCTTCACTCTTGGCATGATACATTAACTATGGATTTATAGCTGCGCTCTAAAAGAGCAGGGATTTCTGCATAGGTACTGATGAATATATACAGGGATATCTTTTTTTACCATGTTCCACAGAAGAAAAGTTTGCTAATATCCTGTATATCTTGATGTAGAGCTTCAAGAGCAAAAAAGCAATAATGTATAGCTCAAAAGCCTCACCAACACTGAAAGGCTCTGGAAAGCTGCAGCAGCACATAAATAAAGAGCAGCCCACCACTCTGTGCCAGCTACTACTTAGTTGGGAAACTATGCAATGATTAAACAATGAAATTAAACACATAGGACCCGGTACATTTAAATATTTAAATGCCACTTTTCATAACAAATCATACTAATGCATAACTGTGAGTCTGACCTTGCTCTAGGACGGCCTATAACACTGCAAGCAAGACAGCTAACTTTGTGCATTCCTCTACATCTTCAGTTAAGATCGGGGCTCTCACATAAGGCATGGCTACCTACATGAGACCGTTATTATGAAACATCTCTGTTCATATATATTTATCAGGCATATGACTCATTTTTAAGTGAAAGGAGTCTGCTTTCATACAAGCATAGATCTGAAGCAAATCCATTGACCTCACTAGAGCTACAGGAAAATGTGAGTCTGGTTTCTTGATGGGTGTTACTTCAAAGTTTCCTCATAGCATTTTAACTACTACTTACATTACCTTGTTGAATAACTTCCTAGCTTTCTTCAGTGGAGATACGTCCCTCCTTCATCTGCCGTTCAGGTAAATGTCATGGTGGAAGGTCCACTCAGATGTCCTTCAGGAAAGAGGGTTACAAGTAGGAGGAAACCTCCAGCAGGAGGAAACCTCTGTAGCAGCTGTGTAACAAAGAAAAATATTGCTATGTGTTTCCAAAAGAAGTTTATACTCCAAAAGGGGAGGGTCTGTTGGAGTCCATTCAGTGGCATACTGAGCAGTAGTTCTCAATTTTTTAGTGATTTTATTTATGTCAGCAAAGAGCTGGTTATAAGATGTTGGCTCCTCCTTGTTTCCATGCCAAAACTGTATTATAAGATGCAAGTAAATACATTAAGGGCTTTCCTAAAATTAATTTCCCTTGAAAGAAATTGCATGACTGTCAACAGTATTGTGCAGTCACTGAGAGGGTAACTTGCTACTCTCTGTTTACAGTATGCCTACGGGGGAAAAAGAAGTGCCTTTTTAGCAGCTAAGCTCACTAACAGGTTAAAACAGCATGAAAAACAAGGTAACTTGGGGTCTAACTTTGGATAATAGCTCAAGTTCAAATCGGCATTTTCCATAGATCTCAACTCCAGGTGCCAGGCAGAGCTAAACCAGACTTGCACTGTCACTGTCTCAGCCAGGGCTTTGTGCAGCAGAAGGGGGTGGGAAACAGCTCAGCCCGCGACTATGCTGCTCTAAAGGTCACTCTGCCTTGCACAGGCAGCCTGCAGCGATGTGAATTCCTCAGTCAAGATGGTCAGGAAATGTTTTTTAGCTGAAACTACCTTTGAAACCATGTTTAAAAAAAAAAAAAAAGAAAATCAATAAGAATGGATCATTCTCACAGAAGTCTGTTATCAAGGGGGCATTTTCTCTTGGAGGGAATTTATCTTGATAGAAGTTTTTAAACCAGCTTTAATCCTAAAAACGTAGTATTTGTGGAACAGACATGCAACGGCCCTCAGGGATTATTATTGTAGCCCCACCCTGACACCTGCACATCATCTGCTTGTTCAGGTTTTGCCCCAGGGAAAACATTTGCCCCTACATGCAAACCTAAGGGTTTAAAAGGATTTTCGATCACAAATGTTCAGTCTCACAATTCCAACTCTTTTTTTTTTTTTTTAAATCTGTCAAAGTGTATAGTAAGTGTATGCTAAGGCCTACTGACATGTCCAGCTTCAGCTCCATCACTCATTCTTTTTCGGTTATTCTTGTCGGGTGCTTGTCTGTGTGCGTATCTAGCCCACCATCCATCCATCCATCGATCCATCCATCCATCTGTATCTTCTTCCTTTCATAAGATAAATATATACATAGATTGAACAATCTTTTCACTTTCTGTTCATGCAATATGAAAAAAATTATCGAGATGATAGGTGGATAGTATGGCTTTAGAGCTGGCTAAGATATAGAAACAATTTTCAATTGACTGTTATATGCTATACAAGGATAATGACTGATATATGTTATACAAAATTTCTTAGATGCCTCTCTATAATATGAAAGGCAAGTTCTTTTTAGCCACCAATACAGTAAGTTTTTTATTCCTTTTGTTTCTTGAAGTGTCTGTCTAATTATGTGCCAAAACATTGCTCCACCCATTCATCAATTAATTTGTTTTCTGCTTTATGATTTTAAAATAGCAAAGACTTCTTCACCTTTATCTATATGCACTATAAAATTTATTTCTTCCCTTTGATTAATTCTGATTTATTTATCCATTTCACCAGTTCTTAACAGTGGGCTTAGAGCAATGCGCTACCTTTAATCTTTTAAAAAGCTGTTCTTGTAATCGTAGAATCATAGAATCATAGTGTTGGAAGGGACCTCTGGAGATCATCTAGTCCAACCCCCCTGCCAGAGCAGGCTCACCTAGAGCAGGTTGCACAGGAACACGTCCAGGTGGGTTTTGAATGTCTCCAGACGGAGACTCCATCACCTGGTAATGGTATAGATAAAGAAGGGGCAGACTTATTCCATAAAGAGCAGGACCAAGTACTACATCATGGAGATCACACGCTGGCATGGAGAGCGGAGGCAGGGCTGCTGGGCAGCAAGAGCGGTGGGGACATGTGTCAGCGTGGCTCAGGCTGTGGCCCTCTCGCCCCTAGGTTGAGAGGTCATCGTCAAACCTCAGTTTCTGATGCTATGGACAGAAGTCTGAACAATTAGTGCCTTCATCTCTCAAGCAAGATATTGACCTAGGGTTTCTGGAAGTTGAAGATTTCAGGGCATATTTTGGAAAGAAAAGGGGAATAACCCCAGTGCCTTGGCCAACATCCCAGTCTTCAGCATAACTAGCAACAAAACAGAGTGTGATTAATGCTAAGTGCATAATGGCTGCCACATTTGCCTCTGCAAGCAGGTCTCCTGCAAACCAGATTTTTATTCTTTCTTTCTGGTTCTGGTTAAAAGTCACAAACTTACTTTAACCGCAGGAAAAGCATTGTAAAATATGTTGGTGCTCTAATGTTTTACAAAGATTATCTTGACTTATGAATATGTTTTCACTGCCAATTTTAAATTGATGTAATTTAAATACTTTCAGAAGATTTCCATTCCTCTTAAAGACAACAGCCTGTGGCCTGAACTTATTCTCTTCAAACACAACACTGCTGCTCTGATAATCTCTGTAAAGACAGAATGGGACTTTACTGATCAAAGATGGCAACTTTGAGTGAAATAAAAAGCTTTTCTCATTCCTGTTGCTCTTGAAATTTGAGGTAGCTAATGCTGGAGGAGCTTAAATGGCCAAGTTTAGTTTGATTTTCAGAATTATATTCTCTCCCAAAATCTGTGTTTAGAAAATCACTACGTATTTGCTAACACGTTCTTAAGCACATAGGAGGTCAGACTGTGGCTCAGACAGTTCCCATGATGATCACATATGCTTTGAACTTAGCACATAGAGAAACTGCACTAGAAGAAAACATTATAATAAAAAAATATCATACGCTGTATAAAAATTCCCTTTTCCAAGTGGTGAGTTTGGACTGGGGCAGCCATCTGGGGCAGGCAGCAGCAGCTGCACAGCTCCTGGCTGGGGAGAAGAACACTCCCTGAGCTACCTACCAGCCTTGTCCTTGCAGGAATTGCATCTCTAAAAAGTAGGAAATGAATCATTAAAATGGCAGAAAATCGCGCTCCTAAAATGTAGGAAGTACAGAGGTGAAATACATCCACTTCTGAAACGCAGCCTGAACGCTGCCCTGAGGCCTACAAGGCCAACACTGCATGTACGAGCAAGCTGCAGTTGCAGATGTACTTTGGAGAGAAACCATACGAATACGGTAGTAAAGTACTTGTTTTAACACCTTCTCTTTGTTACAGCAGAGCTCGGCTTCTCAGACACAGCGAATGGGAGCTACGTAGAGCTGGCTGATTTTCAAATACTCGGGGTCACGTCGGCAGGAGGAGGTTTACCCGCCGGGGCTGCTTCTGGCACGCAGTTTGGACAGACCGGGTTGTTCACCAGTGCCTGGGCCAGTGGTGGCCTCCCCGGGCAACCCTGCAGGGTCATATAGAATCATAGAATGGTTCGGGTTGGAAGGGACCTTACAGATCACCTAGTTCCAACCCCCCTGTGTCCCTCACCCCACTGCCTCCCGTGGTGCTGCCCCGGGGGGCAGCTTGGGGCTGTGCTGTGAGCCCGAAGTCCCTCTTTTAGGTTTGTGATGGGACTGATGGGGAAAATTTCTTACATACCAGCCCACGCTTCCTATAATCTTCTCTTCTCCTGTCTTCTATTTTGCATTTCCTCTGTAACATCCATATTCTTTTTCCCATCACAGTTCATTCTCTTCATTAATTTGCATAGAAATACAAGTGGTATGCACGTCAATAGATATTTTCGTATTGGAGACAGATAACATTGGGGGTTTGGTTTTTTTTTTTGGTTTGGTTTGGTTTTTATTATTTGCAGAATTTCACCAATTACTAAAATGACTGGTTGTAAAGCAGTGAGAATAACTGGAGTGGACAATAAATTAGTTCCTGAATGTTATTGGCATTTAAATAATACCTATGCTTGGTAAGCTAGCTACAGGGATTGTGAAAGAAGTAATGAGAAGTGAGGCTGAAATGTCGTATAAGCCTTGACGATGACCAGGAGGAGAGAGGCTACAGAAGACAACTCTCTTGGAGAGTTCAGCCCCAGCCTCCAACTTGGCATCCGCTGAATGACAAGAGCTTTGATGGAGGAAAAAGAGATGACACTTACACTGCTGAAGGCTATTATTTGGTTTTTCAGCAACTACGTGGAAGACGGAAGATCTAAGGCATTTCATCCAAGACTGCAAAGCAAATACTGCGTGGTATTGTGACCACGGGCAATACAGGGAAAGTAACAGGAAGACAATGCAATTGCCTCCCGAACTATGCTTTAGAGGGAAGTAATATCACAACTTTGCCACCCACTGCCTGCTCTTTACTTTGCCACTAAAAGAAAAAGAGCTAATTTGCCAGGGTTGTGAAAATGTTATTGGATCACTGGGGACATATCATTACTGTGAACACAACTCATTGGGGAGATCCATGGGAAGTCTTCAGAACGAAAGGATTTTTTTAAGCTTTTTGAAGCTTAAGGGGGGACATCTTCCTAGACTGGCACATTCACATTGTTATTGTTGCCAGACTAAGCTTCCTAAGCTCCTATTCATCATGGAGCCACTGGGATGCAAAGAAGGATGTGAGCATAGCTTGAACATTTTGCATGGCAATGCAAAATGACTGTTTAATGTGTATTTGTAGACTGATGCTGGAAACGCCTCATAATTAGACTGTGTCTATGTAAGCCAAAATATTTTTGTTGTGATATTTGAATGTTGCATTTTACAGAATATTTGTAAAACAAAAAGGGAAATTTAGCAGAAAAGGGGGCAGGGCCAATACCTCTGCTGATTTTGAACTGCCAGACACAAAGGCAATTATCAGAGCAGACTGTGGAGATGTGCACCTGAAGGAGGCCTTAAGGGCATGCTTTGACGGTATGTCAGAATCAGAGGAATATCTGCTTTGTGCTAATTTGTGTCATTGTAGTTGGCTTGCATATAGAATTTAAATGAACTGCTGATTTTAAGTGAATATGTCAGTTTTGAAAGCCAAAGTAAATCATGTTCTACATAAGAAATCATAGCAAACAGGGACATTTCTATGAAGATTTAAGCCACAAACAAGGAATATTCAAGGTACTGACCATTCTTACATGAATCACAGATTAGAGTGTCACTCCCCTTAGTGTATACTGTGATCAAGTGACATGACCTGGTTTGTCCATAATATGTTATCATGTGGCAGAAGATGGCGGTAACCTAGATCACAAAACCATCTGTACAGTACAGTAGCTTCTGGCAAGTAAGTTTTAGGTTCTTCTGCGTCCTAATGCTTTGTACTTTATTCTTTTGGTATTTGAAGGGCTGCAAAACACCTTGTATGCTTCCTGAACCACCTTCTGGTTTGTCTGCCCTCTCTTGAAAAGATACTCCTTTCACTTCTTAGCTTCTGCACACTCTTGACCAAGTTAGAGATCATGTCCTCCTTTCTTCTGTTTCCTTTTTCTCCTGGTTAAGTTTCTATACTTGCTTTTCAAGTATGGCACAGGAAGGCCACTGCGAAGTATCTGATGAGCAAGGAGAAAACTGTAAATAAGAAAGCTCTTTTAAGTTTTCCATTATGATATTCTTATAAACATTTAATTTGCTTTAGATGGCTCATTCAGGACAGTTCAGCAAATCCCAGTATTTGCTGGGATTTCCACATCCACATCCACAATGAAGGATGTGACCAACGGACTGCCGGATGAGATAACTGACTATACTTGCGGTTCTGACTGATATCTGGCTTGTCAGGGTGCCAAAGGGTCAGTGGAATAAACGGAAATCAATCAAGGACCTGTGCTATGGGATATTTCAGAGTGATGATTCTGCCAGTTTCATCATTATTCCTGGGGTTGTTCTGCAGCCAAGCTTATCACTGATTCTTCTCCACGTGGACTGAGGAAGTTTGGGGCTTCTTGCCTAAGAAGTTCAAGAAGCTAGACTTTGAATGGCATTTTTTTCTTTAGATCTGCACCTTTATGCTTTAGAGGTGGAAGTACTGGGAAAGAGGCATTTTAGAAACACACTGTGAAATATAATGGAGGGAAAGGAGGGCTTTGAGATGTAATCACTGTGACTTTGGGCCATGGAGTTCAAGTCAATAACATAAACATTCCTAGTTGTAGGAACATAGGCATCGTTGGTGAAGCACTGCTTTCACTGAGGATTAATGCAGCGTCCAGACAAGCACTAACAGAAAAGGATCAAAGGGGAATACATGTCAGCTAGTTATATTTAATCAGCAAACACTTGAGATTTTACCAACCAGACTTCATATTGCAACATGGAAGTAAATGCCAAACTAGGGGTAGTTCTACTGGTAAAATCATGGTGGCCAGACCTTGCCTACCTATATTCAACAGTAGCCACATCAGGTTTGCTTAATGTTAGCAGTCTTCATCATTATTCTGATGATGTCTTGTAAAATACGCCAATCTTTACTCATCATCATACCACAGAAACTATAGTTAGGCAGGCAAACAGGCTGCTGACAATCAAGTTGACAAGATATCTTTCTGCTTCTACTGTTTGCAATCTACAGCCTACAGACTCTGGTACATTAATTCCATCTATCAGGAAACCTGTCTTCATATCTCAGTTTATTAGACACTGCTCGGGATCAGCCTTAAGGATCTCCTTCAACAATGCAACTCAACAAGAATTTTTTCCCTGCCTTTCTTTAGGTCCCTGAATGCCTGAGTGCCAAAGGACTGGTTTATGAAACACGACAAGGCAGAGTGTATCTCATGTCCCAGTTCAACAGAGCGGCCAGGCTGGAAGGCATCAGCAGGAAGAGCTGGAAGAGTGATTATGTCTGCCTTTCAGGGCAAATAAGAAGTCCACATTAATTATCAGCAAAGACATACCAACATAATAGCAATTCTTGCGACCTTCTCTAATTTGAGTCTTCATCACTCAATAAAGACAGACTTCATTCCACAAACCCATCTGGAACAGTTGCTAAAATTTAAATCTGTGGAAGCCAGCTCAAATAATGGCTTTTTTTTTTTTTAAATTATTCTTCATCTGTGCTTATTACAAAACAGCAATTGCTGAATCATTTTGAGTCACTATCACTACAACTCCATGGAAGCAATTGAAGCTTCTTTGCACTAATGGCATATACAATACCTCCTCAACAGTAGTTTCTTTTTAAGTAATTGTGTTTTACCCAAAGACTTCTTCCTTAGCAGACCCCTCTGAAATACAATTCATCTTTGGAATGCTGGGAAGACACCAAAAATACTTCTCTAGCTCTTTCTAAAGAGAAACATCCAAATCTCTGCAGTGAGCAAGCACCTCCACGCACTATAGTCTAAAGCAGGATCTTCCTCTCCTGCCAGCTACTATAGTATTAATATTTTAACAGATTTAGGACACTAACTACCAGCAAAAAGGGGTATTACTCTTATCACACCTCCCTTGAACATCTCATGTATATTATCTAAGGAAAAGGTGGTAGAGAAAACTAGACTGTGATTCATTTTACAGCATCTCCAGGGCTTCTGAACACTCCTCCAATTATACTCATTATATGGATGCTGTTTCTAAATAAACCGTGCCAGTCTGAGTCATCTTAGTTTACACCTGATTTTCTAAAACCTCAGAAACTTTACATGCTCTGTACTACTAACTTGAATCATTTTAAAATTAACCTTCTTGCGTGTGTCTTCCATTTTACTTTTGTTACTCTTCTTTAGAAGTTCTTAGTAAACTCAACTTTTTTGGTAAAAGCAGAGCTTTTGAGATAATATATTTTTAACCTGAATTTTCAAGCCTCTTCCCAAGGATTCAATAGCCATGATAGCTTACGTAAAGCAGTTATCAAATGCTACAGAGGCTGCACAAGGACCAGGTGTTTTTATTATTTATATTAAAATTTTAAAGTTACAGAAAAATAACTTTTAGTAGTAGCCAAGTTAAATAACCTTTTTTAAATCATTCATCGCTATGGCATTAACACATACTTTTGTTGCCAGACCTTTCTGTTCTGAGTTGGAAGAATCTACTTAAGGTGAGCTGGAGATTAAAAGCTCTCATTGTCAGACCGAAAAGCTCATGCATTGGGACAGCAGAAAATTATTCCGAAATACTACAAATATAAGAAGACTAAGGGTGATTTATTAGGAGCATATCTAATGAAATACAAGCTTTTAGATTAGCATCATTCACATATTCACAGTAACTTCTGTAATGTCTTATTTGCTTCTAAAAAATGAAAACAAGCATTTATCTTCAGTTCTTTAACAGAACTCTTTAACAGATCTCCCCTGGCTTCTTCCTTCATGTAAGACCCAGGATAGCTGTTTTATATCCACAACACACAAATGAATGCCACATAACCAAATAAAGTGAAAAACTGCAATTCTCCGATTGTTTTCTATTGTTCTATATACAAGCTTTAGGAGGGCTGAAATAGCAGAGTGATGTAGCTCGTCACCCGGATGTGCAGCAATATTATGTGCATCTTAATAAAAGGCAGTGGTCCTGATGCTGCTGAGGATTTGGTCATTGATGTACAGTGGAGCAGGAACAGTCTTCAGTACCCAGGAGCCTCACGTGCAGCAGGGGTTTTGTTCAGAATAGGAGTGAGTATTTGAACTGAATTCTCTGATCATCCCCACTCACTGCGTGTTGGCTTGGTTTGCAGAGTGGGTTTGGGGCATAGAAAATATATTCTTTCTGGGGAAAATGAAACTGTAACTTTCACTCCAAAAGTGTATCTACTGCACTCCAAACCTCATCAGGACAGAAGGATTTTGAACCATATGTATGGTAGGCACCACCCACATTATAAATCTAGAAACAGTTCAAGCACCAAAGTAAATCTGATCTAAGGCAAGATGCCCATACATGTAGAATATAAATGTAGAATATAAATAGAATATAAATGCGGTACCAGCCATTTCCAGCTGCTGATCTGCTCCTGTTGCACTGAATTACTTGATGTAGTCGTGACCATGGTGCTAACACACGGTAGCATGCAGATGACTACTGAGTATTGAACTGGGAGTCAGGTTCTGTAACGGCACACATTTCCAAAACAGATCTACAAAGCATGGGATCAGCAGTGAAAGCCGTGGAAATACAAGAGCTGTAGCTAAAGTTGTGAATAATAATTACTACTTCCAGGTGGTTCTCTGCAAGGTGAGCCTTTGGATTCTGCCTCCTTTGCTCTTATCAGTTGCATATAGCCAATGAGACTCTTTGCAGGCTGGGATGTAACTGAAAGAGCTTGATTCACTGTCCAGCCTTTTACAGGCATGCAAAGAAAATGTAATGAGAATATTTAAAGTTATCCCACCAGAAGCCCAGTCCTTTCATTCCACTTTGCGCTTGCATTTTGTTGGTTTAAATGAGCACGAAGTGGGGGATATCAGTGCTGCCTGACTTCAGGCACCCATCGGAGGAGAGCAGTCTCCTTGGACTCTATAGTCACTGGAAAGAGAAAGACCCTTCTGGAGGGCAACTCCTCACCTAACTTTGATGACCGAACTCAGACTGTGGAAACACTCTCTAACACATAACAACACAGAATCAAGCCTACTGTCAATAGAATTGGGACCTCTATAATGTAACAGTGCATTAAAATACTCAATTAATGCATTTTAATGCATTAAAAATGATGGAAAATCAATTATTTTTGTACAGCATGGAATTGAAAATAAACATGGTTATTTCAGGAGAAACCCATGTGATTCTTAAACGTGATGCAATAGAATTTTGGGTTATGGAACCAGAGGAAAATAATCCTAAAGCTTTATAAAATTTTCCTTTTTAAACAACTTGATAAATAGCAAACAGGAGAGCACCTGCTTCAAAAAGAAAAGACCTGCCAAAGCTTCTAGCTAGAGCAAGGATAATACATAATTGCAATCTGTTTAATGGGACATGATAAAGTCATCTGAAAAAACACAAAGCACTGGAAACCTCACATTTGCTTTGGATACATATCCTAAAGATAATGTAAGATATGACATTACCGTTTTCATTTCCTTATTTAACATGGAAGAAATATGAAAATGATTTGAAATTGTTGCTCTTTTTTTTTCTCCCCTGGGATAAACAAAGATCACTGTCAACAAATCCAGAAGAGAAGTTACTGCAAGTGCATTTTACAATCTTATGTATGTCCCTGGAAGAAGAAAATTCTGTTTGAGGAAGGTATCTGACAGAAACAAGCAAATGTGGATAATTCAACAAGCAGGCTAATTCCCTTTACTTCGGCTTTCTGATGTACATTTATAGTTATGTAAGAACATTCCATCCTGAAAAACTCATCTTATTGCCGACAGCAATTAGTCTTACTAATAGTTTATAAGTCTGGAGGTAAGCTGGGGATGAACTGGTACACTGCCTAAATGGCAAAGGCCGAAAGCTTTTTTGTTTTTGAAGGACCAAAAGCTGGCATGGTGTCAAATGGCACTTTGGCGGAAGCCCAGCTTCTCGTGTGTATATGTAAGCTTCACTGCTTTCCAGCTAGAAGCAGATGCACTGAGGGAAAAAGACTCGCATCCAGTTGCACGAGAGCAGTGGGCACCACAGACAACATTGTTGTTCTATTTCTTTGGTTAGATTAATATAAATATCATCATTTATATGGCATTAATCTCCTGGCAGTCATTTCACAGGTGCTGTGCAAAAATGTACACACCTCTGCAGCAAAATGTTTTATTATACTGACTGACACACATGCCGGAAAGCTAACCCATCTTCTTGCACCACCTTCAGCCCTACAGGTACTGAAATGCCCGGTTCCACTGTTTATTACATCCTTTCATCCCCTTAAAAATTAAGGCTCCTGCTTACATTGAAGTAGAGGCTTTAATAAGTATATACTTACTTAATAAGTACATGTAAGCATATGCATACCTACTAGGCCTTATAGGTTTCAATGGGACCGATTACATGATTGCACCTCATTATATTGATTAATATTGTGTGGAAATAAATGTTCCACAGATTTCCTTACAGTCCTGCTCTAACTTCATTAAAATTAATAAATGCAGTCCCTTCTAGGTATGACTATGCAATGACTAGCCAAGGAAGATGACTCTTCCCTCACGCAGCCAGTCATTGGGTGCTGTTGCCCTCAGGAGGTGGACCCGGCTTCCAAAACAGGTGTTATAGCCAGCAGACAGATGTCATTAGATGTTGGTAGATAGGGTGTGCACAAAAGATGTCCTGAGAACAAGTACAGTGGCTTGGACTCTGTTCTCTGCCTTGCCTCTAGGCCTAGTCTCTGTTGTTGTCTTTGGTTTCACCGTTCAGGATCCAGCTCGCATCTGCTGCCTGTTCACTCATAGTTCTGGCCCAGGCCATTGGTCCTTGCTGCTGCTCGGTGTGCTCCTTCTCCTGGACCCACCTTATGAATCGCACCCCGTGGTTTCCTGGCTCCATCTGAAGTTTAGCTACGCTCTTGTCAGGGTGCGTGCCAGCTCCCTGGCTTCTTGGTGCCAAACCCTACCTCCATCCCTATGCTTGCCTTGCTCTGTTAGGCTAATGAGTGTTATATGTCTCTGGTTCTGGATTTCAGATTGCCTTAATTACATCACCTGGCTCCTGCCTCCACCCAGACTCCAGCCCGGGGCCTCACTATGAGGCATGCAACACCCATGTCCCGTCATAACAGTCTACACGGACAGGTGCAGACAGACAGCACCTTGTTTCACTAGTGCTCCAAGCTGCGCAGAAACCAGCTAGCTTTGGTCTAGCAGCCGTACACCTACATTACCTGAAAGGAAGAGCTCTTTTATTTCCAAACAAGATACACCGCAGCTTGGAGCACAGATAGACTGAATCCATTTCCGTCTATACTTGCTCAGTTAGACACACTGTGTAAACCTACACTAACTTTTAGGGTACAGAGTAAATATAAATACTAAATAGAGTCAGACTGCGTAGATGTCGCAAAGGTTCCCCCAGACGTTGAGTAGCATCCCTTGTGACACACAGGTAGACAGAAATCTACCGTGTGGGTCAGAGGGGGCCAAGGCAGAAAGATTTCTGCTAAACTTGTCTCCTCTAAAAGCTGTTTTTAGTTTACCTGAGAACATTATCTATGTTCACCATGCCATTCAAGTAGGGCATAGCAACTGTATTTCGTTACGTTTGGGTATCAACCGAATTCTAGTCTCAAGCATACTTTTGTGAATTAGGTGTCTCTATTTGTTTCAGTAGAGTTAGTCTGGACTTTCTCAAAATATGTATTTCTAGACATGAAACCTAAATCTTAGACCTAAAGTACTAAAATCTGAAGCTCAGGCCTTCATCCAATGTAGTTAGAATAAGTTTACACCAGCTGATGATTTGATCCTGTGTAACCTCCACGCCTGCAGATGAAACATCAACAGATAGAGAAGGCGCCACAAGGATGTTTCTTCATCTACCTTAAAACTACCTTGGCTACTGGTAGTGGCGTACCCAGAGCTGCATAAAGCTCAAGTGTAAAATAAGTTAGGCTAGATTTAATTTAGACTACCAGAATTTTGTGGCTTAGGCTGAGATCTGTGCTTGCGTAGCTTGTATCCAAGCCAGGTGACATAAACCTAACAGTAAAAATTCCCTGTACAGTGGAATCATTAAAGCAAATATTGAATCTAAATGCTGCCTATTTTATGGCAGTTTTAAAAGCAAATGAAGCATTTATTAACTTCCAAACAGTTTCTAATACCCCAGGCCCTCGATGGGACTGCTCACAAGTACTGTACAATGTGAGCAACAGTGGCAGTATCTGATCATGAACGCTTTCGGGCATGTGATAGAGACAGAGACTTTTGTGCTTTTGTTTCTAGGTAACTGCCTGCTTTTGTTTAACCATGTTTTGATTATGGTATGGAGCTCATTTAACACTGTATGGGCAAATGGCATTCTTTTATGTTATATTTAGCCTTATTTACCTCTCTACGTGGGGTAATTGCTTCTTTGAGGCCTGATCCTCATCTCCTTACTAAAGCTCAAGTGTGAACATTATATAACAGGGGAATGGGATTCCAGGTCTGCTATAATATGTTTAACCTGAATAAATAGTCGGGCTGGAAATTGTCTGTGTGTTGTGTAACACCATCATAAGTCAATATGTAATTAAATTTCAGATTTCGGAACTTACACTGGAAATCATTACTTATGTAAGTAACTCCAGTGGGACTCTGTGGGATATTCGTGGGAGCTAATACAAACTCTCTAAAACAAGAGCCTCGACTGTTTAAATAAAAATAAATTAATACATCTAGACATCCTCTAGACAGCACAAGTGTCGGATGTGACCTATGTACGTATCACCTATACAATTATTACACTCTTAGAAGAAATTGTCGTTAAAACTACTGCATATATGTTCGCTATAAAATATCATGAAATGTGTTTTCCTTTATCCTTGCTGCTGCTGCTGCGAAGTGTGTGTGTATATGACAGTGATTGTCATACACAGGATATGGTTGCAGGATGTTCCTGGTCTGGGTGGGGAACTGCCTGGTGCCTCTTTGAAAGTAAGGATCTTCTGAAATATGCAATGCAGAAAAGCAGTGACATATATTTTGAATTTTAAGTATGGATTAGCTATTTTTTACAGAAAAAAAGATATTGGAATGGTACTTCAAGCTATTAATTTTTTTACACTGTTTCCTTTTCTATAGTAGTTATGCCTCTTCTTCAATCTCATCTAAATGCAAAGTGATGAGAAAGTAGGGCCAGACCCTTCTCCTTTTGAAGTAATCATTTACCACTTATTTTCCTGGGTGTAGCACTGTGATTTTATCAAGATCCTATGATTTAACACTACACGCAATTTCAAAATTATGTGAAACCTACATTTTTTAAATATAGGAGCTCACAGAGCTGTAACGCAGACATTTCAGCACAGAAATCGCTTTAGTGTTTTCTAACACACAAGAGTGTTTGAGTTTTTTCAGAGCACTCCTTGCTCAGTCAAAATTCCCACTGCAAAAGAAGCTGGAGCATTGGGTGCTTTATTTACAGCAGACTTTTATATCTTTATTAAGGCTTCAGTTTAAATCTTTTACATCTTAAATTGTGAACACCGGCAGTAGGAAGATTCTAATTAATGTGATCAGAATTCTTTATCTCGAGATTTAAATACAAACCGAGATCAGAAATGCAAAATCCTTAAGAACTCTGAGTTATTTATCCCATGTAAAATCAAGATTCAGATGCAGTGCCAGAAATCTTCCAACTTCCTCTTAGTTATTCTACCTATCAGCCCACCGTCCTAAATAAATCATTGTTGTGGTTAATAATCAAAATAATCAAAACAATTAAATTTTAAAATTGTATCTTTAAGCTATAATTATATAAGCAAGTAGAAAGTTAATTTTACTGTTATTAATCCAGTTGAAATAATGTCATTTCACATCTATCTACTTACCCACACATTTGTCTTAAAATAAGTGTAATGTAGAACTATTCTAGGACCAGCCTTTACCTTCTTGGGACAGTTCCATTAGAGGGATAGAGCAACAAAGTGCACATAAATAAAAATAGAAATCAAGGAATGCTTAATGCAACCTGGAGCCAAGTGTCTGATCTTGGCAAAATCAGCGTTTTAGATGTCAGGTAAAAGTAAAAGTATACCATGAAGTAAAAGTATACCATGACTGTTTCACAATCATGAAGAAGTAGTGATACCAGTGTTGCAGGTGGGGAAGCGACCACAACCCAAACATGCCTGGGAGGAAGGGGCAGGTTGACATGGCAGATGAACATCAGCATCTCCTGGTTGTGGCTGTGGGGTGAGTTTGAGCTGGGGTCCTGGCTTGCTCCACGCTGCTGTTGCTCTACTCCCAGGACTGAGCGTGTGCTAAGTGTGTCCTCTCAAAATTGTCAGTTTTTAAAATGAAGAATGCCAAGAATGAGAAAATTATTTTTAGTATTTAATATGAAAATGTTCTAGCCCTCCACTCACTGCCGTGTTTGCACAGAATCTTATTTGCTAGTTGCCACATGGGAACAAACAGAAAGTGAAACAAAGACAGACACGTTACCTCCACGGAGAAGACAAAATGGTGGGTAAAGGAGCGTGGGGAATTAACCTGGCAGTGCTCGTTTGCCTTACTCTTGTTAGCAGATTCATTTTCCACAAGCCAGAATCCAGGTCCGGAGGACACCAAACCATCAAAGAAACCTCCCCAGGGAGGAAAAATAATGACTTAATAGTCACAGCTAGAACTACGGGTGAGATTTCATGTGATGGTTGAGCCTACATAATGTCTCCCTGCTTCTGAGGAGAGTGACCCTGTCCTTCCTCAGGCCTGGCCACACTCTCTCATCTATTTTGGAAGCCTTCTGTCACCCTTTGATGAGTCTGCTTGGTTTGCTAGACCAGCAGAAAACTAGCCAAGCCACGAAGTAAATAGTCTGCCAGTGTAGACAACTCACTCGGGTGTCAAATGAACACCAAAGTCCGGGGAAAGGTTGGGAATGGTGTCTGTGCAGCCGGGGGTAGGGAATGGGCAGTACAAAGACAGGAGGACTGTCCCTTTCCGTGGTGGTAACCTGCCTGAATGTCTCCTTAATCTACTGAAACCTAAGCCTGGGTCTCTGAGAAAATGCTGGAAGAGATGCCTTTCTCTCAGGCAAAGAAAAGGCTGTGTCATAAATCCAAAATGTTTAGGGCAAGAAAAAAATTTGGCTAGGATCTAGATGTTACATCACTTTCCTCATCCTTTGCTAAGTGACTAAATAATGCTGTGGTGGGAAGAAGCTGGTTTTGAGTTACCTTAAGTACCTGCTAAAGGAAAAGGATTTTATGGGTCCCTTCTCAATGGGGCCTTTTGAGTTATCACGATGACTGAACGGGGGAGTTGCAGGCCAGCAAACCAATTTAGGAATGGTTAGAAAATGTGGCCTCATCAGATGAGGGCTGAAAGTCATAAGCCTGTCAAACCAGAAGTCATTTAAGAAGATTCTGAAGTGTACATCTCTGTGCATTCATGATATAGACATTAAAGCTTCTGGAGTACCTTAGCGTTACATTAGTGGTTGCTGCAGATTAACGTTGCCACAGATTAATTGTCTCAATTAAGTCACTCTTCTTTTGAACTGACAGGGTGAAGCAATTCAATTTCTTTATGGCCTTGTGCTAAGGAACAATAGGAGGCCACCAAAGGAGTCACTTGATGGTTTGGGATGAAGTCTGATCAGTTAAGCCATAGCCTGAGGAGTTACCTACAGAAGAAGTAACTTTGCGTAGCAAATACAGGGCTAGTAACAAATACAGGGGACAGAAAAGCAATAGTGGAAGCATTTATTAGGACACTGAACTACTAGAAAAAGTAGTTTTCCTTGCTCAGAAATCACTTTTTCTGCTTCGGAGAAGCAGGTCTTTATGAATATTCTTATAAATAAGCAATGCTATACCCCATCAGCCAGTTCTCTTTTTTAAAAAACACTTGGTTTCCCTTTTAATGGCTGTCTGAATAGGCTAAAGGATGACATTATTTTTATCCGTAATACAGATGTGTTACGTATGTTACTACATTGCTAAGACTAAATATGATGTCAGCACGCAGTTATGTCATATGCCCTGCTGGCTCATAAAAAAAGAGCCTGTAGGCACCATGAGCAGCAGGGCATATTCCTAGATGCCCAAAATCCAAGCCAAGCCAATTGTTCAGCCACACACAACTTTTAGTGTTTTTAAACCCCAAGTTAGAGAAAGGACACTCTCATACACCGCAACAAATATTTAAAAAGAAATTCATATACCTACTGGTAGCAGAAAGGCAGAAATATAAGTGTCTCGGCTGTCAATGACCCTTCAGGGTATGTATGTTTGCATTGTCAGTGAGAAGCTAGAACAAGATGTCTTTCATTTCTCTTTGTCCAAATCGTCCTCCTGCAGCCCTGGAAGTCTGTTTCTCAGCTGTGATATGTTCAGAATGCAGCTCCCAGGGAACATCTTGCATGCATTTCAGAGGGACAGGTCATTCCCTTCCTCCTCAGTATTAAATCGTGTGTTTCAACAGTCTGCTCCTTGACTCAAGCCACACACAATGGTGGGAAAGAAACACTTTACCTGCAGAAATGCTGAACAGAGAGGTTCATAAAAGCCTTTGGGACAGCAGAATAAAGCAAAGATACCTGTTCTCAACAACAAGAGGCCAAAATGGACAACTGTCACGGCAGTGTCTCGCACCATGTCTACACCCATATACATGCAGCATTCCCAGGACTGCATAGACTGAAAAGAAACAGGATGCCTGTATTTGTGTTACACAACATATGGCTCAGTTCTGTTTTTTCATGGAGTGACTAGGCAAAACTCAAACTTAATTGAAAATAAGAATAGTTTTATAAAGTCAATTTTATAAATAAGCGTATTTCCCTATTTCTAAAGGACATGGTGTTACTTTTTCCTAGCCAAGACAACTATTTTTAGCTTAACCCATGCACTGTTGAAATTGTCAGTAGAACAAATGCCCGTTTAGCAGATGGGTACACGTAGAAGTATGTCAGAGAATCACTATGTGAATCAAGTTTAAATGTTAGCTTGCATTGTCATCCAAGAATATGGAGACAGCAATCTGTGTAAAGCCCATGAAAGATGCTGGGAGAATACACCATTGCAAATCTGATTCAGAACTGCAGAGTTTATAAATACGTGCCCTGGTTGCTATGGTAGTTTTAGTTTTGGTTTTGGTGACTCAGGATTATGCAGCATCAAGAAGTAACCCACCTTGAAACGTGGGGCTTCTGTGTAAGAATCTTACTCAGAACTGAAGAAATCAAAGAGCAAGAAGTCCGTTTCTTACATAATTCACTTTTAAAATTTTGATAGCACTTTCTGCAGCACTTTTCTTCCTATCTCTTTTTTCTGGATAAAGAATGTACCAGAGTTTTCACTGTTACTTGTGTGGGTTTGTCACACAATCAGAGTAGAGAATACACCAGATTTAGAAATAGAAAGGACTGTGACTATCAAATAAGAAAATGAAATAAATGCTTATTCTTATGATAAGCATCTCTTTTCATATTGAAAAAAGCTTCTATATTTTCTTATTCCATCTCTCCTATTAAAATCCATAACTTCTTAATAAAAATCTAGAAGATATATTAAAAAGTTTTATGTCAATATATACAGTATTTGCCACTATCTCTTCAAACTATCCATTTTTCCCAGAGCTGGAGTTGACAAGATTAACTTTGATATATTAGTTTTCTTCACCGGGGAGAGAAAAACGTTAGGATAAAATTTTTAGAAGCCACACTGTGTCTGTTGCTGTTCAAGATGAAAGACAAAACAACAATTATCCTTAGGAGGTCAGAACAAAAATTCTACATCCCAGAAGCTGACTATTTTGGGTAGTGAAAAGCTTCATCTGTGTACTTCTGTGGTCCAGAAGCCTGCGTGAAATAGCTCTGAACAATGGCTGTAATGCTTTTAAGAAAAAAATGGGAATCCAGAAAGCACACTGATAACAATCTCATTGTTAAATCCCTCGAAGCCTGCCATTAAATTAACTGAAAATACGTACACGCATAGATGCTACCTCTGCAAACGTTTACGTGGTTATCTCTAAAGAAGTCCTACTGAATTCAGTGCTGGTATTTGTATGTGGAAAATTACATATTCCAACAGCTTTAGTGCTATGTATATACACTGAAAGGATTTTACAGCACATATAGTCTGTCGGGTATTCTGGTAGAGATGTATCAAAACAATCTGATAAAACTAAGTCTACTTAGTGTGTCCTTAAGTTGCACACATCAGATACCTTAAAGGATAAGTGTCTCTTGTTAGCATACTATTATTATTGTAAACACACATGCACACTTACGCAGTTATCTGATTCAATCCTGTGATACTGTATTGCAGTAATGACTGGTTTAGGACAAATTTTATACTCGCTTTCAATGTGGTCTTCAAAGTGAGCTTAATTAATACATGGGATTTGTTCTAATCCTCTGCACAGATGAATTTCACCCTCCATGCTTTGGTAGATAATCGGAAAAGAACATCAGATTTCTGCAGCAGACATTATTTGCAATTGTATATGTTTATCTCAATTAGTACTGAATTAGAAGCTGTAGAAGGTCTCATCTCCTCTCAGCTACACTGATTTTACAATGAAATCAAATTACAACAAGCTGGTAGGATGGAGTAACGAATATGGCCCAGTACGCCTTTGCTATCGTCATTATAAACTTCCATGTGATACATGAGGTAGGAAAAATACGTAAATGAAAAACAAGTGTTAAGAATTATTATTATTATTATTCCTCTTATCATTATTCCCTTCTTGTTCTGAATTTTGTTGAATACTGAAAATGTGAACAATTGCAGAGATTAACCAGTTTACATGAATGACAGCTCTACTTTTTGCTTAAGGAAGATGATATGCTTTGCTAGATCACATTCAAGGACCACATATAACTTACTGTAGAGCACACAGCTCTCTGCAAAAGGCATATATACCCCATATATATGGAATAACTGAATTTCAGTTGCCTGCACATGAATGAATTATACGTTGCCTGTGGGGTCTGTAAAAAGCTTCAAACATCACATGACTCCCAAATGAGGTGCAACCCAAAAAAATGAAAATGAAAAAGTCAAGGAAAAATAAAGTCAAGAATGTAGAATATACAAACAGCTGCAGAGTAAGAAAAGATATTTGCCGAAGTTCTCTGAAAAGCTGGCGCTGAATCAGTGAAAAAACGCCTTGGAGAAAGGAACAAAACAAAGGTATTAGATCTGGTCTTTAAAAACGGACTGTAAGATACATAAGAACAGAAAAAGTTGTGCTTTCTGGCCTGGAGAAGCTCTGCGTTTCACTAGCAAGCTAAGGAGAGAGTGAGCTGACAGAGATAAAGGAGGATCCATGACCAGAAATAAAAAGCTGAGCTAGAGGAATGAAGTCAAGGAGAGGGACTGGAGTCCCCTCTCCTGATGGAAACCTAAAAAAATGCTCCATGACAATGAAATTCCTAAGAGAGGGCATTTTGAGTAAGTGCCTATCAATCTGCCTAGAATTACTTTGCAATAAAGCACTTGATTTAAATATTGCTTGCTGAAACCAGTGTATTACATTCTTCAGCTATGTGGTTTCTCTGAAGAGTCGAATTTTCAGTCAGACAACTGAGAGAAGGAAAGAGAGCAGCAGCGTCTTGGGGAGGGTACATGTAAAATATCAGAGACTTCTGGGGAAGGAGGACTCAACTTTTTCTTGTGTCATCTTTTTCTGGGCTATAGTTTCCAGCTCCTTAGGAAATGGCACTGGATTGAGAGTCTGTCCCCAAGGAAGTTTGCCCACAAGGACAAGGCCACAGCAGGCAGCTGGGGACTGCACAAATCTCTCCTTTAGACCTGGGTCAGTTGATGCAGCCAAGCTCCGGGCTGCTACCTGTCCACACCGGGCTGATGGTACCAGCGCTATGCCAAAGCACAACGCAGTCACCCCTGTGAGTAATAAACACTGCAAAAACTGCTTCTGAAGTGCATTATGAAGTCAGCCATACTTTCAAACCCAGGACCCTAAGCTGTACCTCCGGATAGTCACACAGGCTGTCAATGGGAAGGTATAAATTAGGGGCTGGGTAATTGTTCATCCACCTACTTACACAGCAAATCTTTCATCTTGACTACAAGATGTCGTCTTTTGTTCACAATCCCATGGCGCCTGCCCACTGTCAGTGCACTCAGTGTATGTCGTGCATTGCTGTATGAGTAACTCTGATGGATACTGTGCAAGTATCTCCAGATGAAAATCTGTCTGGACAACATTAAGAACAACCCATTGCTGCAGGTACCTGATGACTACTACTTCTTGCGAAATGCCGCTGACATTTTTATCAATAAAAATGGAAATAAGAAGCCTGAGTAGGCTGTGAGACTGCTCACTGTAAGGAGACATTATAATTAGAAAAGAACAAACCATGCAAAATTTGTAGTGTATGAGGTTTGGTGACCCTCTCAAACTATGATTTGTTTCCTATAATTAGTTGAAAATAAAACTTTTTTTCCAGTAAGTTTAAAACCACATTTATCCCCAGAAACGATTCAATTTAAAACAAAATACATATTGCTTTTAGCTAAAGAAAACATGCTATGCATGGAAAAAAATTTACTACATATAATTGCTTGGTTCCTAGAAGTCACAACTCTGAACACATACGTTTTAGTCTTTGTATCTTCAAACACTGTATGCTTTGTAACTACTCAGTTTTTTTTCCCAACAGAAAAGATGCATGTGCTACCGCAGGTTTTCAGATAATGGATGTTAAGTAAAACGGACAGTAAGCACACGGGTTGGTCCAGTGTCACGCAGAAGCATCAGGGCAAATGGGAGACGGGGCTTTTGTACAGCAAGCTGCCCTAAAGCAGACGTGTCTAACCTGCCAAAATGGGATCCTTGCCAAGTCACCCCATTTCTTTCCTTCTTTTCCTGTTTGCAGGCAGAAAGGCTGATGCTGGTGCGTGTGACGCAAAGGCAGCTGGCAGGGACAGCAGCACCTATAGCCAAGCTGCCCCATACAGGTGGAGGGGCACCCAGCTTACTGCCGCAGAAGCCCCCAGGAGCCGCAGGCCCAAAGGCTTTCGGGTTTGGGCCTAGACCAGGTGCCCCAATAACCGTCCTGCTCCCCCTCCCCGCACACTTCGTTCTGGAGACATGTATGCCCGGTCACCCTTCGGTGACGGCCGTTTTATGGGGAAGGCCCTCCTCGCTTTCCCAGTGCGTTTCCTCAGCCCCGCGAGCAGACCCAGGCGGTCGCAGCGGCGAGACAAGGGCCAGGCAGGCAGCGGGCGCTTTGTGGGGATTTCCGCCCCGGGCGGGGGCAGGGGGAAACCGGTGACCCTTCGGCTGAACTCTTGAACTCACGGGCCCGGCGTGAGGCAAACCGAGCCGGCCTCGCCCCACTCACGACATGGGCGGCGGTGGCAGCG
>VWZL01006286.1:172800-230904 GCA_013396915.1 Stercorarius parasiticus
GGTTGGTGGGGGGGGAGATAACTTTCACTTGGGGCAGAGGTGGGGGGGGGGAATGGAAGGGAAACTGGCTGTGAAGTTTCCTCAAAATGGATGCTTTGTGCATGTTGAACTTCATAGCAGTCTGATTGGAATCTCAAAACGTTAGCCAAATAAGGAAAGGCTGTGGCAATCCGGAGATAATGCGGGTTTGCCTGAATAGTTTTTGTTTCTCTAGAAGGCCAAAAGCTTCCACACAATTTTTAATTCGCTGGATATCCAAAAAGCAGGAAAATGATTTTTGACAGGCTAGCTGCTTGTTCTTAAGTTTGGAAGTTGTTCAGTAGTTGGGGGGGGGGGGAAATGATGATGAGATGTAGGTTGAACAAGTAGAAATCTTCTCAAAATAGTTAGGTGAGGTAATTAGGACATTGTTGTTATACAGTTTTCTTAAATTCACCATGTCATTTTTGTTTAATGTGTTCTATCCATCCTGTATAGATTGTTTTTCACGGATGTGAGGCTTTATGAATACCTAAGTCACCCCATAGTAGTGGATAGAATGCTCTCCTGAACATAAGATGTAAATTTCTACTACTCTTTGCTCTGTTTCCTGTGTTTAAGTTGTCTCTTGCTGCCCTGCAAAGGGTATTGGTTTACTTTCGGTTGTGAACTGAACTGGAAGAATGAATGTGTGTTGTGGTTAAGCCCGTCAGCATGTTACTGCAGCACGGTTACCTGACTTCAGGCTACCCTGCCTGTCATGCAGTAGCGAGGTTTTATGTATTTATCCTTCTCTAATCAAGTTATGATTGCTTCACGCTTCCAGGAGCGCTCTGTATTAGAAGTCATACCTTAACTGGTTAGATCGTTGGGTCTGCAAGTTAGTGTACTCCAGTGATTGGTAGGAAAGGATGACGTTTGGTTTAACTCTTCTTAGAATAAGAGACGAATGATGTTGTATCTCTTCATGAAGTCCAGATGGCCTTTTCAAAATGTCTTTGATGCTGTATACAACAAAGCTTTCACAGAGATCATTCTGAGCTTATGCTCCCCTTCTTTTTACCTGTAGTCAGCTTGCAGTTTGGAAGGGCAAAGTCAAAAGGAACGGAGGTGCTAAAACTCTTGCTCACTCTCCTCCTCCCCCTCCACCCCCCAACTCCTCTAGTGATACTGAAGAGCCTTTTCTGGTTTTGTGATATTAAAAGCAAATAAGGAGATCAATTGTGAAGTTATAATCCTCTTGAGGCAGTCCAGTAAATTAATGTCACGGGTTACTATTATAAAAGAAAAAGGCATATAACAAACCCCTGCCCATGGCCAACTCTGAGTGGTTTCACTTTGTTATTATCAATAAATCCTATTGTCCTCTAATATGGCATATAAAAGGTGCAGATCATACACAATGCAGTCTATAACATAAATTCAGTTAATCAGATTTGTCTGTGGCATGGAACAAAGCTGTATCTGTTGCTAAAGGAGACTCTTCAGAAACTTGTCATTCTTCCTGACAGTTTTGACTGACAGATGTCAATTGTGTTGAAGTCCATGTTGTTGTGTTTAAGACTGCTGTGGTTTGCTGTTGCTTTGTGGTTTTTTGTTTGTTTGGTTGTTGTGTTTTTGTGTGTTGTCTGTCAGATCCCATGTAGACTTTACTGTTTCACAGGAATAAATTTACCTCAGCAAAGCTAAAGTGACTCTACCTTTTTTGGGTTATGTCCTCTTTGTCTTGCACCTAACTTCTATTGTGGTTATTAAAAACAAATGCATGTGTCTGAAATAGCCATAGAATTAAATGTTTAATATACTATTCAGCCTTTGTTTTTCCTGCTAGACGTGACAGTTACAGGAAGAGACTTAAGCTGTGTTTTCCACAGCCCAGGTAGTTGGAAGTGCTGAGGGAAACGCATTAATCCTGAAATTCTGGTGAACTTCAGATCTGGTCTTCGATGGAGCATCAAGCTTTGTTACTAAAGCCATTAGCTGAACTCTTCCTGTATCAGTGGGGTAGAATGCCATCACCATCAGAAAGCTTTATGTGGAATTTTTTCTCTTAATGCATATGGGAAAGAAAAAAGATACAGCTGGCTTCATAGCTCAGAGGAGGAATGGGGAGAGTATACATGCAGGTACTTTCTTCATCTCTTGACACTGCCAATGGGTGATTTTTGTTTTGTATTTGTATGCACATAAATGATCGGACTTCAGTGCATCATATCTGAGGATGTGTGAATTAAATTTCTTTGAGTTAAAAATCTTGCACAAGGGGGAGAAATTGTCATTAGATGATGATCATTATTCCTGTATGTAATGTTGGGTTCAAATGTCATTCTCTTTAGGAACTTGTTTTAGCATATGTTCAGATTAGGCCTTCAGCACAAAGGACAAAACTGGGTATACCATTTTTCTGTCTGTGGGAGATACATGCAATGTAGGATGTTGTAGCAGGGCAGTATGTATTCTGCTGCAATATCCTGCATTATATACATATTGGGTATATATGTCTGTAAGACCAGAAAACTTACTTTTAAATTAGACCTTAAATTTACAATCAAATATCTGTTCCGTTAATCTAGTGGAGGTTGAAGTTGATAGTTTTTAAATATCACCTTCCCAGACAGTTGTCACGCGGGATGAGATCTAACTTACAGATAGTGCAAATTTTTTTAGTCTGCCGTAACAGTTGAATGTAAGGAGAACTTGAGAGAAAAACAAAGCCCAAAGGTGAGCTGTGACCTTACAGATAAATAGTTTCTGCAGAGTAGAGGCAAAAGTGGCATGTTTTGAAATAACGTTAAGAAGAGAGTACATACGTTTTTTAATAAAATGTGGTCCATTCTAGGGCAGGCATGTTTATTTGGAGTGGGAGTCAGTTCTGTCATCTTGAAAGCTTAGGACCTATCGTTCTTCAGAGTTTGGAGACTCTCTTCCTCTCTTTTCTTGCCCTCTGTGAGAGAGGACTTGGTTTGCTAGCTCCAGTTGGAATTTATTGCTTAAGTGACTGAAAGTAGTTTGTCTAAAAGTTACGTAGAGCTTTGTACAGGAAAGAGGAGCCCACCCTTTCTGGGCAGCACCATGGGAAGGCTGCTTGTGGTGGGGAGGGACTGTGATGTGTCCAGTTTCCTGGAAGGCTGGATTTCCTGTGCAAGCTGCTCCCCTGGGAGCACGGGGTGTGCACTGCAGAGTACCTGCCCGCTCCTGATAAAGAAGGCAGCTGAGATTAGGCTGTGGTTAGGTATGACAATTTATGCAGCCTGCTTTTTGTCTGCCCTTTTTTTTTTCTTTGAGGCTGCTCAGATTTAGGAGGTGGTAACCTGGTTTTTGGCCTCATTCTCTCTGGGTGAGGAAGGTGGGTGCTGTGGCCTGATTCTACCACATAGCATGAAAGGAGCATGTCCTGCTGTCTTGATCTTGCTTCTTCCTGGGGAGGATACTGCTTTGGAGGTAAGGTAAGGGAAATTGTCTTGACTGTTTGTGCATGGGGATCCTTGAGTATTGTAGATGTTGTCATTAGTGAAGGCTGAACAGGAAGAGAGGCTGCTTATCCTTAATGCAGGATTCATGTGCTCTTTTTTTGTCCAGGGCAAGTACAGTTTAATTAAGCAAAGTTCTCCAAAGACTGTCTCTCCATTGCAAGTATCAGTGTTTTTCTGCAGCTCTTCAAGTACTAGATTGAATGTGAACGTGAGGCTGTTTTACCCACGCTATAGTTACGTATTAGTTTGCAGGCATAGGAGTATGCAGTGTTAAATAGAAATCTTGGTTTGATGTCACTGCTGCAGGACTCTGCTGCATTGATCCCTCAGTAGTAATAAAGATTCTGAGAAACTCCTCACAAGTGTGTTTCACTGAACCCTTAGTCTTTCTGACTGATTAAGGGCAGCTACTGCTGTCAGTATTTCCTGTGGGTTCTATGGGATTTATTTCTTGGATAAGAAGTACCTTCCTTTGTGGGAGTTTCTGCAACAGTTTATGTGAAAAATTCTGTCAGGACTACTTGTGACATGCTCATAGTACCTGATACGGTAAAGTGTATCCTTACAGTTGGCATCAACTGTCGGCCTTCTTACGACATCCTTTCAAACAGAAAGGGGTGATGGAAAAAGGGACATAAAACCTACCAGCACTAGATCCCTTTGCCTTAGAACTTGATAGAGGGCGTTAAGGCTGCACTATCGGGATCCTTTTTGACGAATGATAACACAGGTCATGTATTTGAGCTGGGGCCACAGCATGCGGAGCATGTCAAGTCATAAGAGCAAAGAACAGGTTGCTACAGTCTTAAATCTCTAGGGTGTTTGCATCATAGCAGCACCCAACAACCAAGGGTAAGGAAGGTATGGAAATAGCTCAAAGCTATCTTGGTAACCTCCTAGCTATGACTTCTGCACTGCCTCTATTGGAAAGTGAAAATACTGGTGTGTATGGTAGACCTGTTAATTCATCAAGACTGTCAAGTAAGGGAACTTCCTTTCGTAAGAAAAGTTTGTACTCGGTTACAAACCTGGTGCCTAAACCTCAGTGTTTGGAGGGCAACCAACCTCCCATCCACCGAACCCCGATACTTTTATTGTAGATGATATACAACTGAGAATTTTGGAATTGTTTGCTCAGCTTGTATTATGTTATCCTGATTTTTTAAAATTTTTTTAAATTCTCTATCTGTACAACAAAGCACAGAGAAAATGAGTCCTGAAATAAGTGTAATGTTGACTGACTTCACTCAGTAGTTAGACTACAGAGGCATATTTGTTTAAAATCCCCTTTGTAATAGGAGTTGGTACTTGTGTGGGCCATAGATCTTTCTCTCCATAGTTACAGTAACTAGGTTCAGATTCTACAGTAAGTACTTGTTAGCTTCCTACTGATCTTGTCATCTAAGAGTTATTTTTTTCACCCTCTGAAATGGAGGCCAGAAGAGGAAAAAAAGATGTGATTCTTCATAATATACTTTAATAGTGGAAACTTAAATGCTGCATTCAAAAGAATTGTGTTCTGCTTGGTGATTTATAAAAGAAACAAGTAACAATCTTTTCACCTTTTTACATTTATTCTCTCCAAGTGTCTCTTGGCCTCTTCATGGTCTGTCAAGTTTGAACCTGGGATTTCTGTCTGGTTACACAGCGATTTTCATGACTGGGGGTATTTCTTGTGCACAGATAGAACAACCTGAGCAAATTCTAGCATATAGTAGTTATTGTAAGTATTTAAAGCAAATTTCTGTGTTAGTGTAATTGACAGCTTTCTTAAACTTACCTAGTCATGGAGGAAGAGTTCTACCTTCAATGTAAGGATGAATTCAGCTGGTAGGGCTTTAGTATTCACTGACGCTAATATTCAGGGACAATTTCTGCTGGTCTATAGCTATGAATTTCATTGTAGCATTAACGTCTCTTTTACATTAAAGCTTTATCTATGGTTTTCTATGTATTCTGACATATTGTTGGTATTGTTAGAACACTTTTTCATGATAAATCATCAAAAGCACCTTGTAAGAGTAGATGAGATGTGCTCTCGTACGTAGGGATAGAACTGATGTGAACAGGTTTGATTTGAGGCCTTTTTGATCTTGGCATTGTAGCAAGCATGTTATTTTTTTACCGAGTTACTAGATTTCCATTTATTAGCTAAATCTGAAACTAGGAGACAGAAGCAGTCAGTATAAATAGTTAGTAGAGATACAGCTTAGGTCTTCTAGCTGAGGGCATGTATTCCAGGCTTAAGGGTATATGCTAAATTTCAGTTGGAACAGATGGTTTGACAGGCTCTTGGCCAGTTCTTCACTTGTTTATCCCTTTGCTCATACTCTTGCTCTCTTTCTCGAAGTTGTTACTTGGGCTAGTATGACACTTACTGAAATATTCTAAAAAATTGCGAGCCCATCAAATTGCTTGCCTCTTCCTGTGTAATTGTGACTCCTGGGGCTGGGCTGACAGGATGTGTAGCTGAGGAACATGCATGTGTTCTAGCAAATACTTAAATTTTATGCAAAAATATATTCAGACGGGTTAGACTTAGATAAACTAATATGCTCTGAAAGGAATGTGGTGGTAGATTAGGACAACTATGGCGTGAGTACAGCCTTCTGGGACTCTTGCAACCAAGAAATTGTCAATTACTCCTTGTTACTGCCATACTGTAGTATCAATATAGAGCATATGGATATGAGACATGCAGTGTATGAGGACATTTACCTAACAAATGTTATATTGGTGCTTTGATATATCTTTCTTCATTGATCTGGGTAACTGTAAAAATGCAAACTGGAATTCAGCTGCAAGGCAGTGGAGCTGTCGGTAAGCTGGGCAGCTTCTGATGCTGCTGGATGGGTGGAGACATTCCAAGCTGCTTTACTTTCCTATATGCATTCCTGAAATGACAGTCGATGGAAAGCATGGCATAAGAGTGACAGCATTCCTCAGCTGTTTCCTTTCTAGTAATTTCAAAACTGTAAGGATAAAACAAGACGGCAAAAGATGATCAGGGTACTGGGGAGCAGGGGGGAAGTATTTCTGGATTATTTTTTAAATGCTTTTTTTGACAAGACCTGGTACCCAGGTCTTCTGTTTCAGTTGTTTTTTGAGAACACTGAATCAGACACTGTGCTTATCCTGGAAACACTGAATCTTTGACCACTCATTCACAAAACCAAAATTAGAGCAATATGATGAAGTCTTTGAACAAGACTGTTTCCCGTTTGTGCCTGAGTGGTGTTAGCACTTACCCCATTAACAATATATTTCTTAGACTAATGGCTTCTAAAGGTCTGTTAAACAGAGTGAGGAGTGGAGCTGGCTTTAAGAAGAGGGTGAAACCCTTGAAAAAGCTTGACCAGCAAATGCTGCCTCATATTGGGCCTACATACAGAAGTAGGTTTGTTTTTGAGGCTGCAAGTAAATAGTTGTTATACTACTGTAACTTCTGAGTACTTTAATTTTACATTTGGTCTATAACTGGCACATAACCATCTATTTTGATACTAAAATATCTGTAAGCTGTGGTTGTTAGAAGTGGTTCCAGCTTTAAATGTTCTGTCATGGGCCAAGTCTCACTCACTGATTTATTTTTTTTTAAAATCATTCTGAAATATCCTTTGATTTTTCCCATGTTATGATTGTAATTCATGGTCTTGAGTTCAAACTATGACAGCTTGCTTTGACAGGATCAGTTAGCCAGCCAGTGGCGATTACTACGCAGGTTTTAGTTCTGGGGTGATTATTTACTTAGTTTTGCTGTTGCTGTTTTACCATCCTGATAGCAAAACTAAAAGAGTAACCAAAGTATCTTCTATATACATATTTGAGCACTTGAGGTTTCTATATCAGGGGATTACATGCAACTCTTAGCCTTGCGTTGTGGATTTGAAATATATATGCCACTTTTCATGTGAATTTCATTTCCCTCTTATTTTTTTGGTTCTTTTACAGAATGACTAGGATGAATGTTAGCAACATGAAACACGTTTGTTAATAGTTCTGCTGCAAACTTACAGGATGAACTTACCTAACAGTATTTTTCTTAAAATTTCACACTTGAGTATTTGTCTAAGGAAAAACAACAATATCTTCGTCTGCTGCCAGAGGTGAACACAGCTGACAAACGTGTATGCTGATGTATGTGTGTGGTCAGTGCTACCTCCTGAAACACTTAACTTGAACGAAGCTTTCACTGAGAAGCTGCATTCCACTGTCAAATCCAGGATCCTTGTGGGCCCCTTTTGAAACCAAAATACCATCTCGGACTTCTGGCTTTGAAACTTTTGGCTTACGAATGTCCTCAAATTTGCTATAGCATTCTTGATTGAAAACCTATGCTTCTGTTACTCAAGTGGAAAATTTGTTATTTTAAAGCTGCAAAGCATGTCGTCCCAAGTTTTAACAAAAGTGTTGTTACTTCAGTATGTTCATGAATGTATGCAATTATACTTGAATGAGTAGGCTTAATTAAGTGAATAATCTTAATTAAATCAATGAGAGTTTTCTAAAAGTGTGCCCCCCGCCCCATCACAGAGATGAAACAATCCAAAGCTATTGGTATTATCCTCTTGATCAGTCTTAATTTTGACTACCTTGACTACCTGACTACTATAAAATATATGTAACCCTGCTTCTTGTTGCTTCAGCATTAAGTTAGGTTTTTTTTGTATAGTTACAAAAAGTCAACAGCTCTTAAACTTGTTTTACTAACCTGTTCTTTGGAAATGTTTTCAGTCAATCCAGCATGGTGCTGAACTTGCTGCGAACTTGGGCAAAAACGAATTGCCTTAGGTTTTAATGAAAGTGAAAGCAAAGATTGGGGTGACAGAATTGTGCCTGTGGGCCAAACTGGGACTCGTGTTGTTAAGCAGTAATCTTAGTTCTCTGAAATCATATAAAACAATGCTTTTGGAAAGCTTGCCGTACTTCACAATTTGCTACGACTTTTATTTTGTTAAACTACTGCATCTTTAATTATTTTAGGTCCTAATGATGAAGGCTTTTTTCATGAGGAGTATGCATTTTGTCTCTTACTCAATGGAAGACTTTAACACTGTATATCTGTAAGAATTTTTGTGTAACATCAGTTTCTTGGGTTCTGAATATAGCAGAGCGGAGGGAGTGGGGTGCACTAACACTGTGGCTGTTGATGGGTTTCTGTTCGTGAATCTCTCTGGATGTGGCTTTCTGGTCACTCATTTTCTACTTGCTTGCAGAAAAGCTATCAAAACGCTTGGTATTTGTGTCTCTGTATAGCTACACTTGTATGTGTTTAACAGCGGTATTGAACGCTGATACTTGTTATGTCACAGTGCTTATCAGGTATTTGCATGCTTAGTAAGAGAAGCAACTTCCCCCATCTCTGTGAAGAAGTAACTTGACAGATCTAGTGGCTCTTGTGCTTAACACTTGTAAAATACTGAAGGAGGCCAATGACAAGTATATGATTGCCCTGTGTTTTAGTTGAGCTGCCCTCGAACTTGGTTTTATGGGAGATAACTTCTTCATATTTTTACCTGCAATTTGCAATGTCATACCTTATCCACAGTATACCTGGCTTCAGTCTGAGCTGTCAAATGCAATTTCAAAGAAAGCTCGTGAAGTTATTTAATAAATAAATTTTACCTGTAGCTGTAGGTGAATATAGCAGTGGTGATTTTAAAAAAACCACAATTGCAAAGGAAAATACAAGACAACTTAGAGTGAATGCAAGAAGACATACTGTGTATTTTGTAAAATATCAGTTACTGAGCCATGTAATAAGATGAGGGAGTGAGGGAGCTATTTTCCAATTGTTTTCTCAGCATTTAAAGGGTATGTTGTACTCCGTTATATAGTAAAAAAGAAGCGTCAATTGTAATTACAGGTCTGTGTTTGCAAGCTCAAGTGGCATTTGGATTTTTAGAGTACCTTCTCTACTGTTTGTTGTAAGATATGACTGCTGCAAATAAACAGTACTGGAGAAGTTGCACTTTCTTCTTCTAGAATAAGAAGAAAAAGCTTCATTTTGGTACACAGATAGCTCCAGTTATAAACATCATGAATGTAAAACTGGGGGTGTGTGTCTAAATTAGTTTATAGGCTGTAATAGCTTGTGAAAAGAAAGACCTAAGTTAGGGGAACTGCAGTTGGGATCCAGCAAGAGGCTGTCTTGAGAAACTTAGACTTTGGCAACACGTCATAGTGCTGGATGCAACTGTAGATACTGATGTGAAATATGGAAAGGCAGGTAACCTCTGGCTGCTTGTATATTGTAATATCTCTTTTAATCAAGAATTCCCTGCTTTTCTGATAGTAGGATGAGAGGTGTGTGGGGATTTTTATCCTTTCCCTAACTTCTTCTAGAGAGTTGTTCTTGAATTAGATTATCCTAGTGCTCACCTCTGTATGTAGTTATCCTTCACTTAAAACTAGTAATTCCTGACTAATTCCTTGCTAATGGGCTAGCTTTGCACTAATGAACAGCAATGATAGTCTAATTTCACAAGGCTGTCGAGTTTGGAATACATGTGCCATTCTAGCGTCTAAGCAATGTTAAAGACAATGCTGTCTTATGATGAGGTTACTTTTAAAAAGCTAAATGTAGACTGGGCATTTATTTCCTGTTTCTCCCCATAGGGGAGACTAAGCTTCATATAGCGATGATTGTATGTAGTTGACTACCATTAGTTGGGAAAAATATTTAGTGTCAGATACTCAGTTTACATGATGGTGTGGTAGATTGGTACTATCAAAGAGGTAGAAGTAGAGTGTCAAATGTAACTCTTGCCATTTCATGAAGGCAAGTGTGCAAGAGAAGGTGCTTACATCACTGGGAGGAAAATCCCATTTCCATTTAGCTGTCCCTTTGCCTTTTTTATCATGTAATTCTATTGTGGCAGATTGAGGTAGTACTTTATATATATAAGAAAAATCTTAATTGCTTGAGTCCATTCACAGTATCTAAATTCTTAAACAGTTCTTTTCCTCACAGTCCACAGAAAAGCAAGACTATACTATATTGATGGGTGTGAGCATACCATAGATGATGGAAGTTCTGTTTGGAGAAACATGCATCATAGACTTGAAGTGCCAGGTGATTCTGTGGTACTGTCCTAGCATGCCTGAGAAGGACTGTTTGATTTATCTTCTTGCTAGTTATAAATTAGCTAGTATTCAGGTTTAGTTTGTTGGGTTTGGCCTTGTTTAAGGCTAGAGGCTTCCCCAAAATATTTGAATGTCACATTGCCTTCAGTAAGAACTTCATCTCAAACACATCATTTCCCTTCTCCCTTCAAGAAGAACTACCACCCTGAACAAGCTTTATTAAAGACTAGTACAAATATTTAGTATGGTTTTGAGTACAGTTGAATACAGTTCTTCAGTAAAACAACTATTGAGTTCTGGGTTTTTTTTTTTAATCAGCACTTTCAGTTTATGATTCAAAAAGATAGTGTAAACTAAACGTGAAATAGAAGTACCAGCTACAGCATTCAATATCTGGTTATATTTGGTAGGATAATTGGAGCCTTATAACTGTCACTCTAAGTAGTTGCTGCCTTTTGTATCTGTCAATTGAGATTTATACATATGAACGCATTTATCCAGTTTGAGAAGTGTGCTGTGTCCAGAACGCTATAGTAATTGCCACTTCCAGATGCAAAGTGTCATTAACTTCTTTTCAGAACTTCCTACTTTCTGCCTAGGATTACATATTTCCTATTGAAATTCAAATAAGCTTACTGTAACCGTTGAATTTTTTTCTTGATTCTAGCATAATTGTCCATCCTGTCACCAAGGCAGGAATGGTACAGTAACCTGAGAAGATGCTCATCTCCATGTTCAGAGGAAACAAAAAAATGTACACACAACTCAAAAGGAGGAGGGCACGCTGCACTGGGTGAAGTTTTGTATTTTGATGTAGGAGATGGATTGACTGGATGACACATTGTGAGGGTTTGAAATCAATTTAAATAAGTCTGGAGCTGTCATCTGTTTTAGCTGCAAGAAGCCTACCCATGTGAGAATTGCTGTACCTGTGAACAAGTCACCATAGCTTTCTGCAGCCTAATCGTTAGCAGATTCTCTGGCACAAGGGAAGTGAGAATAGGGGAGTTTCTCTGGATGTGTATGGAGCAGTTCCTGAGGGAAGGCTAGCTGTTGGGTGTGACCTTCAGTTTGACTTAAAAAAAGCTTTACAAAAGTCAGACAGGCCGACTCAAACAAAATAACTTGGTTATTAAGATGTTGGATTTTAAAAGCTGTTGATGCTATTAATTGTTTAGTATTCTTTTTTGGAGTAAGTGACCTGTCATGTCAGATGTACATGCTGGGATTAAAACATGAAAACAAGAAAATTCTGGCATGGAAAAACTTGCATCATGGTAGTCTTATTAAAGGTGTTTTTCCATTTAAATTTGTTTTTCAAAATACAGTGCATAAATGAAAAGCATCAGCAAAAGCTGAAGGCATGCAAGCTATGGGGATACCGATAAAAGATCAAACAGCACTTAAAAGTAACTTTCTATTAAGAAGCCTTGTTGACATCAGAGCTATAGATTCTTCAGTCACATAGTTTATCATCAACTACACAGAGATATGACTCAAGTGTTTGCTTGAAGAGCTGATGTGTAATTTCCCCCTTTTTTGAGATCCTCTGGGGACTTTGTATCTCGGCAGCTGTTTGCTTACCTGCACATATAATGGCAAGTTCTTTCTTAGTCTTTTCAAGATGGAAACTCTTGTGACTGCATTAGGAATGTCCTTATTTCTTTCTCCTAGGATTTCAAGTACTTTTCAATTCTTCTCTCTAATTATCTAATACTGTTTTCTATAGCTAAGTTAAATGACTTAAATATGGGAAAATTTTCTTTGTGTCTTTTTTCCTGTTCAGTTTATTTTGTCATGTTTCACTGCTGATAATGTATTCGATAACGTGCCTTGCATTCTGTTAATATTTGGGAGGTAAACAAATAACAGCTTAAGTCAACTGATTTGGACTGCTTTATTGCAGCTTAAACTACAAATATTACTTGAATATGAAAACCATTTAAACTTTAAGCCAGAACCTTCAATTTTTAAAACTAAGATGGTTTAAAATCTCTCTTCAGAGGTTTGGCAGTTGAGCTCATGTGATAGACTGTAAAACTGAGGAGTGTCACGTAACTGGGAATGACATCACTAGCTTTTTTTATCAATACACTTCTGTACTTATCTTTGGTAGCTGTCAGATTCATGACACACACATTACATATTTCCCTGATCATAAGATAAAACAGTGACAGAGTTGTGATTTTTTTTTTTAATCCAGGTAAATGGTCCCTTTTTCTCTCTTTCCGTCCTCCTGTCTCCTTGCTCTGCTCATGTTACAGAAACTGGATCTTGGCAATCAAATTCTTCTTGCCTCATAACTTTTAATAAATCAGCATCAGTGGTTATTTGTGCTCTTAGAGTTATAAAAGCAGGCTCTGAATTCAAGTCTGCATCTGTAGAGTTAAACAAGGTGATGATGTTTATGGAAACCCAGCATGTGCCCTACTTTCATTTCTTCCTCCAGAAAGGATTTGCAGGTTTGTTTCCTTTCTTTGGTAGGATCAGCAACCATTCCGACACAGGATGTTTACATCTTGTCTTCTCTTGACTTCATGAGGGTACCTAAGATGACATCCCAAACCCATGGTTGCACTGTGAATTTCTCTCTGGAATGTTTTAACTCTGCTTAATGCAAGGAATAGCAGAACATGAGGAGTTGTTCCTGTAAAGCCAATTGTGTGAACCAAAGATTCTCTGTGAACTCTTGCTTTTGTCAGTCTCAGTGTGTAGATTGTGAAATGCTTCTGGCACTGCAGTGGGTCTTGATTCACTGAGAATACTGATGACTCTGTTAGGCTATTTACCTTCTTACTCTCTGGGTGAAGAATTTCTTAAATTCTTATGTTAAGATGCAGATAATTTGCCTGCTGTTGGCACAATGTGGTATGTGGGTTTTCTGCAGTTTTCTTTATTTCTGAATATAAGACTTACAGTTCCAAATACTTCAGTGACTGAGTTTTATCAGTCAATAGAAACTGACTCCATGATAACACAATGCTTGGAAAAAAATTATTAATGACTCCAGTGAATACTGCAAAAAAGTTTTCAGTGTCTTTAAAGGAAAATGGGATTTCCTCCTTTCCTGAAACACTTTAGTCATACAACAATAGTACTGTTGCTGATTTAGAAGAGGACGCTGAATGAAGGGAAGTTGCTGCTTACAAGGTTATGCTGATACCTGAAGGGCGAGTAGCAGACTGTTGGTGGCCTGCTGGAATAACTAGTGAAAGGTAATTTGTCTGCCCCATCTGCTTTGGGGGGCTGTAGGGGGTGAGAACAGCACTTAATTTGTAAAATTACACCTTCAGGTTGGCAGAATGTCTAAACCTAAAAATACAATTAGGCAGCAAGTTACTGGCTAAATGGATTTGGTCCATCATGCCAAGACGATGCCTCTCTTTAGCCAGCAAGGCGAGCATTTCTGCAGTTGAGCCAGTAGCTGTGGCTGCTTTGCTGTCTTGTATTTGAGTGTATGTTCTGAGGCCTGTTTAACCTGAGGCTTTTTGACTTGTCGTGGTGTTTACTGCTTTGGCTCTGTCACAGCTAATGTCCACAAAAGCAAGAATCAAAGGGAAGTGCCGCATCTTGCTGAACGAGAGAGTGCAAAATGTAGGATTGGACTGGTTATGGAAAAGGCTGTAGGAGTTATAATATCAAGTAAAGTTCACTGAAACTTGTGCAGAAGATGCTGCAGTTATAAGCAACTGGAGAAGAAAAGTTCTATTTTTGCAACAGAAATAGATAGCCTTTATCAGCAATTATCAAGAGGTTATAGGTAAGACCAAACTCATAGTGGTTTTGTTTGTTTGTCTAGTTTTAAAAGTATTTGGAGGTGTCTGAATTTTTGATCTGTCTATTCTACATAAAGAACTTTTAGTTTCTATCCCAAAGAACGGTAGTGTATTTTTACACCATAACCATCACAACCGCCTGGTTTATGTGGATATTTTTCTCCCCTCCCATTTCAAGTGTGAACTACACTTATGGTTAATAATTCTTAACATTCTGAGTGGCTTTTCTTTGCAGCTATTAGGACGAGATGTTTCTGTGCCATATGGTTTATTGATTCTCCTGGCATCCTTTGAGTTCAAAGTTGAATAGAACTTTAAAGGTGTGCTCTAGAACCTTCAGGTGTATAGTAGTGATGTAATTAACCGTTAATGTCTCCATGTTACTACTAGCTCTTCATACTGTTTTACTAGAGTTTTGTCAGCCTTGATTAACTGGTTGCTTAACTGGTTGACAGTACTCTTCAGCCATAAAAACAAATGGTTAAAATTTTGGTTTTAGTTATGTTTCTGAGTCTTTGATGCAGTAAACTTTTACAGCACTCTTTTTGAGCTTGGGAATATATCAGCAGTAACTTGTTTTTGAAGAGTGTTCAAACTGGTTGCATTGGGTTTGACCTGTGACTTCAATATACGTACCACATACAGTGAAAGAATTGTGAATTTTCTGTATTGTCATAATTCTTTCCTATATTATGCCAGTAGTTATGACACTTAATACTTCCACTAAGTGCTGTAAGTCAGTAATCCTTTTTTTTTTTTCCCTGAGGACTGCAGGGACAAAGGATGCATGTTAAATTCTCCAGTAGTAGCTGAATCTCAGTAGTAAAGTTTAGTGCAACTTCTGCGTCAGCTTGTGAAGTTTTAGTACACTTGCTTTGATGAACTTAGATTATATTTTGTGCATGTACTGGCACAAGCAGATCCTCCAGCTTGTAACCCACCGTGACGTGTAATCAAGGATAGCCAGATTGCTCTGACCTCCTGCAAGTTGGTCTCCTAAAATGGAAATTATTCATTTTGCAGATGGAAATTGGAGCCAAGCAGCTGTGAATTCCAGGAGGCAAATACTGAGGCAAATTCATAACTTTGCTCTTCTGTTCAACAACCAAATGACAGTTGATTCTAGTATTTACCACTTGCTTTCAACCTGTAATTCAAAGATCTTTTCAATAAAGCCAGCAAGTATTTATATAAGGACACTGTTTAATATCCCAAGTGTTGTTTGATTTTGTTGTTTTTTTCTTTTAATAAGTCTTTTTTTCATAATCCTCATCTTCCTGAACTTCTTCCCCTTTCCTCCCCTAAAACGACAAGCTCTTGCTATCTCCCCAGCCCTTACTCCTGTGGCTGCTATTTCAGGGAGTTATTGTTAATTTGTGTTTAATCAGCTCGTACAGACTGAATGGCAGGAAACTAGGATAGTTTGACAACTTTATGTGCATATTTTCCTATGCATGCAGCAGTGATGCTGGTTACCTGTGGTCTGAGATGTCAGTGTGGAACTGCTGAACTGAAGGGGCTATTAAAAGTTGAAGTCATAAACTACATGCTTATAAATGACACTTCATGAATCTGTGCTCCACTGTGGCTCAGTATAAATGTTCTTGCCTAGATGGAAGGTTTACTGTTCCACCCTTGGTTTAGCTTTGGAAACTAAAGACAAAACCTGTGTGAAATAGTATTATTACTATTGCTAGTGTTCTGTGCTGCTCACAGGGGACTACTTATTTAAACTTACAAAACCATCATTTAATGGATGTAGAAATTTTCAGTCTTGTGTGAAAGCTTGCTGTATATTTCATATTTTGATGGAGGCTTGCAACTAGCATTACTTCAGGTTTTGTTTTTGACGAAAATTCGGCTTGTAAGCAAAAGCAGAGCTGGGAATATATGCAAGCAAGCTACCAAACAGTTCTGCTAACATGTTCCCAAGGGTCTTACATAAACTGGAAGAAAAATGATGTGGCCTCTTTAAACTGTAGTCCTGGTAGCCATATTCAAACCTTGCCTTTAAAGAAAGAGGGCTCTTCTAGTTGTGCCCTGGGGCTGCAAAAAAATTAATATAATGGCATACATATGCAGAATGGTTAGCATCCTTTCCCACTAGCCAGGTCAGACTAGGAGTTCTTTTTGGTGGAAAGTACTGTTTTGAAAGACCATTAAGAAGGTGAAAGACAAAGCAGAGCTGCGATTTGCTTAAAATTATTTAAAACAACAACAACAACAAAAAAAACCAACAAACCCAAAAATCTTCTCCTGGGCTTTGAAGACAAGAAGCTGCTGCTGTTGTGTGGGTTTCACAGCCTTCCTGATTCAGCTCTCATAGAGTAGACACTGTGAACATGGCACTATTTTCTGATGTGAGGTGGGCTGTATTTAAAGTACATAAAGTACCTTTAGATGCCAGCTGTTGAGTGCCTGGTTGCAGTCTGTACTACTTCTACCACTGAAGTGTCTGGAAGATACTTGCCTAACCTTTGTCTGCATAATTCTAGGTGACATAAAAATGGGAGGGCTGTCTTCTACTTTAAAAAAAAAAAAGTCTTAATCTATGTGGCTTTTGATGTATAGGGTCTAAGGAGTTCTGACTTCCTCAAGTCTTTGGCCATGGAAGGCAAGTAAATATATGGAGACTGGGTACTAAGTGCAGTTGGGTACCAAACAGTCTCGTGTTTCCTGTTGTATTCTGGCTGGCCTTTCCCCCCCAACCTCCTCTCTCCCCTTCTTCCCCTGAGATCACCAGAAGGAGTAAGATGATCTTTGCTCTGCTCTTAACTATGTGCATTTATCAGACAGGTTTAGAATATTGACCCTGATAGCTTGTGGCATGGTCTTTCCTGTTTCAGTCAGCCCAAGTAAGGGGTTTCTCTCCAGTCTAAATGCAAGCTTTGGTTTGTTTAGAAGGGGTATGTCTTTGCTCAACCTATTCCCAGACTTAAGAGCTTATTTCTTTGGCAGATAGATAGGCATATGTTATGATCTTCCTACCTGCTGCAAAGTTAGTCTGGACAGAAATTGCCCTCGTCTTGAGTGGTCTTAGTTGTGGTCTGTGCTGAGAAGTGTAATGTAGGAAGCAGAGAAGCTAGGGGGGGAGGAGGAATGGCAACAGCATACTGAACAGAAAAGATCTGAAGGGAAAAGAAAGTAACAAGTTTTGTTATGGCAAAGTATTCTTTGTTTCACAAAGCAGCAACGTAAAATGCAGTTCTTAACTTCAGTGCTGTATAAGTAAATGAATATTTATTTAATACATAGGTTATCTTGCATTACCTTTCTAGAGTTTGCAACAACCTATGCCTTAGATCGATTTTTGATTTATTTTTTTTAAAAAAGTGACCAATGTACAAATGGGCAAGTAAAAGAGCAGGTGAGGAGCGCTGGCTTGATGAGAAATGAGTCTGAATGGGAGGGGTGTTTTAATGAAAGTATGGCTTAGGTTGTCTGCTTTGAATAATCATTCTTAGAACGGGATGCAGAAATTTAGATGCCCAGGGTAGTTCTTCATCAGTATTGTTAGTGGAGTTCAGGATTTTCGGTTGTGTGCTAATCCACTTCTTTTTTTCTTCCTTTTTGGAGACTCCTCTTTTTTTGCTATATTCAGACAGATTGTTGGCTATTGAAGCAGAAACCTTTTCCAGAAAACCTGAATTGCACCACAGATGTGGATATAGATTCTTCTGGAGGTCCTTATCCTTGTCTAGAGCTCCCAGGTGTTACATTAATACAGGGAGTTATGTGGTAACTGCTGTATTCAATAGGCTTTCTCCCATGATCTGCCTGACATACAGACCCAGCAGAAATTCCCGATGAAACAGTGGCTTCACTTGTACTAGGCTCTGTACAGACCTCTGATGACGTCGATCCTACTCTACAATGTGTCATAGTGGAAGATGTATATGAAGTTCAGGGAGGAAGAATGCAATCAAATACATAAAATAATGCTAGCTTGTGTTTTAATGTCAGTTTCTTGTTGAAGGAAAATATTTTTTTGACTTATTAACCTGTTCAGTCAAAGGTAGGTTGTACTTCATTTGTATCTGTACGTGTGAATTGAAGGGCACTATAGAAATATTGAGGGGAAAAAAATAATTGTCTGCTGTTTGGTTTTTGGTTTGTGCTGTTTTTTTTCTTACCTGATGAATTTAATTAGATTAGTTGCATAGGAATACTCAGAATTTCTTTCGAGCCATTTTACTCCAACTTTTAAACATGTTTGTTTATTTTTCTTTGAAAACTGGAATGCTATCACATATGTGAAATTATCTGATCCTATAAACTGTAAGGTTTTTTGTAATAGTGTATGCTGGTATTTAATGCAATAGCTATTAAACAAATATGCAATTTTGCTGTTCAGAGACTTTTTGTAATGTGACAAAATAGAGGATCTTTCAACAGTCTGTAGTTCTTGTTAAGTTTTCATTTACATAAAGCCAGGATCCTGAAGAAATAAATTAAAACTGCACAGTTGATTACCTTCTAGCAACTGTGATGGTATAAATTAATATCCCTGGTGATAAAAAAAAATCTAAATGTTAGGTCCCTAAAATCCATCCAAAAGGTGATAGAACTGTTACTGCATGCTACTTGATGACAAAGAAAGAATGGGTTAAACTTTGTATTTTGGTATTGAAGTATTGTGCAGAATTTTTTTAAAAGTGGATGGGCTGTATCTCTTGCTTCAAGCTCATGTTAATTGTTAATTTCAGCAAATTTTATCTTGCTTTAACCATAGTTCTGAAGTTGTGATGTTCTGAACATGCTTAGACTGAAAGCATCCAATAAAAACAAAGTAGCTTGCAGTAATGGAAAAAATGACTCAGTACAAGTTGAAAACAGAAATTAGCTAAAAGGCAAACAGTAATCCTTAAAACAGAAGCTAAGTTTAAGCACATCATAAACTAGGTTGAAGATCAGTCTATTCTGCTGGCTTTCCAGTTACACAAGCTCTTCAGTCATAGTGTTCATGTACCAATTTACTAAAATTTCCCAGTTTTGCCAAACATATTTCACACTTTGGTATTCTAGGGTTGGTCAATTACCTTATTTCAAGAACCATAAGTAACACAAGTGCAGTTGTCTGTGATTAAGGTACAATTTAACTGAGGAAACTCATGCTGCACACTTTAGAATGTCACCTGAAGGATAAGAATGGTGCCAATTTGCTTGTCTTCTGCTGGTTGTGCCAATAAGCGCATACTTCTCTGGAGTAAAGAGGAGGTTGCTGGTAACATGACAGCCATCAACTTTGTCGCTTCTCTGGTTCTGTGTCTGCATGCCAGAGTTCTGAGATGTAGATCAAATAGATCTCAAATGAAAGAAATAAGTCATTTCTTTATAAGCAAGACAAATCGTGTATTACAGTTCCACATTTAACCTTGATTTAAACCTCATATCTTCAGTTCAAGATGTTAAATATAGGCTAATTTTAAATATTAAGCATTAATAGGGAAGATTGCTGTAATTAGGGACTTATTACTTCATAGTTATGAGTAGGCTAGTTCATAGATGTCTCATATAAAGAATAGCATCAATCAAATTAACAGTAAGGTGCTTCTTTCCTTGGATTCCTGTCTAATTCAAGCTGTTCTAACTGTACCTTTGCCCAAAGTAAAACTAATAACAACAATATTCTGCTTAAACTACCTAGTCATATTCTGCAGTGTTATACGCTGCATTGCTAGACACGTAGCAGGTACCTACCAAAACAATACCTGGAACTTGTGTTGTAATATGTTTTGCAATTGGGTAGACGTTTATTTTATAGGCACTTGTTTCGTTACCTCAGTGCTCCCTAAACATGCTTATAACATGGGAGGAACTAAGTCCTGTTTTTATGACATCCAAATGAGCTCCAAATTACAGAAAATTGGCTCTGTCACCTGGTTTCCCAAGAGGAAATGAAAATGAAACATGACTTACTCACTTTTTTCAAGGTCATAATTCTCAGTTTTATACTCCTTTTACCTTCTCACATCCAGTCTCTCATGATGTTGGCTCTTGCATGAATGATGCCTCTATTATGTAGGTGGCTTAAGGCACAAGCATGCATAGACTTCTTCCCTAGATAGCATTAGCTTTCCAAATAAGAACGGGGAAGTTCTGAATCAAGGGCCTTGAGTTATCTTTGTAGGCATTGGCTGCATTTGAGTCCATCAGCATTTTCTAGTCTCATTATTAGACTCTACAATCAGCTGAACACAAAGATTTAAAACACCTGGAAAATAAATAAAATTAATCCTTTTTTGTTGTCCTCTTTGTGATAAAATTGATTCAGGTTACACTTGATAACTACTTAACCAAATATTTCGGTTCGTTCTTCTAAGAACACTATTAATCCATGTCTGACACCTTCATCTGAAAACCTCAGTTATCAATGCTTGTCTAAGAAACAATGATTAATTTATTTACAAGTCTTCTTATGGTTCTGCTGTAGACAGTAGTGAGCACAGGCTCAAGAACGGGATGTTGCTTCCATACCTGGAAACACTTAAACTTGTATAAATGCCGTAGCTTTAGTATAATTATCCATAAGGCTTGCCCAGCTGGGGCCAAGCTCTACAGCCCGTTCTTGGTATACTTGCAGGATCCTTTTTCAATGCTGACATTTAAAATCATATGTTCTAGATTCTCCAAAACTATAGATATAACTTTACTGCAGCTTTCTGGTTTGCGAAGGCATTGTTTTCCCCATCTCTGGAACAAGAAACAACTCTTATCTAGGCACACAGTTTGCATCTGTTTTAACTAAATAAATTGCTTAGCAAAAGGAACCATCTATGGTAATACCTAAACCTGTTTTGCTGCAGACAATATCAAAGTACTTTTTTCTGGTCTGCTGGATAATTATATACTCTGCTTTTGGAATAGTATGGTTAAGCACAAACGCCTAGAGCAGCAAGGTGATGTGAATGTCTTCTGTCTCACCATTGTTTTTGCTTGCCATCTTCATGTGGGGGAACTTTGCTTTTGACACAGCTCAGCTGTTCCTTCTACTTGGATAATAACCTCATCCATTCATAAGTGTGCTGCTGCTGGTGTCCCTGATGTCCTGTTGCTTTTCATTACAGCTGAGAGAATTAATTCTCATATCCATCTTAAAACAAAGCCCTTTCTTCTGAAACTCATCTACATTGATTTTAGTGGAAATATGTATGCGTGCTATTTTATTGATTAATATATCAGCAATATGGCGTTGTATGAAGATACGAAGAACAACTACAAAGCTACTGGAAGCTTCTTGGCCAGAAATTGACTGAGTTAGATTTGGATTCAACTGGTCTGGATCTGAACTTTTCTTCACTTTGACCTCAGAAAGCGACAGTTGTGTCTGCAACATCCTGGTCTTTCACAACTGTCCTCTACAGTTGTGAGATGCAACTTAGTGATAAGAATGAGGATGAGCACTGCCGCAGCATGTGATCAAAGTCAGCTGTTTGTAGGTTTTGAAAGAAGAGTGCTTGTTATTCTTTGTGACCTGACAAGGTTTAAGATTCCTAAATTGTCAGTCGTTAAACTAAGAAAGGTGTACGCTTTTGTTTTGCCCTGACATGAATTTCCATTCATGTCCTAAGTGATCATAAAGACTGCTGGGCTGAATTTTGTTGATAATCAGTTACCCTCTCCTCTCACACTTCCTAGGCAGCAGGAAGGTAATGAGAAAGGGGCAAGATATGAACTGATTCTAAAATTTTTAGCTGATGACTGTGAGTGACTGGATAAGAAGGTCCAGAGTGACTGTGCAGCATCAGCTCTTACCTGTGTAGAACCCCACTGCTTCTATACTGCAGTTTAGGGTATTTAAGTGCAAAGTACTCGGCTGTTTCAGCAACCCGTTCTGTCCCAGATGTTAGTTATTTCCATGGGAAGAAAGTAATCTGTAACCCAGACTAACTTGGAAAGCCAAAATCTCACCTGCCATCTCATTTCCCTCTACCTCTTGCCATCTGGCACATTGCAGAGGACTTTGACGTGCTCATGGTATTCATAATTTGCAGCATGCTACAGTTGTGCTGTGGTTTTTGCCTAACCTGATTTAGTCTATCAAGAGTAAGTCCTCAGCAGAGCAGTAGATACTTTCTGTGCAATTCCTAAGGCCAGCAGTGGATTAATGCTATATTGCTTCAGTGTTAACCTGAACTCTAGAAGTGTCTCAATCCTGAACACAGTCCTTCCAAATAAAAGCTCACCATTCCACCTGCTACAGAGGCAGTCTCTGGGATGCCCATATGAATTGAATGAGTACATTTCTGTAGATACTTCTTCTAAGGAGAGCCCATATATGTAGCTTTTTTAATCCAAGGCCATATAAAATGTGCTTTTAGCAAATTGATACCCTGCAGAGCAGAAATACAGTGGTAGCTACTATAAAATTATCCAAAGTAGCTTGGTATAATGATACTTTTTTCTGAACTAAGCATGCATTTACTTTAGGTAGTTAGGCATGTAGAAAGTCTGAACTACAGTGCTGTCATTACTATAGACTAAATGCCTACTTAAGCACAATACTTACTCGTTGACAGCTCCTGTACGTTCCCATGCTCATTCACTCTTGTGTAGAGAAGTTTAATTTGTCCACTTGGCAAGTCACGTGGTAGAGTGCAGTAACTTCTGAAATATTGGTATGAGAACTAATTGAGCAGTCCCTTAAATTACTGCTTAGGACAACCCAATGATAAGATCTTGAGAACTGGAGTCTTAGCTCCCCTCTGTGGATAACATCGCATAAATCTAAATGCTTTACAGCTCCTTAAGGGATCTTTTTAATTTGGGGGAGTGCTAGCCAAATGAATTCCAAACTTGAATAGAGATGGCTCTGATTCCCGGTGTGGCACATAGGTTTCAGAGGTGGTTAGCATTGGGGGCAAGTTTAAGAACAGACTGAAATGTCATCTTACACACAAATGTAGTTGTCATCTCTTCTCTTTCTGTGTGTATTTATACCGTGGTCACATATGTACTTAATTTCTGTAATAAAACTGATTATGGCTCCTATTTGGCTACACACTGCTGCTTTTTCTACTTTTTTTTTTTATTTTAAACTGCTGTAATTGCCTATACTATTCATTATATAAATCTTAGATATAGGCTTAAATTTAAGGCTATCTTAAACATCTCACTTTCTAAAAAATTTAATATATGTGTGAGGAAAAACTGAGACGTAAAGTTCATAGAAATCTGGCCTAGAAAATTTTCTCTACGTTCATTTTTCTGTCTTTATTGGTCCAGAATGATCTTTGGTTCCTGATAATTAGATTTTTATGTTGAACTTTCGTACTAAATGTAGTAAGTGTGAAACTATGTGAAACCTTGCTATGTGGTTAAGCCCTCTTTAGTACTGAGCAAAATCTTCAAGTCTGTCGGGGTGGGGGGGAAACTAAGTGAAAGTTTATTCCTGCAACGTCTGGACTTACTGATTTTTGAGACTTTTGCCAGTAACTCATACCTCAACTGGAATAGAAGAGGCATCTTCAGGAGATCTATGTGTATATATTTATATAGTTTAATACAAAAATTGTCTATTAACAGAAGGTTCTTTTCTGACTTAAAGTGGTAGCCATCATTTTATATTAAATGACTGTAAAAAGATCCCCCCTGCTACGGTGTATTAAATAAATATCCCATGAGAAGAGAAAGCAGTGGATTTGTTAATACTTTTTAAAGCTTAATGCTTAAAAGACCACAGTGCTGCCCATAAGTATTAATTCTATAGGTGAAATCTTATTTGGTCAAAATGTGCATCCTGCCTGCCTCACAGATTTAGAGCTTGAAGAGTTTGTTCTTTGGATGCCCAAACTATGCTTTCCCCAGAAAGAAGCCAGATTTCTGAATCTTCCCACTTTTATGTTCTGTCCCAAATCTTGAGGAGTGTCTCTCTAAATAAACTTTTTATTTTGTCAATCCATCCAATTCTGAATCTGTCTACTTGCATTGAGGAAAAAACCTGACATGTTGTTTTAGTACTTGGAAGTCTGCTTCAAGTTCTCAATGAGCAGAGAATTGTTTGCATCTATCAATTATGGCTGTTGTATTCTGGTTATGGATACAAATAAATCAATTTCGTACTTAGACTAGAAGGTTTAATCCTTCTGTAAATGGTTTTGGTTTTCCAAATCAGAGCTCTGTCTTTTGACTGTTCCCTTAACTAATAATGCCAGTTAATAATTACATAAAATTAAAACATTGAGATAAGTGGAAACATAGTTTTCTTCTTTTCCTCAGGAAATAAAAAAAAAATTAGAGCAAACCTAGGGGATGTAAAATTTAAGAAAAATCTTTGAAGTTTACTTTCATTTTCAGATGCAGGAATTGTTATATGTAGGGGTGCTGTAGTGATGTGATGGCTGCTTAGGCATTAGGGCGGGTGGTGTGCGTGCTGAAAGTTAACATAATTTTCCAGCATGCTTGCAGGAAAAACTCAGATGCTTTTGTAGACAACATAGTGTAAATGGTTACATTAATCTGAAATGGAAGGTATATGAAGTTGATCTCACTACCGGTCGTTTTACTGATTCTTTAATGTGAGTGACAGGAATAGTAGCTAATAGATTGGTGACGTTGTCGTTCAGTTTGTAAGTGGTTGGGTTATGGCAGAGGGAATTTCAAAACAGCTATTAAAAATGAATAGCATAAGCCATATGCAATGGAGGAGACACTTACATTTTGAGTATTTAATGGATAGAATTGTTGGTGACTGATACTAATTACAGTTTGTTATTACTGCACATTGTTTCACTGAACATATCTTATTCCCATGATAGGATAGCCGCAAACTAAAATTTCCCTTCTCTGTTAGGGAAAGGGATTTTTAGGTACAGAATTCTGCATTGAAAATACCAGCTTCCGGCATCATGCTACATGAGCCTGTGTCATACAGGCTATTGGTAAACAGTGCATATGGTAATGAGGAAGTGGGGATGCTTTCAAAAATTGCTGAGTATTATTTTTAATATTAGTACAGAGATTAGTGTCTATGTTAGATGGAGTATATTCTCTGAGGTGCAAGAAGGCACTTAGACCTGGCAGCATCTGGAATTTATTGGAAGGAATAGTTCCATTCAGATTGTATTAAACTACAGACACATTTTTCAGCCTTATTGAATCAGTAGACTATTGATTGAAGAATTATATTTTAGTCCCAGCTAAAGCAGGTGCAAATGTCCTAGTTAATTTAGTCTGGTATACAGAATACTGTGAGGTTTGGATATTTCTGTCTGAAAAGGAAACCCAGTGTTGACCACACTGTACGATTTATTGGCAAAATTGAGTTCTCTTGAAGTATTAATCCTTGCTGTGAAATTCATACCTAAAAAGATATTAATTTAGTTAATTATTTAACCTTTTAATAAACGCAAATACTAAGTGAAGATAGCATCTAAGAGGAATGGCAGAGTTCTCTAGTAATTTTGGTACTGTGTTGGAAGTGTTGCTTCCCAATATTTAAGTGCTTGATTGCTTTGGGGGAAAAAAAAAAAACATCCTAGTGCTAGGATGATAATGTCGTCATGCTGGCACATACCTCTAACTAAGGCTTTTTGTATTCCTGTATTGGTCTGTCTAACCCTGATGTCTGCATATATTTCTTTCTTGCCCCTTCTTTGAGATTGACAATGTTTTCCTTCCATCGTCTGGAAAGCTCCCCTGTCCTGCTGAAGTGGAAACCCTGCAGTCCTCTTTATTTTGCACCCCCGCCTGTTCAAGAATGGTGCTTTCTCCACGTCTCCCTGCCCTTTCTCTGTAGACTGTGTATTACCATCTCCTTATAAGCCCTTGCTCGTTAGAGTTATTCTTGTTGGAATCTAGGCTACAAATAATCTTTCCATGCAGCAAGTTGCTGCCTCTGATAAATGCAGGCTGCAGCCAGTGGCTGGCAGGGCGATTCATTTGCTGTCAGACCCTTGAATGGTGAATTAGGCTTTTCTGGTACTTTTCATTTGCACCAAAATCAAGGATGTTGTGTTTATGAATGCTGCCTGCAACTTTGAAATTGATCTAGTCTAATATTACCTAAATAAATGTGTTCAGTTGAATGTTACGCTGTAGATTCTTCTGGAATCTATTTATATGAACTCAGTAAGGCAAAAGTAATGCTATATCTGTAAGATGTAATTCTGAAGTGTATTTTAAAACTGTACTGCAAATGTTCATATTAACTATAATATATAAACTGAAAAGACTGCATGGGTCTGATTTGTGTAAGCATTTTCCATGGGAATCCCAGTGCCTTATATGGTCAACTTGCTTTGTAGTGTTTCAGTGAAATGAAGGCAGCCATCCAACAGCAAAAAAAAAAAAAAAAAACACGCCCAGCTGGCTTTAGCTTTGTCTATAATACCCTCTTTCTTGGCCTCCTTCAGTAGCACAGTAGCTAATTATTAAAACTAAAAATGTGGCAAGAGCCTATGTAGCTAGTAGAAGAAATTCCTTTTGTGGCAGTGACTGTATATTAAAGATTTAATGCTAATTTAATAAAGAATAGTAGCACGTTGATAATACAGCTTTGTTGCATAATGAACTTTTGCCATCAGATAAGCTTTACGCAAGCTTGTTACAAACTGGTGATAATTCCTGTAGCTGTTATAAACAGAGTTTAGTCGACAGAATCCAGCATGCATTTTTTTCTGTGTGTTTGACCTGTTTATTAACTGCTTGAATAGATGCTAACAGTTTAAATAAGTGCCTGTTGAGGCTTGCATATTAAGGGATTGCTTCAGAGAGATCTGGTTCAGGTTCCTCTGGAAAGAGCATCTGAGTATGGTGGCACCAGTAATTGAAAATGACTATGTTTGCAGTGAGGTAAGCTACCCTGTATTTACTCCCAAGTATGAGGATGCACATAAGCTTTACTGTAATTCTCCTTGTGGTAACTTGTATACCTATACTTTAAAAAACCCTCCTGAATGAGAGGCTAGACTGTTAAACTTAGTCATATCTCTTTATTCAGATACGCAGAATCCTGTTTTACAAGAAGCATGATAAATTGAGAACTCAAGAACATCAGTACCTTTATTTCAAATACTAATGAAAGACACAATATATTGCAGAAAACAAAAACCAGAGCACTTTGTCACTTACCTACTGTGATGACAGTAGTATGCAGCAAAAATGCTATAGTATGCGTTTGACTTGCAGTGAAGAGAGGTTTTTTTCTATATCTGGGCTGCCTACGGCCTTTAAGGCTCTTTCAGTTAATCACATAGCCTGATTTGTGTAAAAAGGAACAGCCAGTCTACTGAGCCCAGTAATAAGTCATCTCTGCTTCTGCTGATAATGGGGCATTCCGATCAGCTTTCAAAAAAGCAGCTTTTGTTTTTTCATGTCTTTTGGTCTCACCTCTTTACTAGTTTTATGTAATGACTTCAACTCCTTGTACTAGTAGAAAGGGTAACAGCTGATTCCTATTTACTTTCTCCGTATTACTTATGATTCTGTAGTCCTTTATTATATGGTCATCAAAGTCGTTTTGTTCTAGGCTGTAGAGTTCTGGCCTGTTGAGTTCTCCTGTTCTGGAGCATAGTCTATACCTTTGATCAAAAGTTCGGATCTCTACAAAGGTTGTTCTCTTACTATTTTCATCTAAAAGCTAAAGAAAGATGATACTGTCTTTTTTTCTTCAGCCAGTCAGGGTTGGGTTTGCCACCATGGTAGGGCATTCTGTCAGTTGTAGCTGCCAAATGACAGCTGGATGTTTTCCAAACTTAATCAGATTGGGAGAAGCAAAGAGAAAGTCTTCTTGGATGGATCTCCGTTTTTAATACTCTAGTGTTTTGGAGGCTATGAGGAGTTTTCAGAACTCCTTTTTTCAAACATTTTCAGATTCACCAGAAGAGTGCTTCAGAGAAAAGCTGATATCCAACAGAATTTGCAAGACCTAAAGAAAAACCGCGCTACTGTACAGTGATAAGTCTAAGTTAATTTTAAATATGGTAATTCAGAGCATGGAAGCAGTACAGATGTCACGTTGCTGTGGATTTCTAAAATTCATTTAGAGGTATGCTAGTATTATCTGTGCTGTGACCTCTTTGCCTCCACTAGCACAAAGGAGGAAGCTGTAAGATGCAAAAATAGAGTAGGGATGTAGGAGTGAGTCAGAAGAGTGGAGGCAAAAGCAAGCTGTCAGATGTGGGCTGGCTGTCAGGATGAAACTGAGAGTTAGGAAAATTAAATGGTGGTGTGGAAAAGGAAGTGGGGAAAAAAGGCTGATGCTGGGAATACTGAAATAATGGAACTCAGGTGTTGGTGTGTTGGATATCAGGTAATTAATGTTGCCCGTGAAATCTCTACTTGGACTTAACACGCATTAACCTTTTAATACTCTATTATGTCATCATACCTAGATTATAGGGCCTGTATAGAGGATTTGCTCTTGGGATAGTTCAGGACATCTGATAAAAGATTCTGTTGCTCATGGGACTATTGCTTTGTCGGGGTGGGGGGAAGAAGAGGATGGTATATAGCATAGGAGATAGCAGGGAAATCTGTAGAAACATTATGCGCTTGCGGCTGTGTAAGTGTAATGAAAGGAAGCTTTTCTTTTGACACGTGAAATGGTGTATATCCTTAAACCTCAGTTCCACAGTATTTCAAATTGCATGGTTAAATCAGGGGATATGGCTTATGATGACCTTTTTGTCTGTTTACTGTCTGTAAAATGATAACTTTGTGGTGGAGGTTTTATGAAAATCCTGCTTATGTACCTGAATGGTTGTAAGTGCTGATAAGTAGAAGAGAGCCCATGAGAAAATGAGTTCCGTTTGGAGCAAGATTTGAGTAATACAGACTGAACACTAAACAGTGAAGAAAAATCCATAATTTTGAATAGGTGCATGTTATGAAAGCACCAATCATCTCATTGATCGAATGAAAGAAGTTCCTTTGGCCACAGGGAAATAGTGGTCATGTAGGACTGTACACAGGTCATACGATTGTGGGGCCAGTTGCTTTGGCTTAGGCAGCATTAATTAAAGCATTTCCTAGTCCTGAAATATTTGGCTGTTCAGCCTTACTATTGCTTATATATAGGTCTGTGCATAAATGAATATATAATGTAAAAGTGGAGTCCTTAGAGAAGCATAAAGCTTAAGCACGTTTTGGCTAATTTAATAGTGTAAATTAAGCCGGCAGAACAGCTTTCCCCTCCAGGAATTCTTGTAGAGCACCATAGAGGAGAAAAAGCAAGCTCAAGGCAGCGAAGGTAGTTTTCTGGCATGTTGGGGAGTGGGTTTCTCTTTTCTGTTTAAGATGGAGGCAGGTTCTCACCGTGCACTCCGAGGTATTTGGAGCATAGCCCCTAGCCAGACGGATAGATCTTTCGTGAAAATAAATTGAGGACCGGTTTTAAAAACAGTTTGCGTTGCAGGAGCTTTCAGTTTGCAGCATGGATGGTAGATGATTGAATAGTGAAGCCAGATGGGCCTTCGTCCGTTTGTCTGAAATGAGGAAACTTGGAAGTCTTCCCTGTCAAACCCTACCCCTGCCCTTGCTGCTGCTCTGTCCCTGCCAGGGCAACTGAATGGTTACCTGCTGAAACTCTGCACTGCATAGACTTTCCCTGTGCTTGGGCAGTGTGTATGCTTTCTCCGTATCACAGAATCACAGAATGGTGGGGGTTAGAAGGGACTTTTGGAGAACATCTAATTCAACCCCCTTGCAAAAGCAGGTTCACCTAGAACCAGATGGACAGAAACGCATCCATGTGGGTTTTGAGTAGCTGCAGAGAAGATGCCACAACTTCTCTGAGCAGCCTGTTCAGTGCTCTGTCACCCTCAAAGTAAAGAGGTTTTTCCTCATGTTGAGATGGAATTTCCTGTGTTCCAGTTTGTGCCCGTTTCCCCTTGTCCTGTCACAGGGCACCACTGAAAAGAGTCTGGCCCCATCTTCTTGACACCCATCCTTTAGATATTTATAAGCATTGATGAGATCCCTTCTCAGTCTTCTCTTCTCCAGGCTAAACAGACCCAGGCCTCTCAGCCTTTCCTTATAAGAGAGATGCTCAATTCCCTTGATTGGATTCGTTGCGCTCTGCCGGTCTCTCTCTGGTAGTTCTGTTTAATTTTTTGGGTTTTTTCCACCTGTTTACTTTAGCACTTGTTCTTATGTATTTGTGGGGGAAATGCTGTCAGTAAGTCAGTCACATTGCTATGACTGTCCTTGAAGCCAATGTGCTTTTCAACCAGGCTTTCATTTTTGTGCTCTTTGATAATAATCATCTTTAACTAGCAGTCTGATGTACAAGAAGCAGACTTTAAAACATTTATGATTAATTTCAGATGACGTGCATACTCCTAAGGTCAGGTAAACAACAGACTTCTGGGTTCTTGTTATTTCTTCCAAGCTGACACAGTTCTGGTAAAACGAAGGCAAATGCGTTTTCTGTCCTGGTGCAATTCAAAGATGTCAGCATTCTCTCAGAAGTTAGGAGTCAACACAAGTGAGTTACTACGTAATTAGAGGTGTAGGCTTTTGCCCCTTTATCTGGAATCCCTTCTGAGAAGCAAAGTCAGAAGTGGCTGTAGCTCCAGTTGCGACAAAGGCAATACTGTTCTTTGCTGCCTTGAAAGGGCGTGCTCTTGTTTCTTCCTCCCACCATGCTGTTTTCTTCCCCTCCTCTTTTTTTATTTATTTATTTCAATGGGTGGGGAGGGAGAATGGGCTGTTTCTGCCTTGCTGGTGAGTTAAATTGGCTAATGGAGAGTCTGACAAATGCTTTTGGGAGTGTGCAGTTGAGAATGAGGAGGGAGACCGAGACCTCCCTGTTTGTCAACAGTGAGCTCGTGTAGAATCATGCCCAGAGTGATTAGCGTCTGTTAGCACAAAGGAGTTAGGGTTTGCTGGTTTTATAGCACTACCTCCCGCAATGAACAGAATATTGCTTAAAAGTCATCTTGAAACATATAAATGCAAATTATCCAATAGGGATGGTGTTTATGAGTAATTTGAAACATTGTCATCTCCTGAATGTCACAGATTCTAATGCAGAATATTCAGGTGAGGGTCTAATTATTATCAACTGCAACATCGTTTCCATATAACTGCCTAAAATCAGGTGTCGCAGAGGAAGAAGATCCTGTAAGCTCAATTAGAATACATTCTTAAAGTGTCTGTTTTTATCAGCATTTGATGAAAAGAAATTTTACCACAGATATTTTCTGCTAACTTCTTAAAAATGTTATGTGCTGCTAAAGACAGTGGAAGAAATACATCAGTGTCTTACTCTGACTCAAGTAAAATCTTCTTGCAAAGTGACACTGTTGATGTAAGTAGTAAGGATAACTCCTTAACCTTTTTTAAGAAATATTTAGGTTTCCTGGCATGTTTCTTTAGTGCCTTTTCTCCTTGAAACTGATGTCAGAGCTTCCAAAATCTGGCATGCATGACTGAGAAGCTAGAGATGAACTGCCACAGCATGTGTAAGAATGTATGAATTCCTTGTGCTCTGGCAAAAGAGCAGATGACATGACTGCCATGTTGATTTTGGCATGTATGGTATGGGTTACAGTTGCTCATCTAGGTACAGTATTTTCCTGGTGCTTGCTTGGATATAATTGCTCTTCAGAAGGTTAGCGAGAAGTGGAAAATTTAGAGGTTGCTAGACTACAGGTTTACCTTTATACACAGAGATAACTTGGTTTGTGAGGACGAAAGGCTCTGTAGAGGATGGGGAAAGCACGGCTATATTCTTGCCCTTTTTGTTAGCTCTGCCCTAGATGTTTGCAGAGAATGAGGGGATGGTAGGCGTGACCTCTTCAGCCAGCGCAGGTTGTGCCACGCAGAATAGGCAGTGACCACAGCTGGGACTTGGAGAGTCCTTAAGTCTTGCCACGTGAGATGCTGCAGATCTGCTGTCGGTAAGTGTTCAGTGGCAGTGGTGAAGGTGATACAGCATGAATCATAGTACACAAACAAATATGCCAGAATGAGGATGGACACATTGCGAGTACTGGAGCACACAGCAGTTTGAAGAAAAAGAAGGTGCTGTGGTAATATACTGATTGAAGATGTAACATTCTTAGTATACTGACTCTCTTAATATAGTGACCAAAAGTCAGCGTATATCTTCGTTTCCTCCTGTATGAGAGTAAATACGGAGCTGAGGAGCGTGGTTTGCTTTTCCCTTTAATGCCATGAGGAGAACAGTAACACTGGTTGCAGATGCAGACTAGAGAACTGCTTCTGAAGAATACTCAATTTCTGCTGGCTTTTCGTGCATTGTGTGCTAAAACACACAATGGAGTTAGTCTTGGATGCTTGATGTGATGAGGGGCTACTATGGCCAAAAAAAGAGAAATCTGTTTTAACTCAGATTTGGGGAAATATACTTAAAGGTGTCCTCTGATGAGGAAGCCTGTTCAGGTTCTGCATCTGAGGTGTTTTTTCTTATAAGCTTTCATGAACATTTATGAACAGTTGCCCTGTGTGGAGCCAACATTCATCTGGCAAGGCTACAAGCTTAAAAAGCCTCGTTGGACCCATGTTGGTTCACAGCTGTGTTTGCTGGTGCCCCAGGTCTTCAGAGTGTGTGTCAGCTGGGGTCCTTCAGTGTTGATCAGGTCTGGCCCCATGGTGCAAGAAAAGCAGTGGTGCTGTTGGTGAAGCTAAGCAAGCCTTTGAGGTAGTATAACTGTGTTGGCACTGTATTGCCTTCCTGCTAATAAGCCTAATGAACCTCAGTTATCTTGATGTCTGTCACCTGGTGTTTTTTTGTGGGTGTTTTTTATTTATTTTATCCAGTACGGCTGACAGGCTAACTTTTTTAGCCATCCGTGTTAGTACTTTGCAGCACTGGTACAGCGTTAACAGTCCTCTGCTGTTTCCAGGTATTTCAAGATCTGTTTAGAAAATAAATATTGGCAAACTTGAAGCTGCCTTAAGTTCTTGAGTAGTGACTAGAGAGCTGCCTAAGCATACTTGTGGTTTGTATTACCAAGACGTACTGAGTTAAATAGTGAAATGTGGGTTTTTCAGCATTTTTCTTTATTACTAGTAGGCTAGAAGCTGTATAGTCCTCATTATGCAGGACAAATAAAACTTTCTGCTTCTTTCAAACCAGGAAGTAGAGGTATTTGTTGACAAATTCTCTCTCTCCTATTTTATTTTTATCCCTATATCATTGCTAGGTTTTTTTCCCATTCTTAATATATTTAAGAAATGCTTTAGCATTCCTGCCCTGCTGGCTGGGCTTTTTCATTGATGTTCATAGCTTTCCTTTCCAATTTTCTACTCTCTGTTATTTGAAGTTTGTACCATTTATACCCATTTTTTAATTTCTAATTTTATACTGATTTTCCCAGTTTTATTTATTAAATATTTTATTTTTAATTACTGCCATTCCTTTGCTTTATTTCTGTACTGCTGTAACTTCCTCATCAAATTGCATTGTAGAATAATTGCTTGGTCCGTGGGATACCCATTCCAAAAAAAAAAAAAAAGACTTGAAAATTGGCCCTTTTAAAATACCATGTATTGTGTATATATAGTGGTATATACTGTTGTAGATGAGTCTATATAAACTTAGATTATTTTACATGTTGTCTTCCTGTCCATTTTTCAGTGTAATTGGGATGTAAGCGGTTTCCTAGAAACTTGTGATTACTTGCAGTTTCTTTGTTAATCTGTCATAATGAGTTTCTAATGGGACAACTGTACTGAAGTATTTCCTGTTTAGATAGACCCAAGGGAGTCCGATGTCAAAGCTGGTGCTTCTGTCTTGCTCTTTTGGAAGAGAGAAAGTTCACAAAGTGGATGTTGTTTTTGCGTTTGTAGCTGGAGATAAATTGTTAGACATCTCTGTTAAGAAGTACTCATGGCTGTTTTCTTGTGCTGGTGAAAAATTTGGATACAGTGGAAAGATAACTGTTGGAGGTGGGGCTGGGATTGCTGCTGGGACAGAGGAAGCACAGACAAGTGAGCGACAGGTTTCTCCTCCCTTCCAGCCAGCCAGGGTTTGCTCAGCAAGTTCATGATGTGGCTAGCCTATTGAAAATAGAGTATTAAGTTACACTGTGGCAAAAATGCCTTTTTTAGAAGTTGCAAACCATATCTGTGTAGATGAACAGTTGCACAGCTAGCCTTTGAGAGAGAGGGAGTTTGGTGTTGAATACTTTTTTTTTATTCTTTATACTTGACAGAGGCTCATAGTACATTTGATTATCATCTCCTTATTTGTTTGTACAAACAGTTTCGTTAACTATACTAAAACATGGCAATGTATTCCATGTAAGTTATTTTAGAAGATTGTTTAGCAAATTTAGCAAAGGCAGAACATGAGTACACCCTTATTTAACTTCGACGGGATTCATGAAGTGCCTAGTCTGACTTGAATTTTGGCTTTGGGTGTATTCTGAGTTGATCTTATCCTTGCAGAGGATTTATGTGAGTCTTGGTGACCTTTGATGCAACTGCCTTACCTTTTGGGGATCACAGTGACATTTCTTTTGTGCAGATTAAATGAGAAAAAAGGCTTTGGACAAGTTGTACCAAGTGATGCTGTGTGTTTATCGACAACACAAAATGTGAAATTGTATATGGAAATTACCTGACACTGAATTTTTTAGTATCGTTTATACCTTACGTGCTCCCCTGAGTAATTCGTTCAGACTTTCAGCAAATCAGAAAGCAAACCAGTTCCTTTAGGTTGTATATTGAATATATTTCTGAAGTCAGAAATGAATTGAGCTGTTCTAAAATGTAGTTATGTATATATGTGTGTACCACAGCCAGTCTTTTTCAAAAGGGAAAATTGGAGAGCTGCTGCTTGTTTTTTCTGTTGAAAAGTGAAGTTTTTGATGAACCATTCTTAATGTATAATGCATATACATTACTGATGAGTGTAAAACATACTGAGCTGTCCAGGTTTAAGAAAGAACAACTGTTTGCTATTTACTGTAACAAGTTTGGCTCATTTGCTTTTGTCTTGTTTCACTGAAACTCCTTGGTTTTCTACTAAAATTTTAGTGAGAATGTCAGAATATTCTGCTTCCAATGTAGGTCAGCTTTGAGTCTCCGTGGCATTTTTGAAGAGCTGAAAATGCTTTCCAGTTTATCTAGTCAATTCAGTGAATCAGAAGTTTGATCATAAATTGAAAAATTTACTGAGATTTATATTAGAGAATGATAGCTTTTCTTCAGCAAGTCTACGAACAGAAAGTAGGAGTAGCAATATATTCTTTCCTTAAAAATGGAAAGCGATGAGAAGCAATTAGTTAAGTTTCCTGTTTATGTGTAGTACTACCTTTGTTTAATTGGGTTTGTGTATAAAATGCAGTTTTGGTAAACTAATATATTTACCACATTTAAGATAATTTGATTAATGTTTAAGCAATTCAAAATGCCACTTTTACTTCTAATTTAATTTTTGTTTCCATCCAGGTACAACATGATTGTATTAATTCTTTTGCATATAAAATATATATAAATCTAACTTGACGTATCATTCATACTTCACATGTACTTTTTTATTCTGTTAAATTGAATTGGGGTTGCAACTAGACGATCTTTAAGGTCCTTTCCAACCCTAACCATTCTTAAAAAATAAAAAGAAAAATAGGGAGGGAATAAGCCCTGAATGATATCAGCCTTACCAGCTTACTAAAAATATGCTTTACTTCTAATACGTTGTATAATGATGAGGATAAAACCATACATGGCAAGTGCTAATTGAATGAAGCATTCATAGGTATGTAGTTGCAAATTTGAGTGTCTTACTGCCTTTTTGTACCTGTAGTCTTGGTTTCTTCTGTTAAAGATGCTTTTTACTGTCAACAGTAATGTGTAGTAGGAAAGTACACCACAGAGAGAGTCTGTCTTGGTTGTTTAGTATCTATCAGTCTGTGTATCTAGTTTAGCTCGTATCAACGTGTATTTTTTCCCCATGATGGGTTGAAGGGTTATCATTGTTTTTATTTAATTCAATGTTATTACTTTTATTCTACTCAGCTTTGCCACTTCACTTGGCTAAAATCAGAAAGCAATGAGAGCTTCCCCTAGATCCTGCTAAAGCAGAAGATTAAATGTCAGTTGACGACTAGATCACTAATGTAGCCCATAAGAGTTCACAGCGGAGTGCTGACAGATGTGGTCATGTTTGCTTTCTTCCAAGGCAGCGCCCAGTTTTCCTCTCCAAAGAACTTGCAGCTGTATAGAGGTGACAGGCAGAAGCAGAGGAAAAAAGGGAAACATGGCACATGTGGTTTAAAGTAAATCCAAGGAATGTAGAAGTGAACAAACCTGTTTGTTGATATAAACAGATTCTAGTAAGTTTTCTTGATGCCTTTTTGTTTTGCTAGGTGATTAATTTGATTAAGAAAGTGTATTAGAAGAGTATCAGTATATTAGGTATTTTAAATTGAAAAGCTGCTTTGGTGCATGAGTTTATTTAGTCGCCCATATGCTAAAAGCAGATGTTTACTGATGAAAAAATTTAAGTATTTGAAATATGATTGGCATATTCTTAAATTTTACTGGGACAGAAATACATTACTGTATGACACTGCCATTTCCTTCTCAAATTTAATATTTACACATTGTGTGACCATGAAAACTAATCACAATCTGCCGAAAATTGTAACAATAAATACTCTTAATGAAAGCATAGCTGCATAATGGCACTGTATTTTACAGTATGAAAATTTTATTTACTCTTAAAACCATTTCTTTTCCATGAATAAAGACTGCTTCTCTACCTGTGAGGAGGTAAATGTGGAGGGTTGTGTATCTATGTCCTACTGAGCACGGTGCATCAGCCACAACTGTTGAAATTGCCTCAGAAAACAAACTGTGAAGGCACAGGCCAGAAGAATGAGAAAGCCATTTGTGAAATGAATAAGCCTGAAATTCGGTTCTGGATTTAACTCCCAAATGCACAGATTTGGTGCTGCTGGACAAGTGGCATAGGTTTCAACAACATGTAGCTAAAATGAGAATCTGTCATATGTGATTTGTACATACCTACCTGCCTAAGCCTTCAGGGTTGAAGGCAGCTTGTGGATTTATACATCATACCAGCTGTAATACCGTGCTGTCAGTCAGATCTTAATTTCTCCATTTCACTCAGTAAACTCATGCTCTTTCACTTGTAGTGTGGTTATAAAGCTGACTAAGAAACCTGAATCTACATTTAAAAGCAAGGTCTGTTGTTCCACAGAATTTACTATTGATTTTAAGTTGAAGGAAACCAGACAGAACAGCAGAAGCTGTTTCTCAAATTCTTAATGCCATGAGTTTAAGGGAGATCCTCATTTGTGTTGAAGTTTAGGTGAATGTTGCTTCATACGGTCCTTTGTGTTCAGTATCTTAAACAACGTTCACGTCACTATGTTGAGCCAGGAGAGAAAAGAGCACTGAGGCAAATAGAACTGCTCCAGTATCGGTATTTTTGTCTTTGGATGCTGCTTGGTTTGATTTCTTCTAAAATAATTTTGTAGGGGCTAGCCTTTTTTTCCATGACATCTCATTTTTCCAGCTTTTGTTCGGGGTTTTTTTTGGCAGGCTTTTTCTAGGTATTTTTTTGGCAGATTGTCTTGGGATTTTTCTTTGAGTTGAAATAAATGAATACCAGTAAAGTTTAATATTATGCATTTAGTATGGTACTTTTAGAGAAGAGATAAGTTCTAGCGTGGGCATTTCAAGTGTTCCTGAAAATACATTCGCACACAGCTAAAAAAGAAAACAAATATTTATTTGAAAGTAGATTTCCATGTAATAGTAGGTAGCCTGGAATAGTTGGGGGATTTTTGTGCAGCAAGAACAGGAAAGCAGGCATTAGACTGGGTTGTTTTTTTCATATAATGTTTGTCAGAGTGAGTCTTGAATGGATTGCTAACAGGAATGGTAGCATCTCTGGTTATAGTAAATAACATGCTATGGCCAGCTCTCCTCTTCCCCTTATTTATCTCAGTGGGAGGTTAGAGGACAATAATTCTCTCTCTACTTGAAACATGCTAAAACCACTTAAATATATGTATTCTATTAAAGTCCTGATTAAGAACTATGATTAAGCATTCATTAGGGTTTAAATAGTGGGAAGTCCCTGTGAAATTGGTTTTATAACACGTAGATTATATCAGTCTCACCAGTGATAGATTTTAGTGTTTTTCATGAATTGTGCCCTTAATTAAATTTACAGGTTTAACTATAAATTACAAACTAACAAAGCTCAAGGGCATGTAAGTAATTTAGTAGTTCAGTGTAACAGAGAAAACAAGGCAGAATTGCAGTATAGAAATTACATGATGCTCTTACTGAATATTTGAGCTAAATAATTACCAGTTTTGTGTAGCTCCTGGTTTTATCTACCTCTTAGAGCTGAAATAAAATCTAAGTGAACTTCTATTGAGATATACTCGTGCATATGACAAGGTGTTTACATGAAGTGGAATTAATAGCTTTAGAAGTTTGAGTTCTGGAAAGATTTGTCTATTTTTGTCAATGTTTGACAGCTCTGCAGCATTTGAATTAAATAACGATGGTTAATGGGTGCTCGGTTTCAATAGTCTCTGCATGCCTTCCCTCTGAGACTTGAATGGACATGAAATGTTGCATCAGCTTCAGGTAATATTTTCTCTTTAGGAGAGAGTGTCTTGCCCACCTGCTTTTGCAGGTGTCTAAAGGGATTCTCATTTTCTACACTTAGAAGTGAAACGTTTCCAAGAAGATTCTCCAGAGAAGAGTTTGCTGCCCTGCAGTGGGGGAAAGGGCTTGACACTGAAGTTTATGCCAAGATTGACTCATATTCTGGGGTGAGAGAAATACAAACAATAAAGTTCAGACTGCCAGAACTTGCAGAAGCAAAGAGATGCTCTTGAAATTATTTGTTAATTTAAGTTATTGGATATGGAAACTATCACTTCAACAATTTTGTATGGACTGACTCTTCAGGATTTTACATAGTAGGCCATTCTTAACTGAAAATAACACATACATGCCTCACACGCATTATTTACAAACAAGTTAAACAAAATAACACTAGTGTAGCAAAAGTTTACTTTTGTAAACTAGTTTATCAAGAATATTTGCAAGGTAAATCCTTCCATTTTTGCTAGTAAACGTACTTTTAAAAAGTAGAATATGTAATCCTAATATTTTGTCAGTATGCAGAGATATCCGGTATTACCCCAGCTCACTGAAAAATAGAAGCTGTGACTTGTGGGTTGGCTAAATGAACACTGGGAAGATTATACTTAATTTAATAATTGAGCAATATTTGTCATCTGTAATACTAGATTAGTGCCTGAAGTTCTGTTACAACACCAAAGCCATCCTGTTTCTTACCGTAAATGTGAACATCAACAGCAGCCTTTCTACCTGTATGAACTACATTAAAAAAGAATACTCAGTAAATGTAAAATATGTGCTTTTATAGTGATTCTTTAAATAGTAAATAAGTTTAATAATCACTAATATTTCGTGACCTAATTTGTTGGTCATTCTTATTATCCTTTATCCTGGAAGTGTTCCCGAATAGTCAGTGAGTCTTAGGACATTGTCATTACTAATATTAGACTCTTAAGATGTCATTCTGTGTACAACAACAGAGAATTAATGACCTGCAAACAAATTCAAGGTCCAAAAAATATTCTTCCTTTGTTCTAGTGGCTGTAACTGCCAGGTTACCTTGAATCTGTATCTTGGAAATTAGATACGGCTTATGGTTTCATTTCATGTGCCTTACTGCCACTTCACTTGTTTGTGCTGTGTTCTTAATTAATGTGCAGCATAAATACGTTACGTACCAAAAGTGGTAAGTGTTGCTGAAGATTCCTTTGGATCTTTTTGCCAAATTTCTTTTTATGCCTTGTCAATTAGTAGTTTATTGAAAGAAAAGAAGAAAAAAAAAGAATTGCAATGTATAAGTTTATTCTTCTTTTCCCCAAGGAGAGTGAAGATGAACAGAAGATGTTCATAAACAGTGTCACTAGTGAACTGTAATGTCCTCTGTCCTAACAAAACCTTTCCTCGTGAGGGTAAAAATCATTGCCGGCTGAGATTATGGGGATTATCTGGCAGTGCTGAGCTCACTGGTGGGCCAGGAAGAAGACCCAGGCAGAAGTGACAATTGTTGAGTTCACACTGTGACCTGCTTTGTGGCAGCATAGTTTCAGAGGACTTATCCTTAAACCACCTTTTCATGACAAGTGGTGAATTTAATTCTCTGCAACCTCTATTCGTGTCACAGTTTCAGTTGAAATTGCCGAAGGAGGGAGGACAGCCAGGTAGACAGAGTGAGTAATGTGATTTCCTCAGGAAGTCTGTACAAATGAGAAAGTAGGCTAAAATGTGTTGTAAATTTAAAAGTGAGAGTGCTAGAAGTGTTTGCAAATTTAGAAGTGCATTCTTTGAAAAGTGTCAGTTTGAAACAAGAAGCTTTAACACTGGGTTTGTAATGGGTGAAATTTCACAGTAAAACAAAATTTTGGGGTTTTGATTGTGGAATTAGGACACGAAAATGAGTTTCAGAACAAAGCTGCTTCTCCGAATATAAAAAAAACATTTTAATACAATCAAAGCAAATAATTCTTCTTTAATCAGATAAAGATAATAGTTTGTTGCTGTTCTTTACTTATTTATTTGATTTTCAATTCTAATTGCTTTTCTGATCCACTTTAGATCCAGTTCAGCAAAATATGTTGGCATAGCTAGAAGGGTGTGGTATGTGATGGCAGAGGGAACCAAGCGATCCAGGGTGAAGAGAACAGGAACCACTTTTAACCTGCTCTGCTGCTAGGTGTGGATGCCCTCCCTTGATTTGATTCTCGGGTATGTTAACAAAAATGTTAATGTCCTGCTTCGTTCCATTGGAGTCGGTTCACGAAATAAAGTGAAGGAAGGGATAAACTGTTCTCCAGGCCACTGCGTGAGGTCTTTCTCCTGTTTCCAGCATTCCCACAGGAATTCAAAATGATTGTTTGGATTGGTTTATCCCTTTAGATCTAACATATTATTCCATGTTCATATTTTTGACTCCTCTCAGTACTATGAGTAAATAAGGAAAAATGAAATGTGGTGGCAGAAGTTAAACATACAATGGTTATTTTCTGCCGTTGGAGGCAAAATATCTTAACTTGTGTAATAGAAGAGGATACTAATCAGGTAACAGTAAAAGGGTAGGCTTTAATCTCTCTCTAGAAAATACTGGTCAAATATCAAACATCTGAACCTCATTAGGTGGCATTACCTCATTGGATCTTGTTGTTGATGAAAACCAATAGGAATCGTAGTCCAATGTAAGGTGCATACCATATATCTTTGCTGCGTGTATATGGGACAACAGTCTAACTGATTTGTGAATTTTAAAAAAAAAATACGGACTTGTTTTTCCTGTCTTTTGGGGAGGAGTACTGTCTGCTGAATTCTTTGGGTGATTATTCACTGAGGGACCAAGCAATCTAGATAGCTCTTTTAAAGCTATCTATTTTTAAGGTTACTTACTAACTTAGGTCTACGGTTCACCTATGTATTTACCACCTGATAATAAGGAGAGCAAGCTAGATCACACGCCACTCGCACTGGGATACAAAGTCATGGTGAATACGGTTAGAGTCTCCCATGTTCAGCAGGCATCTGGTGATCCCCTTCCAAGTGATCAGAAAGTATTTCTGGGAAAAGTTTAAAAGGTTATTTTGCTTAACATAGGCATGTTGTTTCCAGGACAAGTTGGACCTACCTGGGGTTGGTTTGTGTGGAATCTTTGTGGTCTTTGCAGTCCAGGTTTCAGGTGGTTGTACAAATAGAAAGTGGTTTTATTTTCTGGGCCTTAATATACTACCTTTGAGATTTCATCTCTGTTCTTATCAGAAAAGGTAACCAGACTTTATATTATCAACTTTGTTTTGCTTCCTTTATGACTAATTAGGGTAGTTTCTAAATTAGTTCCCAAAGGAAATTAGGTTTATATGATTGCACTGTCCAGCTGTTGTTCTGTTTGGGCCTGGTTGGCTAACTTCCAACAAATTTGGCAGGGTAGTGAGTGCTTCAAGCAGAAATGCCACCTTTGTACCAGTTTGTGAAGGCTGGGAATGGGAATGAGAGACGGTGCATGGGATGAAGGGAAGCTTGAGCACGAGCTCCCACGCTCTTGCGCTTGCCCAGGAGCTGGCTGGTGTGTGTGCTCGACAGATTTGGTGAGTGAGCAAACACTTGGAAAGAGCTTTAAGATGACCTGTTGCTTCACTAAGTGTAACCGAGTCTCTAGGTGGGAAACAAGGACCACGAAGAGGGAGACTGGGGATGGGGAGATGAACGCGAAGAACTGAGATTAATCCTAGAAGGACTGTAGGAAATATGGAAGAGGAAGGCCCGTGTCTGTCTATCCTCGGTGCAGAGAGGGGGACAGAAGTCATTGTGGGAATTTATCTTTTTGATTCACTGTAACATCAGTCAAACTGTTTGTTATTTACATCTTGCATGTATGTTGCTTTTTCCTTTGTAATAACTTTCAGGCTGTGGTCTAGAAGGGCAGACGTTTAGGAGACTGTTGCTTTAAGTTTATCGTGGTGTTCTGACAAGCTTTCTTTTGGGGGTTGAGATGTCAGTCTTTTAACAACAAAGGCACTTCTGGCACTTGATAAATACTGCTTTTAGAAGAGACTTCAAAGATAGCACAGTGAGAATCGGAGTACAAATGGAAAAACATTGAGATAAAATTTTTTTATAACATTTGTTTCTTGGCTTTCTGACTTAAGGTACCTACTGATAGTCAGAGGTGTCTTTCACATGGAAAGTGCTGAGAGTTGATAGGGTCAGTCAAACACCTGCCTGCGGTGATGTTAAGGGGAAAAAGGGGACAAGGATGTATTATATACATGTTCATCAGCAATAGGATCAATTGCATTTGCTTTTCTTCATCTTAAGCAATGTAATAACCTTCTTGGAGGCCACAGTGAGTTCTCTATAAAATATTTCAGGTACAAGGCTCATTTTAAAGTAATTTTTGTTTGAGGGAGCTCAAAGGTCCTATTTTAATTTATACAGCTGTCTTCCATCTCATCAACTTCAGCTTCTGTGAGTCCTGTCGTCCCGTAATAGAATTGTTAGAACAGTTGTTCAGATTGTATAATCAGTTATGAGGAACATTTAAGTGTCACAAATACAATCACTAGTAATGCCAGTACTCTCCCATTTGCATATGCAAGTAAATTCTTTTATTATCTTAATACTTTTCTATCATCCTAATATACATAATCTCACGGATTGTTTATCTTTGCTTGTCATGAATGTGCAATCTCTGATAATATATGAGAAGTGTTTTTGAGCTCTCCTGATTCTTGCCGTGTATGGCACAATAAACTGCCCAAATTTGGTCAAATATTTTTAGCCACTTAGTCATATGTCTTTTAATGTGCTGCATATGTAAGCTTTTGATTCACTTAGCAACGGTATTTTTATGAGTATGTCTTGCCAGTTTTTCTTATGTATACTTGAAAAACGGGCAAGGATTGCTCTGTGTTGGGTTCTGTCAAAACCAGATGGTCTGGCTTTTTTTTTTTTTAATAGTGTTAATCAATTTTAAGATATCCTTTTTTCACAGATTATGACTTTTAGAGGATTCAAAGATAGATGAGTATGCAGCATATTGAAATGTAATATTAAAAGATCTATATTTTTAAATGCTTAGGGAATTTCAAAGTTTTCTGATACGAATTTATTTTCCTCATAATAAATTGGTGACTGTTATGCTATACATAGGATATCAGTGGTCAGGCAAATTGGATATCCAGGAAAACTGGATATACGGCGTGTGTGAAATATGGCTAGGTTAATGTTTCTGTTAAGTGTAAACATCTGTCTCTCTTGAATTTGTTTTTCTTCTGAACTGAGTTACGATATCTTGTATTTTGTTCCTTTTCATTTAAGTAACAAACTGCCTTCCAAAGAGAAGTGGTTCTTTTCTTTCAGAGCTTGTTATTAGCATATATGCAGTGTACTCTGATGATAAGTGGAGAAATTGAAGATGATATGCTTGAGGAATTTGTAGTCTTTATTGTCGGAGTATATTCATCAATTATTTTATTAAAAGAATTGCTGACTTTAGGGATGGATATGACTGAAAAGATAATTCAAAAAATCCTTTCGTAAAGTTGTTTTCAAGAATACTTGAAAAGGTAGGAAGGTTTTTGAGTGTTTTCACTCAAGAATGTGTTTTTGTTTTTGATTGAAAAACAAATAATGCAAGCAGTGAACTGCAGTCTAGTTGCTGTCTAGCTGCAAGTTTATGGATGAACAAGTCCAGATGAGACTCGTCGTTAAAACAGTTCGGTGTTACATTCTAAACAAAGCCTTAAGTTCGTACCTAATAAAGCAAATGGGGTCAAAGAGGGATAATTTCTTGTTGTTTTTTGTTTGGCTGCTTAAACGGGGCAGCAACACATCTCCCTCATGGTGTGGCTGTTGCCTCAGCACTACAGAATGGAGGAAAGCTTTGGGATTCATCTTGGAAAGCACAATTGCTAAAACAAGGAAATAGGAGATTTTTTGCCATAATAAAGCAGTATATAATTTTCAGTCTCTATTGCTGTAGAAGTATTCTGAAAAGTAAAATTTATACCTTAATTGCATTTAATTAGAGGCATAATTCTCTAGAAGGATTTAAGAGCCCAGCAGTAAAAGTTCTCATTTCAGCCTTCTGGTTATGCAGTATTGTTGATTTATTAAGCTAAAAAATTAATCCCAGTCTTGCGGGGTCTAGCTGTTCTGAGTCCTTGCTGTCCTGAAATGCAGAGGGACTTTTCTCTCTGTTGCTCTGCCCTTTTAAGGGCAGCAGTATGGAAGTTGGCAAGAAAACTCACTGAGCACCCTGTGAGAAAAATACTCAAACACAGAGAAGAAAGGCAAAATAGGAGCCAGTCAAGATGGAGATCTCGAGAACGGTGGTAGTTCTGCATCTGGGCAACAGTGTTTGCTTGGTAATTAAGACGTGCACAAAAGATAATATCTTTGCATTGTGCCAAATTGATACTCAAGTAGGTTTATAAACAGCAGTGATTTATAGACTGTTAAAAGATGTATGATGGTATAGAATATGCTGCAGTAGAAAACAGCAGGGGGGTGTTGAAATGCAAGGTAGCACCCCCTTCCATACTCCTTAGTCTCAACTGCATTATAGTTGAAACCACATTGTGGTATTGTTTTCCCAACTGCTCCCCATCTCTTGGTCAGAACAATTGTACTTCATGGTGTAGCTGTTTATGCAATTGCAATATCCACTGGAGTGGTGGAGCTGGGCCTGGGATGGAGCGAGGGCATGGGGGCTTTGAACCGCTTCGTACTGGAGAACAAAGTTGCAGTGGGGATTGTAAATGGCTTCTCAGAAAACCAGAACAAATTTACCTGAGGAAATCATATTTGTTGGTTTTGGTAAACTCTGTTTGAATTTGTTTATTTGAGTATTTTTTACAAACCTTTTTACACCTGCTGCTTTTCTCTCAAATTCTTCTTGTCTTGCTGTCAAACCCCAAAAAATAAACACTGCTCCCCCATCAGCAGACTTTAAAATACTTAACCTTTTTTTTCCTGAAGACGTTGCTTAAAGATGCACAGTATTGTAGAACAGCTTTAATATGAACTTACTTCTTAAATCTTTCTTTCTTTATAGGCTTGTATAGATGATAACGTAGATATGGTGAAATTTCTGGTGGAAAATGGAGCAAATATTAATCAACCAGATAATGAAGGCTGGATACCTCTACATGCAGCTGCTTCCTGTGGATATCTTGATATAGCAGAGTAAGGCTTTTTCCTCTATTTTTGAAATACACGTATTTTGCTAATGCATTGTTAGAGGGACACTTGAAGCAGATGGCACTCATAAATTGTCTTTTTAGTTGCCTCTGGGATGTGTAGTGAAAGAGAATGCTTTTATATTGTGTTTTGGTTGTGAAGTGTGCTGTGTGTCTAACTGTGCGTTGCATTTTCTCTTTTTAGCTTTCTTATGTTGTATCTTAGGTACCTGTAAGATGTAAACATTAAGACTGTTCATGACTGTTGGATGATTTTTTTTTTTAATTTATTTTCTTCTGTAGAAAGGTTGTTATGGGGGAGGCACGGGGAGAAAGTTACAGTTCACATTTATTAGTAGTCTGAAACATCCCAGGATAAATCTATGTGTAGGAGATCAATTTTGCAATCTTGAAACTTTTGGTTTTCAGGTGTGGTATAAAGTTATGACTTCTGCTAATTATTTTGGCTCTGGAGCAAAATCTTACAGTTGAAGTTAGATGCCTGATATGGTATTGGTTAAAGCTTACTCAGTACTAAATTCCAGGAGTGTTTTTGTTGTTATTCTTGAAGCCTGTTGAGGGCCACTGAAGATACGCTAAAATAAAATTTTTCCAGAGGTTGTCTGTTTTAACCTGAAGTAATGACTGATTTGAGAAAATGTGTGACGTTGTTCAGCATGCTGTTCTTGCAGTAAAGAAGGTAATAGTGTCTTTCTAAAGACCCTTTGGGTAAACACAGACTTCATTAATTCTGCTGAACTCAGTGTGATGTCTGATCCAGTGTAAGACTTGGATAAAATATAAAGTAATATCTTATCACATAATTATGTTACTGTACTAATTGCAGTAGTGAAAGATGGAAATGGTAAGTTTTGAGGATTGTTTATTGATGTTCTGTGAGTTTGCGAGGTTTAATTGCCTGAATCTTAAGGGAAAGGAGAAATTCTGGAGACTCTTTTGTGTAGAGTTTTCACTGGGAAAATTCTTTTTTTGAGTGTTCATAGAGTGAAGTGCTTTGTGTGTCCTTTTTATAACTGGGACACTGTGTGACTGCTGACTTCTATAATCTGCCTTTCTACATTATGCTGATGTTCTACATTATGCTTATGCTGCTAGCATAAGCCTTTCTTCAGTTTAGCAGAGGTAAAACACCTGCCTTTTTCCACAATAGGAAAAAGTTGAATAAATGTTCTTGGTTTGGCATTGCAGCCTAATGTAGGCAGATGTTCAGGGAAGAAAGAATGATGTCCCTTGTCCACAAGACAGTTTTTCACTTTTGACTTGAGTATCTAAAATCTATAATATTGCTGGAGAGTATCATCTGGTTTTTATTCTCTCAGACTGGGATTGGACCTGTCTGCATATTCTCTCTAGGTATTTTTTAAAGAAATTAAATGGTTGGAGTATAATCCTGTGGGATGTGGGACATCTAAGCTGTTGGAAAAGCAGTGTTTTTAAGGTGCAAGGAGTTTTGAAGATAAGCTGTTGAAACAAATTTCCACGTACAGCTGAGAAGGATGACCTGACCTGAATGGAGCAATATTTATATCTGATGAGGCCCATAGAGTTTAGGTTTTCTTCAGACTGCTTCTCCAGGAGCTCAGCTTCAAATAATTTACAAAACTGTCAGCAGAATTTGCAGCTGAGGCAAAACTGGAGGAATATGAAAGGATGATACAATAAATCACCAAAGGTTAGAAATTTCATTTTTATTTGGCCCACAGTACACACTGGGTCCAGCATCTGCTTTAGTGACATCGCCTCTTTCTTGGGAAGCGTGAGAATGCGTGTTTGTGTGTGTCTGTGGCTGAATCGGAGATGTTTCATTTTTAGCACTAAATTTTCAGTTTCACGGAAAGGAACTTTTAATTTGGGTAAATTATGGAGGTGACATATATAGTTCTGAAAAGATTACAGCTAATAGCTTGTCATCTTTCTGTCCTATATGATACGGACTGGCATTTTTGTACAGAACATCTTCTGTTCATTTCCCATGTTCTTACGAGGTGCAAGAGAAAAAAAGAGTCATGGGTTGTGGTGTTTCCTAAGTTTGTTGATGAAGGGCTGGGGAGTCTGACCTGTGCTTTCCTTTATCCTGCTCCCATGGAGCCTGTTCCACAGCTTTGTAGAGCTTCTCAAATTGGAGACTCAGCAATCTTATTTCTGCTTCCTCTACTGCCATCTTAAGTCTCCTTAGGGCTTTCTTCAGATCTAAATAGCTGGAATTTATTTCTCTTGAAATAGAACAATCTCTAAAATCCTCCAAATATCCAAATTTAGATAACATTGATTTTGTTTATAATGCTTGTATTTATACAACTCATAGGAAAAATGTGGCATGATAGCATACTTCCATTATTACAGATTTTAGATTTTTGATGTCTCAAAATCTAAAATTATATCTAAGAAAGCAACAGAGATACGAGATGGAGATATTTTCTGTGATGAAGTGCATTTCTGTGTTCACAATGTAATTTAGGGACTTTCTAGCACTAAGTATGTCCTCTTTATGTTGACTATGTTCACCTTTCAGCCTTAACTTTCTTCACGTGTGTGTGTACATCACTTTCTAGGCTTAAAAGAGGGGGAAAGAGCAGAAGTTCTGTTAACATTGCATGGTAACTCTTGCATGATTCATTGCTAGGGTTAGAGTGTATGGAATATAACTGAATGGAATATGTCGGAGTTTGCAGATCTGTTAATAGGATGTGAAACATTGTTTCTGCTTTCAAAATGAAAAAAAAAAAAACAACAGTAGTTTGATCATTACAAACCTTTACAGTACAATCTTTATCATAGTTTTTCTAATCCTGATATTCGTTTGTCCTCTATTGGGACATTATATTTTGGATGGTTAATGCAGTGTCTTACAGAGTGAGCAAGGTTTCTGTTCAGTCTGCTTTGTAATTGAATCTGTACACAAACAGCTCACATGTTCTTACTACGTGTCCCATCCATTTGCTACTAACACCCATTTCCTATTACGTACAGTAAACGGGAATGACTGGGAGTCACTCCTGGGTTAATACAGAATGGTGCCTGCCCATTTGGTCAGTGCAGGAGCCTTCCCATTCTGCTGTGCTTTCACTGAACGCCTGATCCTCTCACCTTCTCTTGCTCTATTAACGCACACATTTTTCTTAAGTAGCAGCTGCTGCTGCTCAGGTGTTCCTGAGTGAGTGCACCCGTTTGCTGGAGATCTGGGAGAAGTACAGGATATGTAGGTGGTAGGGAGCTTCTCTGAAAAAACCCTGATTGTCTCAGGGAGCCATCACTTCAGCCATGTTTTGGCGCTGGTCCCATGCTCATTGCTAGTGGGCTGAGTGAATTTGTGGCGCGGCCCCCACTCGTTGGGGTTTTATTTTGCTTAAACTGCACTGTCTCGCCAATGGGCATTGTATTCCCTGTCCCTGTCATCCTCCACTGTGTTCACCAGTCCTATGGCATCTTCTCCCAGCAGCATCTCCTGTCCCATTTCAGTTTTCTGCTCCATTGGAACAGCTGCCTTCTCTTGAATATGCTTCCTGTCTCCTCTAAAAAAGTGCGTCTTCCAGTTTAAGAAATGTTAGTCTTGTAGAAACCTGCTTCAGATGAAATACTGCATGAGCACATAGTTTAGTCTGAAATAAAGTGTTAGCTGGTTGCAGATGGAGAATTGTGCTGTAAAAGCAAAAACTCCGCGATGGAGGGCAACTGCTCCTTTTGTTTCTGTTGTTTCTGAGATCTGTAAATGCTGGAAGGGCATCAGCTTACTGGAAATTCTTTGAACAGTTTAATTTTAGAATTGCCTACTTAAGTTAGTGTTCATCTGGTTTAAGACCACGTGAATTGGCTTATGAGTAATTGTAATATGGAAATGTTTTAAATTAAAATTCTTCAAATTTACCAGAACAGGTGGATTTTTGTATAGCATGTTCTCTTTTTCTATTCTTCTCCGTTGCTTTTCATATACAGAAAGCTTTACGCAAAGGAGCCTTTTTTCCTCCGGTGTGTTAGTACGAGTTAACAAGGCAGCATTAAATGCTTTAAAAAAAATTACAGTTATGTGGGAACAAACTTTAATGCAGGAGGACTTCACCAGAAATTTTGTGTGCATTCTTTAAGAGATGGTATTTAATGAGTAGGACCCTTAAATTTACCTTGGTAAAACTCTCGTAAAACTGTTTGGGTGTATGTACTGTTTTTTTTTTTATCTGACAGATCTCTTCTACAGTTTAAAAACTTGTATATTATTTCAGTGTCCGGGAATAAACAAATTCCATTTCACAATGCAGAAGATGTAACAGAGAGGGAAAAATAGTGCGGAGTACCATTTAAAAAACAGAATTTCGAAATGCTTGCTTTTTTATTTCTCTCTGCTTTGTATTGTACCAGATTAATGTAAAATAAATGAAATGGCAAAAATTCCTTTTCTGTTCAGAAATAAAATTTGTGTTAAAAACGTATTTTCTTTCGGGCTTTGTACCATGCCTAGTTGTGAGTGCGTAGTTGATGTATTTTGAAGCTTGTTTGCAAGTATTTAGAGGCTACAGTACAGTTTTACTACTGAAATATGAATGGGTTTTCATTTTCCCCAGAATGAAAGAAGATGCATCTTCCAGCAAGTATAAGAAAAGCATTTTTCAAAGATAACACAGAAGTCAGTGACAGTTACACTTTTGTGCAAAAGAAACAAAGGGAAGGGAGATGTCTCCTGAGGGAAGAATAGGGTTTTTATACCTTCATATAAATGTACTACGTCTCGGTAACAGTTTGCCAAATGTTGCTGTAGATACTGAAATTTCACATGAGTTCAAGGGATGAGAAATCCACTGAGGGTGGATACATTAAAAAACACAAATGCGTAATACATGCATACAAATCAGATCTGGTTCAGAAAATCCATGAAAGTAGTTGGAGACTGGAAAGGTATTACAGAAAAAGCAGCATGTATTTGCCCCATTTTTGTTCTCCTTGAAGACGTGCTCACTTTTGGAGACAGGCTGCGTGTTAAATGGATGTTTGGTCTAACTCAGTATGGTTGCTTTTATGTTTGGGAGGCACGTTTGATACATTTACACATACAGACCCTAAGAGTTAGTACAGTTTCAACATACACCTTTATTTCACAGGTTTGGAAAGTTGAAGCATACGATTACTGTTAGAAAGAGAAAAACTTCTTAAGTTCAGAGCCTCCTCAGTGAGTTCATTTAGGAAGAGAATAGCAGCTCGACCAACTCTACTGCTGTGCTCACTTTCCTTCCTGCCCAATGCTTCCTGTGTTGTATCCCCTCCTTCCCCTAGTATTTAAAGCAGATTTTCAAAGGCTTGTGTGTAACCGCTGCCTTGTTGCTGACGCCCATCTGTTTTTCCAGTCTGCAGATACCTGAAAGTGAACCCAGCCAAACTAGTTTGCTGAAACCTCAGAAAGACATTGTCCCGAGATTTCTCTATTTTAGTAACAGTCCATTAAGACTAAACGAGTGATCATTGTCTGCTGTACGGAGGAGCGAGAGACAGTCCTGCAAACCTGTAGTTGAATACATAGATGTTCAGTGATAGGTGGTTTACTTGCAGCTCTAATTGCCTTGTGGAGACTGCTGCGGGTGCGGGGTGGTAGGTGGTGATTCCTGCCCATGGTAGAAGGATGGGACCAGCGCTCATGTGGCCACAGGTAGTAAAGGGAAATCAGTGCAGTGTCACAATATACTTCATGTGGTCTAACTTGAGACTACTGCAGAAATAGGCAGTATTTCCTTCCTCTCCTCGGTTTTCCCTCCTCCACAGGTTCTTACCCCCTCTCTTCTGTTATCTAATGATCACACAACAATGTGGGAACTATTAGCGTAAGACTAGCCTTCAGGGGGTTTGGAGGGTTTATTCTCTTTTGGATCAGCGAGCTGACCTGGCTTGCCAGCAGCCCTTGGCATAGATATGCAGGTATAAAAAAAAAACAGTCTGGGCTGCTTTTCAACATAGTACCTCTGATCAGAAGCCTGGCTGTGGAGAGCTGCTTGTGCTGAGGTGGAGTCCTCTCCTTCATCTCCCACCTCAAGAGCCTGAACCAGCTGGTGCTCTTGAGTGTTCTTCTATGATATCTGAGGCGGGTGGTGCCACAAAATATGTTTCAAGGCAGTTGTTTCTAATCCATTTCTTTCTAATTTTTAAGAACTTGATCATCTGGAGCTGTTACGTACTGGAGTGTTTTTAATCTAAACTCTTTTGCCGTAACCTGTTATAATCCTAGAAAAGCAAGATATTATTTAGGCAAAGCAGATTCATAAAAATGTCAGGGAGAGCTCCCATCTCCTTTAGCTTCATTCCATGTTATGGTTTTACCTAACTGAATATGAAGCAAGTTACTAGTGATACATTGAGAAATGGATCTTTGGAGGATAATCAGAAGTTTGGATCTCTGAATGGCAAGGTGAAGTTGGTGGTCTGATGTAAACCACATGCAAACTGAGTATGCAAACTGATACTTTTTTTGTTCTGATAGAGATGCTATGAGGGGAATGAACGTTTTTGTCAGGATTCAAGATGTTACTTCAAATGACGCAAGAAAATGTTAACTGGAGAGTAGAATTAAAAGGAAAAGGACCAAAGATAAAACCTGGTACAACCCACTCGGGAGATGAGAAGAGGACTTCATAAGGATATATTCTAAAACAAGCCACGTGACAAAATAAAAGCAGGAAAAGAAGATTTATTCCCAGCCAAAGAAGAACAGATCTTCTAGAAGAATGACTGACTTCTTACAAGTTGATGCTGGTAAAGATGCAAAGTTTGCTTTGAGAGCTATGAAAAGGTCACTGCAGGCTTTGGAAGATTGCTGCAGTAAATCCATTTCTGTTTGCTGCCTTGTTTCTTTCTGGAAGAACAGATTGGGAAAAAGTGTCAACGAGAGCGTTAAAAGAGAAAATACGCTAGTATGGTAGTCTCTCTGCCCCACCCCCAGTCAAAGTGCAATGCTTGTTCTTTATTGGCAACGTAAAAATTCCTCCTCTTCCAAAGTTGTATTAGAGATCTGCACAGAAAAAGCTAAATTGAATTATGGAAAATAATGGAGAAACTTGGAGAAGATCAATGAGCTAGTATCATTTGGCACTTTCTTTTATGAAGATATACAGCGGCATTATACTGTTTTCAACGTGTTTTTGCTGCATGTGTGTATGTCCTAAGAATAATGAAGCACTAATTAAGTTGTTTAGGTTGATGGTGAAATTCCCTTTTTAAAATTGTATCGTTATGTGGTAGAGTTTAATCTTTTGTACTGTGTAGCTCTGATCAGATGTTTGGATAAAAAACAGCTGACAGAAATACACAGTAAGATATGGTTGATGGGTTAGAGGAAATTATAGGACCTGACTGATTTGATACCTGTTTGTTAACTGTGGGAGTCTAGGAGAGCTGGTCACTCTAGGATGCACAAAGACAGTGTGTGCTCTGTGTGCTACCTTCTTCAGACTGGATTACTGTGTGCATCTCCACTTGTGACCCTAAATACTTGTTAGTAAGTCTGTTGCATTTCTGTTCTTCTAAAGGTAAATCTACTAGACCTTTAAGTTCAGAGGTACCTTCTTTGGGGACATATGATTTAGTGGAAAGTATCTTTTTTTCTTTTAATATGTTTTGGCAGTTCATTGGGTCTAATGAAAGGTCAAGGGACTGTTGCCCGGTGTAAAGCTCAGAGCACTCTGATTGTTGGCTGAAAGAGAGTTTAAAAATGCAGCTCATGTCTGAAAAAACCATCATGCCTTGAGAAGTGATATGCATAGGAAAGATCTTAATTGTTTATCACAGAGCATTGGTTTTATTAGTATCCTGAGAACAATTTTGAGTGGGTATCTTACCTATGAATTCTGAAGTTAAACGAGCATCTGAGTGATACATATGGAAGAGAAGACATACGGAAGTGATACATATGAAAGCCTGGGAGCTTGGGTAGACTCCTGAGAAACAGTGCATCACGTCCTCCCTGGATGATGGCTCCTAACGGCCCGTTGCCACTATTGGCTTCTATTTTTGAAGTATGACTGGAACATGGGAGGGCAGCTCTAGATACGTGAGTAACCAGGTTTTGAACTGAGCAAGCACTTGGTAAGTATGGCAAAATATCACTTGTGAGGGCCTCGTCATCTGATTCAAAATTGTTGTTTTAAAGAGAGGAGGTGATAGTTTCTTTTTAGACTATGGAATGTATAGAATTGTTAGTGCCATTAAATACTGAATATAGCATTTATTCAGTTATCTGATATAAAAATAATTTAACTCACAATAAAGTCGGTTTTGGGTGTTGTTTCTAGGAGAAAACATGGGTCTGGTGTAGGTTGTCACTTCTGTGCATCTCAGTTTTTATTTTCTTTGAGCTTTTTTCTCTATTGTGAGTTTGACCCTATTCTGCCACATACAGTAGATTTTCTAATGACACTAAAGCAACTTCTGGCCTACTTATCCTTTCTTACAGCTCTGTCTTTTGTTGGATATCCTAAACTACGTCATTTCAGTGCAAGTGATCCTAATCTGTGTGTATTTTTCTAGTCTTATCCATGACTCAGGCAGGATAAAAGCTGCTTGAATTCTTCTGAAATCCATGTAAATATAGTGTGGTATTTCTAGAGACATAAGGCTGCTTTGCATTGATGAGAGTGAGTTATTTGGAAACAATTCAGATGTTAAGACACAAGAATGTAGGGGTTTTTTATAAGCAGTAGGTATGACAGCAGAAAAGTATGAAAAAGGAATTACTTGAAACCTCTTGATTACAAATGAGGTACTGCTTATCAAATTTAAATAAAGAGTAAGAGTTTCTTTTGGAAAAAATGTGTTTTGAAGGAAGTTCAAAGTGAACTGGACAGGTAAACAAGTGCTGTGACTTCCAGATTGCTGATACCTAACGAGGGGTCAGGCCGAGTTCAGTACTACTGGGTGATGCTAAAAGCTGCACTGTGGTAGCAATGTTGCTTCAGAGAGAGATTTGCTCACTACATTGTTGCATAATACAATTACAAACAAGATAAATTTTGTGCTGTAATGATTATATCTATGCTAATATCTGTTTAAGCACAGTAAAAAAATTGATCTTGGTTTAAGTTTTTCTGACATAAATGCCAGCTTATGGCTGTTAGAAGAAAATAAGGTTGTTAAGTTAGGTCCATATGCAAAACTTCCACTGAAATAGAAAGCAGCAGTTAAAAAATCAGAATTTGCGGTGCTACTATGGCCAAATCTAGCAATGCTACTCTTGGCACAGGGCAGGAGGGGTGGTGAGCTAGTGGTGTCAGCACCTCTCGTTGATGAGGAATTAGCTGAGGAAGGTGGGCAGCAGCATGGTTTTCCTTCTTCCTCCTCCTTTTCTGCCTCCATGCTGCTGTTACCTTTTCTTTTTATCCAGTGTAACTCAATCCCAAGTATTCACCTTGATAACACTTCCGTAAATCACCACAAATGCTTGGAGAGTTGCTACAGGACAGTATCCTGAGCTAGAGTTACTGTATTGTACTCTTCTGCAGCTGCAACAAGGTATTTTTCAAACTCAGCCTTCATTTTTGCGTTATAGGGTGCAAGAAGGAAATCAGGTTTAGATAAATCAGTCTCTGTGGAGAAAAAAAACTCAGCAAAACCTGTTAGCTGTGGTTGAAAAACAACATGTATTTTTGTTGTCAGACTTCTTAATGTTTCAAAATTTCCGGTACTTTTTGCGAATGTTGGACTCAAAACGCGTTGATCTGATAGCTTAAAACTCAGTTAATTCTTGGCGATTGAATTTTTTTTAGCTTTGTTTTGTTTAGGAATTTTTGTAAATTTTGACAGTATTTGCTATAAAATTTCGTATGCCTCAGCTTGAAAATCAACATACTTTTACTGGGAAGCTTACAAAGTATTTGTTTCTTAATTTTTCAAAGACTTCAAAGTAAAGGAGAGAAACACATGTTCACCAAGTGCGTAGTGAAATTAACATTTAATATGCAGTTCAAAAATACTTTTTGTTTTGCTTGCTTTCTTTCTTTCCTGCTGAAGTTTTTGCCTTGTATTCATTCTGGCATTACCAGGCTACAGGTAATTTTTTTTCTTTTCTTTCTTTTTTTTTTTTGTAAATAGGTTATAGCATATGTTTCCCTATATAGCATTCTTCATGTTTCCTACTTTCCTCTTCTCAGTCACTGTTTACTTTCACCTAAACATTGCTCTGCCACCTCTCACATGTCTTTCCTCTATATGGATACGGTAAAATATGAAGGCTTAGTTGCTTTTCATATGCTGCATGTAGGAATTTTTCCTATTCCATCTTTGCACTGTTAATGTTTAGGTGAGGTGGCCGCCTACGTACAAATATTTCTAGAGCTTATTACTGGATTTTTTCAGAGGTTTCTTGGAACACAGGAGGACTAAGACTAACCAGATACTGTTATCTGCACTATTTCTTCTATGCTTTTGCATACCAGGAAGGAAAACAGATGTGATTCTAGTCACTGTGTTTCCTTGGGTGTGCAAGTTGCAGTGGAGGCTACTAGGGACAGCCAGCTGTGTGCAGAGCTCAGTGGTCTTTTAGTGCGTTGCGGAGTGTTGGCTTCATAAACATAAATAAAACATAAATCTGTTTTTCATATAGGTACAGTATTTAGAATTGATAGAAAGTGCTGTTCGCATAGGGGGAATTTTTTTTTCTCATCTTTGTAGCATACTACTTTGAAAACTTTTTGGGAGTATTTGACAATTTTGAAGCAAAGATGTGCGTCTGTCCAAGATGCCTTTTGTAGCAGCTTCACAAGGGAGAATCAGAAGCTGGATTTGCTGCTATCTGGAGGAGCTCTTGCATATTGAAGGATATAAAAAGGTCTTTTCAAACTGGTACATAATTTAGGAAAAGACATACACTGAAATCTGGATTAGACTGGTGAAAATTGAAATGAAATGTCAGTTCCCGTTTGCTTAGAAACATTTGGCCATTTGTTTATCAACTATTTTTTTATTCATTTTTTTTGTTCTCTAGCTGTCTGAAGTTCTCAACTCTGATGTTCTGCAAGACGAAATCATAAATTTACCTGAGATCTCTTGTTGATATCAGCTGTCTAAGTATCATCACTCACATATATCAGGAGATGTAATTATCTAGTTTTGCCAAATAATCTTAATTGGCCTTATTTAACTTGGTGTTTCGTGTAGCTGCTGACTGATGCTACTGCTCATAGGGGGAACATTCCTATTTAGAAAGTGCTGCAGCATTTTTTTTCCAGGAGAGAAACATGTGAGTGAGAATCTTCTGGAATTTGCAAAGAAACATAACCTTAAAAGTGCCTGAGTTTCATCATGATTTGATTTTGATTTAAATGCCATCACAGGAGCCTGTCTTCTTCTGTCAGTCTCTATTCAGTTTTAAATGTTTAGAGGCAGAAGGTTGAGGCACAGCGTGGGATGGCATTTTGCAGAGTGCCTGAGTAAGACATCCCGATGAGGTTGACTTAATTATTTTTCAAGTCATTTGATTTATTCTACATCGGTCTTAAAATCATGCAGGGAAAAGTATTCTTGGCCCAACTGAATTTGTACAGTTTTGGTTCCAGTATTGAACGTGGAGCCTTCATTTTCTTCTGTAAATTGTAGATTGAGGACAAAGGACAACTGCAGGAGTATCTCAGCTGGGGAGAAAGGGGGACAAGGGCAATTATCTGTAGGTTGTCACTAAAGAGGGCAAGGAGACCCCTGGTTGTGCCGAGCCGGGTGCTCCCAGCCCAGGCAAGCAGAGCTCCTCCGTGCCTTGTGAGACCTGCCCTATGGTGCACACATTTTAATGCTCTCCACTCAGTGCTTACAAGGGCTGCAATATTTATTTCGAAAACAGTGAAATTGTGACTTTTTGTCTCATGACATTTATTGTGGGTTCTGAATAATGTGTTTAAAAGCGAGCGTGGCAGTGTGAGGGTGCATGAGAGAGTATTTGGGGGGGGCTGGGTACTGGCTCTGCATCGTAGTCAAGTGACTTGAAGGTTGCTCACTGAGACAGGGCATATGTGTACCACGTACCACAACATAATTTAGCAAAATGTTGTTGTAATGCTATTGTATTTGCTTCAAGTTTGTATTATTTAATTTTTTTTAAAAAAA
>VWZL01006287.1:0-19099 GCA_013396915.1 Stercorarius parasiticus
CACTGGTGTCATGGTCCTGGCTGAGTGGTTGATAGCAGACACCCACAACAACATCCACTAAAATATATATGAACTAATATACATTTTTTTAAAAAGAAACTTTTTACTTACAGGTGTAAATTATGCCATAACACCTAATTCAGAACTGGCAAGCGTTGACATCATTGTGATTCTGTAACCGTTTCCCTCGTTGCACAGATAGAAATACAAGGGTCTCTCCAGTGCATCCAAAAGATTAATAAATGTTAAAAGAAGGAAAAGTTAACAATCCACTATACAAAGCTTCCTTAAACCAGTAAGATGTTAGCATGAACATGCACAGGGTGTTTTCTAGGACAGTACAGATGGACTAGGTGAAAAGAAATCAGGGTGTTACAGATTTGTCTTCAGGATGATTATCGTTTTAGGGCCTTGAAAACCTATTTAAGAACTAAGGTTCCATTTCAACCAGTGACACACAAATGCAAAACAAACGCCATTCCTGCCGCAAACAATTCTGGCTACTAATTATAGACAGAATCTTACCAGGGCAAAAGTCGAGCACCTCCAGTGACCCATCCTTGGAAATTAGCTGCTTGTTTGATACAAGATTGCTTTGCACTGAAGCAATAGTTAAGGGATACTGTGTACCTGAAGGAAAGATTCAATACACATCCTGAAGCAAATCTTTTCTTAATCAGACCATGGGGAACGCAAGGGACTGCTGGGAGGAGAAATGATGTCTGAGAATCATTTTCTATGGACTGACAAATTTTACATACCTGCTGAGCCAGGATTTTCTTCTTCCCAATTTTGTATCGTTTTAACTTTATGCTTACTTTTTTGTTTCCCTAGTGCAGTTTGACATGATGCGTGCCTGTAACCTCATCGCCACTGTTGCTCTGACCGCTGGCCAGCTCATCTTCGTCCTGGGCCTGATGGAGCTACCCATCATTTCCCAGGACACCCAGTGGTGGGAGGAGGCCATAGCTGCCGTGTTCCAACTTGCCAGTAAGTCCACTTCTTTTTACTGATGGAAAAATGCTTAGTCTCTATTAAATCCAGGTGGAAAAGAGTTTCTTGCTTTATAAATCTTTCAAGTGACAAAGAAGAGCAAAAAGGCCCACATCTAAAAGTAAGCTCGTTGTCTCTCAAAAGCTCTCCCCATGAGATTCTGCAGTACATGAATAGAGCTTTTATCTTGCGTATATCAAGGAGACTTCTGCCAACCAAGAAAAACAAGCCTTTATTGTTTCCTATGAAACCAGAAAGGCAAACATGAAAGAAAGAAACTGGATGCAATGTAATCCCACAATTCATCAGGACAAAATATACTGAAGGAACTGTTTGTAAGCAGAGCAGAATGGTGGCGCAAATTTTTGAAGTCTTGCTGAAACGTGATTATTTGCTTTTAGTTAACCGAATTTTACTCAATGACCATCAGCTGGATTTTGATGGACAGACACGTCTGCAATCTAGCAAAGAAAACCAAAGTCAATTCTTAACATTGCCTGCTATTCCCACAGCAATTCTCATGGACACAGACTGTATACAGAAATGAATGAGAAAAGGAGGAAATGGTTTTATCACAATTCCCTACTGACAGCATGGCAACAAACTCTAAATATTTTGCAATAATACCTTTTTTTACTACATAAAATAAGTCACTCAGTAGTCATTACACCAGGAGTCCAATGCTAAAAAATATCCATGCATGAAACTGTCATTAATGGAGTATAACACTCAGGCTGCTTACAAGATTGGATTAAAAATATATCATTATTATTAACGTAAACAACAGGTTATAATAAAGTAATGCAATTTTATTTTAAATTTTCATTTCCACTTCAAAAACTCAGAATATTTAGAATGATATAAACCTATGGAGACCTCAGGTTTACACTGCAGCAAGATCAGCATGCAGCCTAGGTCATGTAAATATGGTCCTCAGAGCAATAAATACCCATTAAGGATGAGGAACCTGAAGTCCAAACAAGAGGAGGAGACTGCAGAGGTTCTGTAACTCTCAAAGCATCTGATCCAGCAAGACCCTCGCACATCAGATATATAGCCTTGCCATACCAAGACCTCCGTACAGCCTCTTCATGTACACCACGGCCATTGTAGCTCTCGGTACCTGGATAGTTCTCCCCAGTCACCGGTGTGATGCCTGCTTTACTCTCACTCCCATCCTCCCCAGAACTCCACATGTCTGCTTTTCCCAGAGAGGAAATGCATTCTGGCCCTGTTTGGACGTGTTGTTTCATTGACAAACAGCACAGTGGACAGCCGTGTGCCTTTCTTCTATCAAGGCTGCTAATTTTAGACTGGGGGTTTTTGTGTGTTTTTTTTTTTTTGCCCTTTTTTTTTTTCCTGTGCTGGAGTCTGTTTTAAACACAGTCAGAGAGAGACTGAAGGGCGCCAGGATATCCCGACACAGGAGAAGGAAATGCCTGCTATTACCTGTTATGCAAGCTGAACCTTGAAATCCCCAGTGCTGGGAGGGGAGAGGGGAGGAAAGCCAGAGTCAGAATGATTAACAAAACACTAATGAGAATGGCTGAAGAAGCTGTTGAATCGAGGAGTTCATCCGCCTGCCTGTGTTCAAAAGGTGTGAAGAGATGGATCTGGCAGCTCATGACAGTTACAAAGACAGACATTGCGCGATATGAATCAGAGGTCTCCCGTCTGCAGAAATACTGCGATGACTTCGGTGGCTATCCCTGCCCTCCTTCCCCACCCTCCTTCGCAGTTACACCACGCTCACCTTCACCATCATCAGGTGGTTTTCTGCCTTGCAGTCAGTGACACAATAGTCATTTTACATCTCACTACCTTAATGAAAGTTTTATGTTTAAACACATTCCTTCCTGATATCCATAACAACCAGCTGAAGTCTTCTGGCATGTATACTTTTGAAAAAAAGAGAAGTTGTCACATCTGCCATTATTCCAATATAAAACAGACTTCTTGTAGACCTCCCGAGTTTTGCAGGACAGTGGTACGTCAACTGCTGACCACCTGGGTAATCAAGGGTCTGCACTCCCAGGACAGGCGGTTCGGAGTACAGCCGGCACCGACAAAAGAGGCTGCTCTCTCTTTCACAGAGCCCAACGCATGCTCTGTAATGTTGAGCTACTCAAACTGGCCACAAAAAATCAGCACCATCCACCAAACTCCCTGGACTGGACCAAGGTGACAGGATTTTATACATTATGGCTGAAATGGCTTTGATATCAGACAAAACGCATGTGCAAAGTGAGCAAGTCCAGCACTTCTGTTACTCTGACGAAGGCTTGCTGCTACATCTAGAGACCAAGACTTCTTTATCAAAGGGGAGGAAAGAGGCCACCCCTTATCCTATAAGCCACGAGTAATACTCAGCCTCTGAGCCTCCACTCCGAGAAGGTAACCTCTCATCTGTTTTCAAAGTAAAGTAGCGATATTAGGCAAAAACATCAGAACAAAGCTTGTATTTAAAAGCACTTTGTCCATGCAAAACAGCCCAAAAGAAATCACTGTGATGCTCTCCCCTGCTTCACTTTAAGTGTTAAAGCCAAAGTACTCTAGGCCAGACAGATCATTTGTGTGAGAAGAGCAAACGATATTTAAGAGTGTACATACTTAGATCTTATGATTTCTTGAGTACTGTCCAGGTAATTTCTATTTATTAAACTTTCAAATCTGTTACCAAAAACACAAGCACCCACCTCCTGTTTTTTCCTTTTCAAAATCCAAATGATCTACAGAATTGTTCTGCAATTGCTCATCCTATCAGTAATTTCAGAGAAAATTATCTTGAGTCATGTCCCCTCTAATTCCAACTTCTGTTTGAACTCTAACTTTCATCCTGGAACATGCCAACAAGTGCTGAAGACAACTGCAATGGTCACTGGTAGAATGAAATCTAATATTATGGAGGAAGGCTTGAATATATGGCTCAGAATCACAAAGTCAAGCTGCAATTTACTTATTTTTAGTCAGAGTTTACCCACTATAACATTATGTGTGGGTTTCATTACAGTTTCCCAAGGTCCGAACAAAAGTCCATTTTGGTTTAGAAAACTAAGTGTACTAAGTCTTATTTTCCAAACCCCCTCACAAGTTCAGATCAACTCTCTCAGATCCTGCTAGAGCTTGCAACAACTCCAGGCTCCACCGCTTTTTCACTTCTGCACCTGCACAAGCATTTGACAGTCATTCAAAAAGGATGGACCTCTGACAGAAAATAAAGCCCCAGGAAGCAAAGAGGAAGGAAAGAAGACAGGAAACAGCATTGCTCCTGGGACAGCAACGGGATTCACACAGCTCCAAAGCTCCGCAACCTCACACCTCCCAGTTAACAGGAAAGTGAACTGTTTGCTTTGGAAAAAGCACGTGGTGAAAATGGAACCCGCGTTGTATGTGGAATTTTGTGTCAGTGCTCAGAAACTTCCCTCTAGAGGGTTTTGGCGTTTCTGTTTTTTTCCAATGAACTGTTACAAACTCCCTGTGCTGAATATAGGATGAATAACAGAGCTGACAGAAGAGCAGGTGGAAACGGAAATCCATACTACCAGGATCAGGAATATTAAACTACTACAAGCAATAACCTGCCAGACCCGATCAGACCTTAAGGGAGTCTCCGATCTTGTACAATGGTGATTATCACAGACTTTAGAGTGAAATGTTAGAAACACAATGTGGAAGATGCAGAATAAAACATCCCTTACATTAGATCTCATCCTAGTTTCTGAAAGTCCAAGATAAACCTGAATCATAATGGTTAACATTCTTGCTAATCCGTTTTCAGCATTAAATTACTTCAATACATAACATCCTGAAGATTAAAAAGTTTTGTGGGCCTTTGTGAGCTTTTCATTTACAGCCAAATAAATTACAGTCTCACCTCTCTTGAATTTCAAGCATTGCATTCCAGCTTTTCCTACTGTGTTTTTCTGCTGATGGCGATTTCACTCCAGACCCCTACTGCATCACAGGAAACCTGAGTTCATGCATACTCTCACTTCTGTGCTATTAAACCTAAATCAAACAATTGTTCGACCATTTACCTTCTCTCTTCTTTCCGGGTGCTACAACTTTAGATTGGTTGACTTCCAGAAAATCCTAATGCAGAACAGACCAGCAAAGCAGCCGTTGCAGAATATCGCTGAAGATATTCACAACAGCAATGTGATCCTGATTTCTGTATGACTTCCTTCCACCTTTTTCCTTCATGACACCCTCAAGCCAGATCTGTTCTAAGATGAAATCTTTGGAGTTGTAAACCTAATACTTCCTGAAAAGGAAGCAGCTAAATGAGACACTGTAAATAACCTAAAAATCATAACAGAAAGAGAGAGCTTGACTGCCTGATTTGTGCTAAACGTTTTCATTATTTCTCATTTTCATTTCACCTCAGTGCCAAACTTGCATGTTCTTTATGTGGACTGCAAACCTCACAATAGAGTGATCTTGTTTTCACACATCTGCAAAATGAACCACATTTGCAAAGATCTTAAAATATAGAAGCCTACCCCACTTAATTTGACTGAAATGGTTCATGTGAGCAGCTGAACCAGTGAACTGGGAAGGGCGGTAGCTCACAAGAAGCGTGTTGAACTCTTCAAGGGGTATAACCGCAGCAGGAAGATCTGTGTCAATTCTTCATGTCTAAATACTGATATGAGCAGCAGGCAATGTGTTGTAGCATCTCAATGTCAAGGGCACGTATTCTGATTAGAAATATGGTAACAAATGTATTAGCAGATGAATATCATTTGGATACGCAAGTATAAGGAACATGCTTTATGACAGACACAGTGTTAGAAATAATGCAGAAAGAAGTGGGTGAAATGAAAAGTTCTTCAACTCAAATATTCACTTTATGGCTTACGAACATGCATATTATATATACATGAAGATGTCTCCTAAAAAAGTTTGAAACAGAGTTGCTTAACTAGATCCGCAGTTATCCAACTCTTACCCTTTGATGCGTCAGGAAGTGGACGGAGCACTTGAAAAATGGAAGCAGTTCATCCTTAAAGACAAAAGACGTCCACTGAAAACTTCCAGGAGGATCATTTGTCAATGACTGCTTCTCTCTGCAGAAGTTGTTTTCGCAACAGACTACAAGAGCTCTTACCTGTGTCTGATAGGAAGTTAATGGGATCAAAAGCAGAGCTTTCGATGACTCCAGCTGCCTCTGAATCTGCAGTGCCAAGCAATACTTGCAGCTGACTTTCAGTGTGAAAGTCTGCACGTTTATCCTTATTTAAACAGCTGCCCAACAGGAATTACGTCTAATTCATAGGGAATGCTTTTCAACCTTCAGTTCAAGGACTGGCATCATTTCTAAGGAAACCTCCAAAAGGTAACCACAAAAAGCAAGTTCACTGTCAGTAGACCTAAACTTGTTAAACTCTGCACCTCCCTTTGAAGATTTCCAGCCAACATAAAGTAGAATTCCCTGCCTTACACTGACTAAATCTCCCAACCTTATCAGGTTAAAGACAAAGAGGGACTGAGAAACTCAAAGATCACCAGAACTGGAAAGCCACTGTAATTCAGTAGCGAGAAGTGAAGGCCGAGAGGGTCTTATTGCCCCCGAGAAACTTTGCTACTCATGACTTGTTTAACTCTAAGAGATGTTACACACTACCAAAATCCTTGGAAGGAAATTTTTATGGTACTCAACAATGTACAACTGAAAACTCAAAGGCCAGCAAAGTCTCTGTGGCATTATAAAGCAAAGCAAGCATACTTCTACAGCTTTCAGCCTGCTACTACAATGAAGAGCACACAACTATTACAAGAAGTTCTACATTTGCCTTGCATTGTAGCAACTCTCTTTTGTGCCAAGCTGACACAGGAAACGGTGTGAATGATTAAATCAATTAACACAAGTTCAGCAATCACACTTTGGGAATCTGTCTCTGATAAATACAGTTGAGCTCCTACAAGCAGCTTTTTCAGGCTCGTGACTCACTGCAGCTAAATCATTCCCTGTACATGTTTATGGGGTACAGGGAGAAGGAAGGTGAAAAATTTCCCCTCCTCGTTTGTAGTTTTGCTGCGCAAATGTGGGTTGTGAATTCTGAACAAGTCTGGCTGCTCTATTTTCCTTCTTCTCCCTCTTCCTGGCAGCAAGAGTCATCCCATAGGACAAGCTGTAAAGAGGAGGATTGTAACTCCCAATATGGATTTTCTACCGACCCAGGAAAAACATAACGTAGATTTCTTCAACTCAATGTATTAATGAAAAGGATGAATGCAAACCAAGGGGTGTCTGAAGAAAAAAAAAAACNGAGTTCTTTTAAAATGCTAAAAATCTGCAGTTGGCTTGCAGCCAGCTACAGTCAAACAGGAAATTCAGTATACAGATCTGAAATGTAAGTTCAAAAAGTAACATTCTCCCAACCCGCCCCCACTCACATGGTCAGTACTGTCCCAACCAAAAGTCTTCCTAGCGAATTTGTTATCTGTTTCCTTCCCCAACGGAAAAGCCCCCCCATCCAGGCTTGTTTTGCTACGGATGGGAAACAACTAGAGATAAACAGCAGCTCTATGGGAAAATAAAGTACTTTAAGTAATCTCATCAGGATTTTTAGTAAAGAGGTGGCCTCTGTGCAGACTTTAGACAATAAACAATAAAAAGATCTGAAATTGATTGACGTACATAGTGAAATTAATTCAGGGAAATTCAGCCATGCAGCTAAAAGTCTTGTCATTGCTGCAAAACAGAAACAAAAACCAGATGAAAATGTTTAATATTTCCATAACTAAATTTAAAGAAATGTTTCTCATCTACAGCCCTCCTCAAAGTGTACTGTAAATTAAGAGCTTAAGAAGACTGGTGGCATGTAGAGCAATTTTCTGGTTACTTTTAGTAGAGTTACCTATGGGAAATAGTTTGTGAAGCCAACTGTCTCCCTCCAGGTATTTTACTGCAATACTGAAACTAAATTCAGACATTGATACTCAATGTCACAAAAATCTAAGAAGTGAAAAGTCACCACAGTTAGTTTTAGTCACAGAGAAATAAGCTATTCTTAATACAAGGTTCATTTTTATAGGTGTACTTCTAACTGCTCTGAATAGAGAGCCAAATTCTGCATTGGTATTTACGTTACCGCCTGAGTTATACCCACATTACACAACCATCAACAGGAGCAGAATTCCAGCTCCATTTTCCTAGGCTAAACTCTCACAAAAGAGATACAGTAATTGAATATTTAACAATGTTCAAAGGCAAAAAATTACAATGTTGTCAAGGATTTCCTAATGCTGGTAACACTCACGGTGAAGGCAGTAAGCAAAACAGGAGATGCCAATACAAGGAAAATAGTCTGCTTTAGCTATATTAGTAAAAATAAAACATTAGTCAAACGTCAGTGTCATTCTTTTCTTACAGAAGCTGAGTACTATTGCATCAGTACACTAGGGCTTGCAACCGAATGGTACATACATAATCATTCATAAGATTTCATCCAAACTAGGAAGACACCACTCCTCAGATTCAGCTATATAATAGAGGAATAAAAAAAAAATTTTTTTTAAAAAAAATCTACTTTCTCAAAGAAGGAGGAACCCCTGAAGGAGAAGGGCCAGGCTGAATGTGTTTGCCCAGTCATTTAGAGATCAGACTTGCTGATAAATGTTCCATCTCAATTCTTGGCTGGGGTACAACAAGACCACTGTAAGGGCAAGGAAAACAAAAATAGGACGTTGGAACGCTTTGCTTTAAGAAGTCTAATGTTGATTAAGTTATTACTGACAAAATCTCTCCAAGTAAACTTTGGGGGTTTTCACACAACATCTTCACAAAAGCAGCATTCATCAAAATTTAAATATCATCCCATGCGAACTCAGTCTTTTTGGATCACTACGATTTCCTCACCCTTTGCTCTTGAGTTCCTACATTTATAAATCCAGTATCGGGTCATGATAATGTGAAATAAGAATGCTGGAAAATAACGTTCACAGCGACATTTTTATTCTGGCACTCACACTGGCAGAACTGTAAAACTAATTGTGGAAACTCTACAGTAGTACGCTTCCAACTCTCCCACCTCTGTCATGTTTTTCTCTCTTCTGAAATGTCAGTTCCTGTCTAGCCTGCAGCAAAGTATTCCCAACAGATCCTACAAGAGCTCCAGTGACTCACTCCTGCTCTCTGCCAAGCGGGGAGCTCTCAAACCCATTATCTCCCAGTTCCCCCTGTGCTCAGACAGTGGCACAGAACCGCAGAAGGAGAAGAAGCCTCTTGTATGACTGGCTGCTCACCCAGTCGGGGTTCAGGCAAAGGGCCTGTGAAGGGAAACAGTCCGGCTAGCAGAAATAGTTTTATATGAGATCTGTAAGGAAGCCTTAGTGCTTTTTCCTGGTGGATAATTTCTCCATGGGACGGAAGGGAGCTCATGAAGGTGGCCAGTCTAGCACAGAGATGCGTAGCCTTTTACAACAGTAATTGCCATAAGAGATACATAAGCAAGAAAGAAAAATTTAAGTAATTTAATTAAAAGCTGGGTATTTGTAAAAAAGTTTAAATACTGCAAATACTTCTACACCGTTTATTTACTTCTACTGTGCCATAAATAGACCACTGCTGCTTGCCTTGGCTAAATGAGCAAGGAATGGAGCAAAACTCACGCCCAAGGGAGTACAGATCTCACACCAGGAACCCTAAAGGTTTTTCCCAGTAGGTTTGCACAAGCAGACCTGACTTTCAGTACAGTAACTAGAAGTGCTAATCATCCCCACTACTTCTCTATGCTAGAGATAATGGTAAATACCTGTAAGCCTGCAGTGGGAGAGCTCAAGTCACAATTCACTAACTGGAAATAAGGCTGCGAGACACCACATAGCATCAGGGCTACTCATGTAACTGGTGTTCCTGAACCGAGCTCCCTCCGCCAGGAGCACCTCGGACAAATAATGCAAGATGTTGTAAAATGGACTGTTAATATTTATAACTGTCCCTTAGAGGTAGTCACTGTTAATAAGTGGTCACTGGTACAGACAGCTTCGGTTCCAACTTCTTTCTGCTTAAGGTTTGATGATTTGCTTCACACATTTTTTAGATTTATTTAATGGCTTTTGCATTCCCTATGAAAGTGGAATCATCCTCTACCACATGCCTCGGGACAAACCGAACTCAGAGAATTACACTGGAAATGAGGAAAAACTATTTTATTCCCCAGCTCTGCTGCAATCTTTGTGCACGCTATTATTTCTTTATTGTTAGCAGTAAAGTCATACAAGACCCAGATAACACTAAACAGCAAAGTCATGAGAATTCAAAAGCAATTCAAGGAAACATCACAGAAAAGGAAGAGCACAATTAACTGTGGCTTTGGGGACAGAAGTAGTGTTCTGTGAATGCTGAAAACACGTGTGCAAACTTCAGTGAGGATTCTGAATGCACAAGGAGAGAATGTTTCCGCTTTCACGTGATGATGAACTAAGCATATGAATATACAGAAAAAATTAATTCCTTCAGAGACAGATGATTTGCCTTCACCAGTTCATCCAAGGATCTAGATAACAACTGCCTGACTTCAAGAAACCAGGAGTTTAAAAACATGCATAACCTGATATGTCATCCAACAGTGAATACTGAAAAAAATTAAGATTTAAGCGTACTTTGTCAAAAGCACCACTTCACAATTCCTCCACCTCAACCATGACTCAGTATTTTGTCCAATGGGAGTCGAGAAGCAACTTTCAAACCTGTATACTTTGAAATAATGCTAGATGACCACCTCTGTATTGGGATCCATCTCCAACCCAGCTAACATTAAAATGCCCTCCTAAGAAAGCCTGTAGGCTCGACCCGGGAGTGCTAGCAAACAATTATTGCACAGATCCGTGATTTCTGCAACTCAATGAAGTCAGCGTGCTCTATGTGGCCACATTTTTCCCAGATTAAACTTGTTCATTTGTAACTAAGCTGGACCATTAAATAACTACTGGACTTACTGAGAAAGCTAAGGAGTTATTAACTGCTGTCCTTACAACTGACTGCACAGCCTAAAACCCAGCCAGAGTACGTTAGACTTTTTTCACAGCAAAGGCTACTGCAGGGTGGCAAAAAAGCAGGAAAGAGCTACTCCTCCTGTAAGAACCTATTTCCTCCTCATGTATCCTTAGGGAGAGATGCCTCACTTCAAACTCTGTCTGGTACATGCCATCTGGGGATCAGTGCTACTTCAGGAGAAGGTGTAGCAAGCAACTGAGTTACAAACCACCTTCTAGGTAGGCCCAAGAGAGCTGAGGATGCCAGACACCTCCTGAATTAATAGTCATTGCTTGTTTTATTAGGAGAGGGATTCAGCCTTCAAATTATTGACTCAGAATAGTAAAAGTGTCACACCTACTTAAGTAGTGATTGATTTTTTTTTTCCTCCTGTTTGTATTTTATTTCCCTCCTCTATTTTTTTTAATCTGTACGTAATTTGTGTCTTTTCCATCTTCACTGCATTACTGGTACTCTTTTTAGAAAGAAACTGGATACAATGCATTCTCAGGATGTGTTCTTTCATGGAAAAAGCAAGGACCAGAGCCAGGTGTCACACCATTTCAGAGCATTGCCATGGATCTGTGGGAACCATGTTTGCAAGCAACGTGGCTGAGAAAACAGCACGCAGCAACTGGGACTTACTTGCTCTTGACTTGTCCTTGCCCATGAGATAAGGAAGATGGTATCTAGAGATCCTCTGGCTGTTTATGGGCCTTTGTTTATTCTAGAATTCCTTCATGAAGGGGTCCTTTTGTCAATGATATTTCTTGTGCTGTGGTGGTGGTGAAGGAAGTGTGCGGGAGAACAAAGAGAAAACCTTTTTTTCAGCTAGGGAGGCATATTTGCCTCTTGTTTGTTTCAATCTAATCACATGTAGAAGTTACTTCTAAAAAGCTGAGAAGTCATTTTATTTGAGAGTAGGGACAGGAAGAGAGAGTAATACAATAAACGGAGGGCAGAAAAGTAATTGTGTGCTTATGGACGCATTCTTCAGGGAAAGGGCAGTCTTAGTAATTAAAAGAAAAGTAGGAGTCAAGGGATATTGATTCTGCCCCTTGTTCTAATGTGGGCCTCCTGCAGGACTAGAAAAGTCGCCCCTCCTCATCTCTGAAATAACATTACTATTTATCAGTGATGTCTACCAAAAAGGATGTGGAAAATATTTTTTCCATTTTTTTGCAAATCACATCATGACATCTGGATGGAAACACTACACAAGTGCAGTGTCATTACTCTAATATTACCTACCTTTTAGGGAACTTACTACCATGCTTAAGGTTAGGAAGGGAACAGAAACTTTGCCTTTGGTAGCTTCTGGAGGCATGATATTACTCATCCCTCATAACACCTTTTTCCAGCATAGAAAAAGTAGGACCATAACGTCACATTTATTTCACCTTCCTTTTTTTTTATGCTTCTGTACTTTTTTTTTTTAAATTATTCTTTCTGTAAGATATTTAGCTTTGCAGTTTACAGTAGTGGCCTGCCTTAAGTAAACATTTTAAGATTTCATAATAAGCGCACCATATTCTGAATAAAAGATTTTCATTATCATTAATATACCAGTTTTCTGTGTTTGCAATGGGAATAAGAAAGAGGACATCTGCATTAGCGAGAGAAGAGGATGAGGGGGAAAAAAAACACAACATGAAATACAGCTAAGTGGGAGTATGAAATTTAAGTCAGAGTGAACAGATTTCAACCTAACATTAAGACTCCATTTCAGGTACCCAGTCTTTGCATACATAATCCTCCCCAAATACACCTTCAAGAACACATACCCCACATCATAATAGCGATGGAAAGGCCCTACAGACTCATGAATGTGGGCCGATGGCACCTTGCCACTACAGAAATTCAAGAAAATAACTCATTAAAAATAATTCTCACATTCTCCTTGCAGGTTTTGTTCTGGTTATCGGATTGGTGACTTTCTACCGCATCGGACCATACACCAACCTCTCCTGGTCTTGCTATGTGAACATTGGAGCCTGTCTTCTGGCCACGCTGGCAGCTGCCATTCTCATATGGAACATCCTCCATAGGCGCGAGGACTGCATGGCGCCCCGGGTCATTGTCATTAGCCGTACCCTGACCGCTCGGTTTCGCCGTGGCCTGGAAAATGACTACGTTGAGTCACCGTGCTGAAAGAGTGGACTTGAAAGGGGAAAGATCTCCAAGGAGATCTGCATTGGAGTTGTTTTCTATAAATATATGCTATAATTTAAAACTAAGGGTTGAAAGACATCACAAAGCTCACTCTTGTGGGCAGAGGCCCTCAATTATTATTTGGATGGGCTCCATCTATATACATATGTATAAAACACATAATTTTATATATATTATATTATATTTGCCCTCTCCCTCTGCTGTACAGCACAGAATGTTGGATTGTCAGAATCCTGAGAGAGCATCACAGCGACATGCCAGCAGGGTCAGTTGTAGCAGCCACAGAGTGTATGCAACGAGAATATAGAAATGAGGCAGCCAAACACGTTTTCTCTGCCTGCATAAAGTTATCCTGCTCCCTAATAATAATGGGAAAAGCTATAGGAGACAGCAACAATAACTTTGGAGTCCGCAGGCAATCTGAGAAAGCAGAAAACTCACTATAGAATAAGTGATGATTTTAACAGCTGCTGAAGTTTCATGAACCTTTAGTCCTTCCATCCACCCTCCTCGATGAACTTCTCACCAGCTGCAACACCTGCTCCCCCGCCACAGCACAGCCCAGACAGTAAAAAGCAAAAGCAACTCTAACCATTCTAACTGTAAAGTAATGGAAGGCAGAAGAATTAAGTTGCCTTTTTTCAGACATTTCCTTTGTATCCTGAGACAAAGGTTTGGGTTTATCCTATATGTAAACAGATACGCCATTAAAAAAGAAAAGGGTACGCAGCTAGAACAGGCCATGCATGTTGCTGAGAAATCTACTTCACAGTTACAACAAGGGCAAATCTCTAAAGAAGAGGGTTACATGGACTCCCTGATAATCACAGATACTATTATTGGAAAGGACTGTTAAGAACAGGTATTTCAGCCCAAAATAATTTCTTTTCTTCCCAGCTTGCTTTCACATTCGCTGTGGCATTTTCAGATAAGAGTGCCATGTCAGGACACTCAGCTCTGCCCAGCAACGCTCAGAGGCACGTAACACAGTGAATATTGGACAATGTAACTGCCATTCAAGCACCCGAATTGAAGAATATGACGTATGTAGAGGACTGAAACATGAGATTTAAAAAAGATACGCCTGATAACTTAATATGGTAATGAAATGAAAATAATTAGTACCTTTGGAATTAGGCATAATGTTTATACAAGCCTGACCCTGAGAAGTACATGGGCTCACAAAAGTTGTGTGCACATAATTTTCAGGAAGAAAAACAACAGGTCAAAAATTATTATGCAGAAATATTTAGGATACAGGAACTAGAGGCAATGACAGATGATTAAAAACTCTAAGGATGCTACTTTGAGCACAGTTACTGATAGGTTTGAAGGACCATGAGCTGTGAATGTTACAAATTCTTTAGGACTGCTGTGTCGCTCCCAGCCAAGTACACTGCTTTTCTTCTTTTTCATTATTTCCACCATGCTTTTCCACACTTCATTAAAATGTGATCATCAAGCTGGCTCTTGAGTTCTGTTCTGCACTCAGTTCTGATGTAATAAGAAACTCAACCCCAACTGCTGCTCTGCACCACGTTCAAAGCGAGCAACACTCTGCAGAGACTGATGGTCTAAACAACTGCATTGCTCTAGACTATCAGGGTAGAGTACCATAGAGCTGACGAAGAGTTTCTTCTAGCAGTAGGTTTGTAAAAACCAAGATTTGTATTCCTTTGCCTGCATTACTTTCTGGAAGAAGTTTTCTAGAAATGATTGCTATGATTAATTGCAGGGTTTTTTAAAAAATAAAATATTGGAATATTTAAAAGACATTATATTATTTCTTCTAATATTGCAATAACCATATTATAATAATGTACATTTAAATGTCAGCTATGTGGTTGGTAAATTTGTAATATTCAGTATTACTGTGATAATTTCAGATGTATAAATAAAGTTGGGAATGTTCATTTTCTGCTAGTGACAGTGTGAGATTTTTGCCATTCAGACATAGAATGAGGTTGCTTGTTATCAATCACTTTTTACTGTTTAGTAAAAAAGAATCCACAAAGTTTGCAACAGCTCATAGACAATGAATAAGCAGAGAATACATTAAAGTGTCTGTAAGATAAAGATATTTTGTCTTGTTAAAAGTGAAAGGCAGGATGAAATCAGAAAGGAAAAAAGTAAGGAGAGTTTAGGAGGATCAAAACTTCATACAAACTTTTAGTGAAAATAAACTGTACCCATAAAGAAATACATACAAATACCTTTTTATCAGCCTGATGGATTTGAAGGCCTCATCCATGTCTCCAGCAGTCAGATAGAAGCTGAAGTTCAGTATGGCGTCCTGGGTAGTCTTATCACAGTCTCCTAATCCAACGAAATCTCTCATGGGTCTTCTCGCAACCATCTGAGGGACCTTTATTGAGTCAGACTCTGCTTGTCCTATCCCAGCTTCTCCTGGCTAAAATGAGAATGTTATCATTTACGTACCAAGTCGGTTACTCCTTTGTATGTGTCATTAATTACATTATTTCCACTACAGTCCAAGTTTTCTATTTCTGTAAGACCATGATCAACAGTGACAATAGTTGCAATGTTTCAGAACTTCCTAGAAAATGCTCCAAAAAATAGAATGCCATAGAAGAGCTCAGCATGTCAAAACAATCAATCACAGTACATCAGTTTAGAGATTGGTAAAATACCACAGGAGAGGCAGCTTCCTACTATTACAGTCATAATTATGATTATTTTTTATAAATTATTATAATTATTATAACAGCAACTATTACTTTAAATCCCCAGATTTCTGGAGAATTGAGATAAATTAGAGATGAGAGATTTCTCTAAGGTCAGTCTCTTCTCAAAAATGAGTCTGCTGTTTTGAAAGTTAACTATATAGACACAATTCTTTTATTCTTGCCTTCATACGAAGCATATGAATACCCAAGCTCAGATTCAAACTCTTCCCCATACAATTGGCAGTTCTGGAGCCTATGGAGCTTCAGTGATACTTTCACCAGTCGTTGAAAGGCAGCTCAAAGCAATTTAACCGTTATTCAGAAAAAGAATAAAGTCAATCATCAATATCAAATGATGTGTCTAGAGTGTAACAAGGAAACTTTCACATGCCAAAAACACTGGAAGATCATCTGAGTCATGAAGGACACCAAATTTCACATATACTCCCATTGTATAGTTAGACAAGCTAACTCAATATTAAGGTTTACAGGAACAAATAAAAAAATAGTATTATATTATTATACAATGAAAGTATTAGATACAGTAAAAGACAGAAATCAAAAGTGCAAATGTGTTTGACTACAATTCCATAGAATGACAGAATGATTAGAGTTAGAAGGGACCTTAAAGCCCACCCAGTGCCACCCCCTGCCCTGGGCAGGGACACCTCCCACCAGACCACATTGCTCCAAGCCCCATCCAACCTGGCCTTGAACACCCCCAGGGATGGGGCAGTCACAGCTTCTCTGGGCAACCTGGGCCAGGGGCTCACCACCCTCAGAATGAAAAATTTCTTCCTGATATCTAATCTAAATCTCTCCTCTTCCTGTTTGAAGCCATTACCCCATATCCTATCACTACATGCCCTTGTAAAAAGTCCCTCCCCAGCTTTCCTGGAGCCCCTCTAGGGGCTGGAAGGTCTCCCCGGAGCCTTCTCCAGGCTGAACCCCTCCCAACTCTCTCAGCCTGTCCTCACAGCAGAAGGGCTCCAGCCTTCCCAGCATCTCCGGGGCCTCCTCTGGCCCCGCTCCAACAGCTCCGTGTCCTTCTGCTGTTGGTGCCCCAGCGCTGGAAGCAGCACTGCAGGGGGGTCTCCCCCGAGCAGAGCAGAGGGGCAGAATCCCCCCCCTCGCCCTGCTGCCCACGCTGCTGGGGATGCAGCCCAGGCTGTGGGGGGATTCTGGGCTGCCAGCGCACATTGCCGGGTTGTATTGAGCTTCTCATCCACCAGCATCCTCAAGTCCTTCTCCTCAGGGCTGCCCTCCATCCATTCTCCACCCAGCCTGGATTTGTGCTTGAGATTGCCCCCACCCACATGCAGGACCCTGCACTTGGCCTTGTTGAACCACATGAGGTTCACACAGTCCCACCTCTCCAGCCTGTCCAGGTCCCTCTGGATGCCATCCCTTCCCTCCAGCATCAACTGCGCCACACAGGTTAATGTTTTTGGCAAATGCGCTAAGGGTGCACTCAATCCCACTGTCCGTGTCAACAACAAAGATGTTCAACAGCACCAGTTCCTGTACCGACCCCTGAGGAACGCCACTTGTCATAGGTCACCACTTGGACATTGTGCCATTGACCGCAACCCTTTCAGTCTGGCCATCCAGGCAACTCCTGATGCACCGAGTGGTCCATCCAGCAAATCCATCTCTCTCTGATTTAGAGACAAGGATGTGGTGTGGGGCAGCGTCAAATGCCCTGCAGAAGTCCAGGTAGATGACATCGGTTGCTCTTCCCTTACCCACCAATGCTGTAATCCCATCACAGAGGGCCACCAAATTTGTCAGACACTATTTGCCCTTAGTGAAGCCATGTTGGCTGTCACCGATCACCTCCTGCTTTTCCATGTGCCTTAGCAGAGTCTCCATGAGAAACTGACTGGTCTGTAGTTCCCTGGGTCTTCTTTTTTTTCCTTTTTGAAAATGGGGGTTATGTTTCCCCTTTTCCAGTCAGTGGGAACTTCACCAGACTGCCACAACTTCTGAAATATGATGGATAGTGGCTTAGCAACTTCCTCTGCCAGTTCCCTCAAGACCCACAGATGTGTCTCATCAGGTCCCATGGATTTGTGCACCTTCAGGTTCCTCAGATGGTCTCAAACCTGGTTTTCTCCTACAGCGGGCAGTTACTCATTCTCCGAGTCCCTGCCTTTGCCTTCTGCAACTTGGGTGGTGTGGCTGGAGCCCTTGCCAGTGAAGACCGAGGCAAAAACTCACTGAGTACCTCAGCCTTGTCCATGTCCTGGGTAACCAGGTCTCCCATTTCCTTCCTGGGTGGGCCCACGTTTTCCCTAGTCTTCCTTTTATCGCTTCCTTTTATAGAAGCTTTTCTTGTTTCCCTTGATGTCCCTGGCCAGATTTAACTCTGTCTGGGCTTTGGCTTTCCTAACCTGATCCCTGGCTGCTCAGACAAATTCTCTGTATTCCTCCCAGACTTCCACCCTCTGTAGGCTTCCTTTTTCTGTTTGAGATTGTCCAGGAGCTCCTTGTTCATCCATGCAGGGCTCCTGGCGATTTTGCCTGACTTCCTCTTCATTGGAATGCATCACTCCTGAGCTTGGAGTAGGTGGTCCTTGAATATTAGCCATCTTTCTTGGCCCCTCTTACCTCCAGGGCTTTATCCTGGGCCAAGCAGGTCCCTGAAGAGGCCAAAGTCTGCTCTCCTGAAGTCCAGGCTAGCAAGCTTACTGCATGTCCTCCTCACTGCCCTAAGGATCTTGAACTCCACCATTTCATGGTCACTGCAGCCAACGCTGCCCTTGAGCTTCACATTCCCCACCAGCCCCTCCTAGTTGGTGAGAACAAGGTCCAGCATGGCATCTCTCCTCATTGGTTCCTTTATCACTTGAAGAAGGAAGTTATTATCAACGCATTCCAGGAACCTCCTGGATTGCTTATGCCCTGCTGTGTTGTCCCTCCAACAGATACTGGAGTGGTTGAAGTCCCAGGACTTGTGAACATGAGGCTGCTCCTATCTGTCTATAGAGGGCCTCCTCCCCTCAGTCTTCCTGCTTCGGTGGACTGGAGCAGACCCCCACTGTAACATCACCTGTCCCTGCCCTCCCTTTAATCCTGACCCATAAGCTCTCAGTTGGTTCCTCATCCGTCCCCAGGCAGAGCTCCATGCACTCCAGCTGGTCATTGACACAGAGGGCAACATTCCCTCCCTCGTCTCCCCTGTCTGTCCTTCCTGAACAGCCTGTATCCTTCCATTCCAACCCTGTAGTCATAGGAGCCATCCCACCACGTCTCCATAATGCCA
>VWZL01006287.1:19151-42022 GCA_013396915.1 Stercorarius parasiticus
GAGTGGGATGGATTGCAGTTCCCCACCCCAGCAACTCTAGTTGAAAGTCCCCTTCACCAGCTTGGCCAGCCCATGACCAAAGATGTTCTTCCCCTTCTCTAACAGGTGGACCCCATTAGCCCCCAGTAGACCAGGTTTTTCAAAGCAAGTCCCATGGTCTAAGAAGCCAAACCCCCGGCTATGGCAGCAGTCTTGTAGCCATTTATTGATTTGCCAGATTCGCCTGGCCCTATCAACCCCCTTCCCTCTGACCAGGAGGATTGATGAAAAAACTCTCTGTGTGCCAGAGGCCCTGACCACTGCTCCCAGGGCTCTATAATCTTTCTTGATAGTCTTCGGGCTGCTCCCATCTGCATCACCGGTGCCCACGTGAAACAGCAGCAGTGGCTAATAGTTAGAGGACTGCGCAAGGTTTGGTAGTCTCTCGGTGATGTCCCTGATATGAGTCCCGGGTAAGCAGCACACTTCCCTAGAGNCTCTGTGTGCCAGAGGCCCTGACCACTGCTCCCAGGGCTCTATAATCTTTCTTGATAGTCTTCGGGCTGCTCCCATCTGCATCACCGGTGCCCACGTGAAACAGCAGCAGTGGCTAATAGTTAGAGGACTGCGCAAGGTTTGGTAGTCTCTCGGTGATGTCCCTGATATGAGTCCCGGGTAAGCAGCACACTTCCCTAGAGAGTGCATCAGGCCGACAAACAGGTGCTTCTGTACCTCTCAGAAGAGAGTCGCCTACTACTATTTTTCACTACTCCAGCAGTTTGCAGAATTTCTGGACCCAGGACAGAAAAGACATTATAATGTATAAGGAGAAACCCTGGAATGAAACTTGGTCAAAACAGACCTATTGCATCAATTCAATTTGCTATATTTAAAGCAGACTTAATATACTAAATCATGTTTCCAAAATTAATTATCCTATAACAAGTAATTTAGTCACTAAGATACAGTAACCTACTGAAGAAATAAAATGGAAACAGAAGAGAGAAAAGCAGAGAATGAAGGAAGAGAAGCAAAATAACGCAGATACTTACAGGTTTATAGACACATCCCCTCCGAAAAAACAACTAATGGCAGCAATAATCCATACAGAGTTACAAAAAAAGAAAAAAAAAAAAGAGACGTAATATCAAAGTAAAATAGCATGAAACATGATGGGGGGAAGTGTTAAAAGAAATATTAGAAACTGCAGCAGATCACCTTTGACCTTTCAAATTAAGGGAAAAAGGAAAGTAAAATAGAGTGCAATTCTAAAAGCCGGATCTGTGCAGGAAGAGTGACAACAGTCAGTTCTTTGCAAGGCAGCTAAATGGCAGAGTACTGCTCTGAATCTAAATAAAGTAGAAAAACACCTAGAAACATTCTCCTTGTTTAACACCGCTCCTAAACTATATGAAATTAGATTAAGTGATCACATTGTCTTACTCAAAAGATTTAGAGGATTAGAAGTCTCATTAAGTTCCTGCAGATTTTACAAATATCAGTGCCTTGGTAGAATAAACAGACTCTGTTAAGCTCCCCCTATAAGAAAGGCGCAGTGCAAATCATCACCTTAAGAGGCACTAACAAACTCAGGTTAGAGCTTAACCAGAAAACCAATCTGTAGGTAATAGGCTTCATTTCTTTCAGTATGCACGGAATCATGCATTTACCTAAGACACAAATAATTCTGGATTCATGTTCAAGTGAAAAAAGTTAAAGCATGCATTCCTGTATTTGTAGCACATAGGCATTTGGTGATACTGCAAGAGGAGTGTTCTTGCTCTCTTTGGCATTCTGGGCGGGGCGGGGGGGCGGGTGGGGATTAAGCTCCATTCCAACTCAGAAATGGGTTGCTCCTGCTAAAGCTAGTAGAAAACGTCCCTCTTACGGAGTATGTAAAGTTGAAACACATACCCTTACTTGCAATAGGCACAGTGATTATATAAAGTAGATTTTTTTTCACATCCTTTTTTTAGTTCCATTCCCTGGTAATTACTGTGTCTCCTACACTTGTAAGTCGCATCCAGTTTGCCGTACCCATGAAAAGCTAATTGAGTACAATTACCACAATACTGCCAAGTACACCTGCATGAGAATTATGTCATTTCTACATGTGATGCAGTAACTGCCATTGCAGTTGCTCTACTTACCCCAGACTCAATTTGGTGAAATTTGATCCCTCCACAGTGAAAAGTCTGAACTTACAGGAAGGGTAGGAATTGTGAAAGATTTCCTCACCTTTTTTGCGAAGTAATAATGTGGCACCTCTATGCCCAGAAGAACCTGGTAGGATGAAGGTAATGGAAAGCTGTCATGAAGCAAAAGGCCGTGCTCTTCAGTACTGAAGAATGAGATAATCCAATCATCTGTCTGGAAAACAAAGCAAAGCATTGTTTTGCTTTTATGCCGCAATATCCTTCTTTCATTTTGCTTTTATTTTTCATATTCACTTGGCAGAACCTTCTCTTGAAAATAATATGACCTATACATTGACACGCACACAGCTGCTGGAGAGGGCAGAGCTGCACGCTTTGCCCCTGTAGTAAGTAGCCAATGACTCAATGTACGTTACAGACTGTGTTCCTACTGCAAAGGGATCTCCACCTCTGCCTTTCAGGAATCAACTTCCCTGACCATAAAGAGGGAAGTCCTTGGCCACAGACTGCTATTCTAGAAGCCTCTCTGACAGGTACAACTCAAGTCAAAGAAATACTCCCAACTCTTTTTAACAGTTTTTCTTTTTAAACACTGTATTATTTCTATTATAATTTCAGCAGCTCACAGACCGCTTTGAGTTCCCAGGGATATACCAGCCATTTAAAAATTAGTTTCTGTAACAGCTTAAATATTGACCTGACTCAAGTCAAAATGAAGCATCTACTTCCAACAAAAGTTAATCAGATGACTCATTTTTTAAAGGATAAACACACAGTTAAAAGTTCTGTTGAATAAAGGCCAAGTAGTAAGTTGCACTCCTTTTATATCTTTTTATTTTTCAATTTTGTGTAGAAGCCAAACATTTTTACTTGTTTACATTAGGAATATTAGGTTTGAAATGTTCTTCTCTTCACTAGAAGACCCTACCAAGGTGTTTTGAGACCCTAACTCCATTCCTCCTTTCTACTTTGATCTTCCCGTGATTTTTCTAAAGTCATTTCAACCAAAAAAAGACACAAAGAGCTTTCTATCTCCAATTGGAAGAGGTTTAACTAAAATCATGCACAAATCAGAAAACTTTAAATCAACATTTTAAATCAATGGCATATTTACGAAGGACAGGCAGTTCTGTAAAGACAAAATGGTAAGGATCGCTACAAGCACATTAGCAGAAGCGGGGAGAATTGTTGGTCTGATGAAAGAAATCTTTGATCAGATCATTTCTGATCAATAAAAATTAAATCTTTTTTCTAATGTAATAAAGACAACTTGTCTTTTTTGTAATGTAAAAGATAATTTGGGAAGTATCATAAAGATGTACAATGTCTGTCCAGCAAAGCAGAAGATGGCAGGAATTGGGTGGGAAGAGTGTACTTCCCTGTTCACCTTAACGGCAGGGTTGCTGTTATTCTATCAAATTAATTCTTGCTGCTACAAGCAGACTCGAGATATAAAATCTGCATTATTTTTTTAAAAATGAGAATAAGTATCAAACGTCTAGATTATCAATTCACCCATTAATGTCACCTGAAAAAGCTGTACTCCAGATACAAGGCTTGCGTTATAATCATCCTCAAAATTCTAGCACAGATGAAGAAATCATCTCTTTTTCTTCATCATTGTATGCAAGCTAGGGCGAAAACAGAAACCTAATGTACAGAGATTGTCTGAAGCCACAGACACCAAAGACGTAGCTTCACTACTCATTCTTGTACAAGATCATGTGTACTACCTACTCCACATCCTTAATGAAGGGCCAATGATTTATTACTTGGACAGGGAGAACTCTATGTAAAGCAAGGCAAAACAAACAAAAAGGCCATACTGTACTCTCAGTTTGGTTTTTCTTCTGGTCTGGAGACTGTAGGCATGTTTCAAGAATTGCTTCACATACAAAAAGTCTTGGTTCACTCTGGTCCCAGAAATGGCAAGCAGGGATGTGACTGTGCAACTCTGGATACTCTACAACAGACCTACCAAAGACAAGAAAAAAAAACGTAGGAAGGGAGACAAAATAATTCCAGCCCATTCAGTGCATGAATGTAAATAAAGGACTAACCAGGGGATAATTTTCAGCTGACAATCAGTTATCTATACCAGCCCCTCTTCCTACCTCCTCACACTTTATACACGGCAATGCTGCTTTTAGTTAGTTTTGTATACATTAACCGTGACTATAGGACATAAAGCATTTCAGTAGAAAAAAAAGCTGGTCCTGCCACAAATACAAATAGGCATCCAAAATCCGCCTCCACTGACATTACACGTCCTGCAGAGATGCTTGAACTTCCTTCAAATGGTCTACCTTAGCGACTGCTACCAGTGTAGGTGCTGTAGCACAGGGACTACCTCTGCTCTTCCTTCTTGTGTGTTTTACAACCTGCCCCAAGGTGCTTGTTGCCAGCACTGCTAGAAATGCCCAGCCAGGCTAAAGATAGCTTGAGTACACTGATGTGCATTTAGATAAGCAGTAAAGAGAGAGTTTCTAGTACATATGCCTCACGTTCGAGATCACAACTATTGACAATTGTAATTAAACAGATGGGGGAAAAAAAATAAGAAATTAGTTCATATTCCCAGGCAACAGATCTCTCTTGACTGAGAGTTCAGCAGAGACCTGGGCATGATCGATGCTTTGAACTGCTGAAGTTCTCAGGGCTGAGGGAAACTCCAGAGTTGCAGCTGAACCTGACCAGCAGCTGGGGGCCTTCAGTCTCTCAATATGCCCCAGTTCATTTCCTTTCCATGGTACTGTGTTTCAACTTCGTACTGTGTATGAAAAATTCCGAGGCACTGAAATAGCACATTAAGCACAAGGACAACCCCAGCAGCCTTGGGAAAGCCACTCTCTGGCAGCAATTTAAATAAGAAATATGTTACTGCCTCCTTCGGGCATTGAAATACTACTTCAGTGCCGGCCGTGTTAAGACTCTAGACATACAGAATCAAACTATTTTAGCAATGGCTTAGGATTCTTCTTCTATACACAGAATATAGATAGGTGTCAATTTACAAAAAAAAAAAGAAAGCAAAGACATCAAAATATTTTTCTCATTTGCTGTCATCACTGAAGGGTGGACTTTGTGGGAAGGACTGGAGTAGGGCTGGAAGGCAAATTAAGGGAGAGATTCAAAGGGATGCAAAAAATACACAATGTCCTATCCATGCCACTGAATTCAAAATAAATTACTTGCAAACTGAAAAACAGCATTTGTGTAAAATAATTGGAAGTGTTTATATTATGCATCAGGAGAAGAGAGAGAGAGAAGGTGAAGAAGTGTAGATTGTTATTATTTTATGGTGAGTTTACTCATTGCAATTCCAAGATACTCTAAAACGAAGCACAGATAAATGGGTTGACACCATCTAACATTTAAATATCAGTAAAGTGGTATTACTAGTTTGTGGTGGCCTCTGTTGGGCTACACAAGATACTACACTTGAAAACAAACTTCCTCACTACTCACTATCACACTGTTTGCTTAACTGATCAAGACATAAGGCCTCAAATTTGCACTGGACTTAGTTTTCGATGAGCTGGGTAGTTTCTTCTGCGTTTCAGTGATAAGAAGAGTAAATCCTTTTTTGCTTGTAATATCTATAGCAGATAGTTGCTAAAAAGAGCAAACCACCTTCTACTCTAATGCTGATTTTTCTTAAGAGAAATACAGTAAGAAAAATTATTGTAAAACCAGAGGGGAATTTGTATCTTAACATTCCACCATACTTCCATGAGAATTCCTAGTTCACTGCATCTTACTGCCTTGCTACTAGGATTTCTGATGTATTTGCCGCAGAACAGCTTGTATGATAACAAAGCTGACAGTTCTAAATAGACATTTCATGAGTGTTTATCCATACAAAACCATCTTGTATTGGACTTTAAAATTAACCTTTTTTCCTAGGATTCCTTCAGAACGTCCTCTTTTCAGTTCCTACCCTTTGACTCTTCATGGAAGAGTAGCTTTCCATGATTTTTCTTTATTTTAAGATCAGAATCCTGATTCCAGTCATATAATATACCTCTATGCATACTCCCCCCAACACCTAATCATCCTCATCTCAGAGGAACCCTTCCTTCACCACCTATAACTTCTACATCTCCACCTCTTCAACATCCATAACTGGCAAGAAGTTCCTTAGCTCAGCTGCCATGTTGTCTGAAGAGCCATGTCCTTCTGCTTATTTTGAGCTTGCTCTATGATACCTTCGTTTGACACTCCCTAGTTCACATATTGGAAGACACAGGGATGCAGGCTGATTGACATACAATGCACCGGTTTTAATTAATTCTTTAGAAATGAAATAAATTTGTACAAGCTCCTACACAAAGACAGAGGAATGCCAGTATCAAGGTGTTGCTTGTCTTCATAGGGCAGGTTCCTATCTTAAATCCACAAGTAATACTCCTCGAGATAGAAGCTTCTTACTTGTCAATGCCTTGTCCAGAAGAAAGCTTCTCTCTCCCATTTCCCTGTTCAGCCTTGAAATCAAAGAGTGTAACTTTGTCCATTTCAACATCATAGAAACAGATCTTGGAATCAATGTTCCCATCTGCCTACAAGAACGGAAAACAAAAGTTGGCTGAAGCATGCAGTCAAAAAGAAAAAAAAAGGTAAAGTTCAGATGGTATGTTTATCTCATCTCATTCACCCTCCCAGCTTTATTCACTGGTAATCACACAAGAACATTCTTTGGAAGAAATATCAGAAAATTTCTCGCCGTTTTTCTCTTCTAGCAACTTAGCCTTCGATTCCTTTGAAACGCGACAAAGTAGGTTTTGTAACTGAAATACTGCTTCTTTTTCCAGGCTGCTCTTCTCACCACATGCACCAAGCCTTAACATACCTTAATTTTGGTGTTTAGTTACATGCTTGGACATGACATTTCAAGACCCAATACACTGCATAGAACATGTCAGTTTATTTCTGAGAAGTGAATCTTTTGTCTTCAGTAATCTTCCTGAACTGCACCAGTCTATTCACTGGTGGTCAAGTCCTAGGGCGGTGAGCGAAGAGCTTTGTCTCACCTTGCTAACAAGGATGCTGACTTTATCGCCATTAGCATTGCACTTGACAGATGCAATGCCTCCAAGGCCAGGAAACAGCTCAGACAAATTCTTGCTATTGCAGTGCGCTTTTGCCTCTCTGTGGAAAGGAATAAACTTAAATCATACAGTGGCAAGCAACTAGCAACACACAACAGCCAAAACATTTTTCAAATTATGGGTACGACTTTTAAAAACAAACTATTTCTACCTTATGACACCAATGCCCCAGACTCCAGCTTCCTCTCCAGAGAATTGCTGCAACCTGCCTTTCTTTCAGGAAGAAGTTAATGAGAGACTCTTCCCTCAATGAATCAGCAAGAACAAACTTATTATACTCCAAGAGGATTCCCAGAGCAGGGCTATAGAGCAAGAACATCCTCCCAGAATTTTGAATTCAGAGGTCTGTTTTTCCTACCCAAGTAAGTTGAACACTACCATGAATGTTGAATACAGCCATCACATAAAAGTTCTGCATATGGAAAACACACCTTGCAGCAGAAGTAAAGAAATGCCATTGGCGGGGGTGTGGTGTGGTATTTGTATCATCTTATAGTCACTTTCCCTCCATACATAAGTTCCAAAAGACTGTATTGTTCACACACTCAGCACACCCCCACCCCTGCTTTTTTTTTTTTTTATTATCTCAAAAGAATCTTACTGCCGGTACAGACACAAACCCAGCAATCATTCAGCAACAAAGAGGACAAATCTCATGAATCAAAAGAATGCCAACAGAAAGAAGTGACAGTAATCTAGACCTATATGATCCCATGAAAAAAAAAATCTTTGATTCTGTAAAAGTAACATTCTTGGCTTACCTGTTTAGACCTCTCATTTATTCAAAGCGAACTATGCTTGCCTTGAAACTAGAGAGCGCTATACTGTCATAATTTGAGAAGGGTTATTTTCATTACTAGCCACAAAAGTTTAACATGCATGCAGAAGTTAAGCTACTTTTTCTCCACTATCAAATATCATAATACAATATTTGTGATACGTATAACCTGCCCAAATCCAATAACCTTCAAATTGTGTCCCATGCAGACTTCGTGCCATCTCAACACAGGTAACAAATTTCCAAGTGGGTAACTAACTAGACTTTAGCATTCCTCTGGTGCCAGTATGGAAGGAAGAACAGAATCTGTTTCACTCTAGGTTTTTCAGGTTTTCAAAACTACATTTGTCATTAGCAGATAAATTTTTTGAACTGAACATGTCGGGCACATGTCTTTTTCATGCCATCCCATATCAACATGGGAACACACAGAAAAGTTTGAACAAAGTCAAGTAAGCTTCTCTCTCAACCTAAACAGGAGGAAGAATGGAGAGTCCACAATTCTAGGTTCACTGAATCAAGTTAGTCAAGGTTATGAGGAGATACGAGACCTAGCATGTTTTTTTTCCTTTATTTCCACTCTTCTGAGATTAAGGTCTTGGTCAAGTTATCAGCAAAACCATGTGACATCGGTGTCTTGATCCTCCATAAATTCTCCACCCACGTTCAAATACACACAAATATCCCTCACATGTCCTCTATTAAAAATTATTGTCATTATTGTTACTTATCCCATGATTTGTCTAATAATTTTGTGGCACTTCCCTTGCTTTAGATACAGGCCATCAGTTCACATAGGCTGCATGTATTGTCTTAAGATTCATCAGATCAAAACCAATTAAAGATTACTCCCTCTTCACAAAAATACATGCTCAACTATAAAAAGATGTTTGTAAAAGGCTTATTAATACCTGCGAGAGAGATCAAAGATTTTAAAGTGAGCCAAATCAGTTCCCACAGCCAGGAAATTTCCGCTGACATCCAAGAGGCACGGATTCCCCTCTGCTTCAGAGAACACCAGCAGCTGTTTAACTGTGCCCTGAGAAGAAACGTGCAAAACCAGGTTTGTGTGTTCAGAGTCCAACTAGAAGGGACTTACATTGTCACCAAATTAAGTAACTAACTGCTGAACTTCTGTGTTAGACAAATCCCTACCAGCAAAATGAGAGAAACTACACATACACACGGTCTCTACAAATGCAGTCTGTGTTTCTGATTGAAAACTGGATGTATAGCCTCCAAAAAACCCAAAATTTAGAGGCATTCTTCTGCAACAGTTTCCCCTTCAATAATACAACTTTTTCCAACTAAGAGGGATACAGAAATACAGGTCCCTGAATGTCTTTTAATGTACAACTGCAAAAATAAATATATGCATTAAATCAGTCCTTATTGTGATAAATCCCACCCATTCTTCAACACAATATTTATTTCTTCAGTAAAATCATGTGTCCGAGAACTCTGATAATTAGATTTCTCTTGTTGCTTCTCACAGACTAGCAGAGGCTGCAAAGGTTAAGCAAAAGATTTTGCAGGAACACACAGAATGTGCAGGGGGTATTTTTCATTATTTTATAAGAATATTCAATATGTTCATTTTCCTGTCAGTAATATACATATACATATTCAACCTGCATGCAATTTTGATCCTCTGGAAGTCTGGCCCGTACAAAGTTCTGTTTTCTTTTATAAATACTTATTAGTTACAGCGCAGTAGTGTTTAAAACGACAGACTTTTTAAAGAACACAAAATGTCAAAGATCTTTCTGCTGAAATACTCAAAATATTTTTTCTATGACAAAGGTAGAGTTAGCAGATTTACAGAACATGCACTTAACTTTTAAGCTGTAACACCAATCTTTGAAAACAATAAGGCATATTCATCTCTTCATGATTTCATCAGCTCTTACCTGCCAAGTGCGGACCTGGACCCGATACGGCTCAACTGCGTACAGATTTTCTCCATGCACAGCCAGAACTGGAGAGTCACAAAGAAAAGAGCCTGGAACAATCACAATAAAGCCATAGTTACAATAAGCAGTTTTTTAAAAAGGAAAAAAAGGAATTTTGACTTAAAGCATTGGATTTCCACTATCTTGCACCAAATCTACTTTTCAATCTGTCAGTCTCCTCTGATTCTCAAACTCCTTGGTGCTGCAGCCTTCTTCCATTCTATCACTACAACCAAAAAGCTGAGACTCCTACTGAAAATAGGTGTTTTGTACCCTCTGCCCATGAAAACAAGTGGGAGAGGAAGGGGAAAGAGTTGATATGGGGAGTGAAAGAAAGAAAGAGAGTAGTGCAATGTGAGGTTCTGCTAAGAGAATTCACTCCTTCCTTCACTGAACTCCAATTGAAGAGTAATGAAGGAATCTCTGCCAGAAAAGACGAGTGGCTCAATTTCATGAGCATTGTAGACTGTGGGGACCTTGGTGGTAATAACACGCTGATTCAGCATGGGTAAGTTATGAAATAAATGAGTAAATATAGACAAGACAAGCTACTTCTCAGAAAACACTTGATGGGTCTTAAAAGACAAAGCCTAACCTCTCTAGATTTTGGATAGGATTGATGGAATTCTGCATAACCTGTTTCTCAAGGCAGAAATATTTAGGAAGAATTCATCATAGAAAAAAACAATTTACTTGACTTAGCTGTACATACAGCAATTTATGGAACAGATTTTGCTGACAGCTGGGACTAAAACCCACTCCTTTCCAGTTCCTATGTGAGCGCTATGTAATGCTGATTACACTCTCTCCCAAGCAAAATAGAAAAACCTTCAATAGCCATCATTGTGACCTATCTGTAGAAGGCAACAGGAGCTATGGCTAGAAAAGTAGGAAAAAAATTTCTGTTCTTGATCAACTGTTGGAATAATTTAATTAAAAGATAAAAAGAAGCAGATTTATCCTCATACCACTTTTTGGACAAGGTCCTAGATATGCTAGCTCTGAGGATACCTTTCAAGTCTAGGTGTGACAGTCAGGTACACACCTAATCTGTGGGAAAGAGCAACAAGATGCTTGGGTTCATCAAGGTTAGTCACACACCTGGATGCCTTAGGAACTCTATGAAGGAAGCACACTTAATCTTCAGGTACTTCCAGAACTGGCTGTAGCTGAACAGAGGTTGAGAGGGTATATATTTTAATTTTATGCCTACAGATGCACGTCACCTTTGGTTTTACCTCTCTTGCCTCACTGCTACTCATACAGGAATACCAACATATTCTGAGGTTAACCCACACATTATATCCCAGAATATTTAGTGAATAAAGCACAGATGTAGGAGTTGGTGTTTAAGTTCTGGGGTTTTTTGATGATTTTTATACCCTAATCTTTCTATTCTGCAAAATGAGAATATGAGGTCTGAATATGAAATGCTGAATGAACTTCGGCATTTCACGGCATCAAGTCTAATTAGTATTAATAATATTTTCCACTTTGCACTTATGATTACAGTCCATCAGCTATCATGAATGAAGAGAACATCTAACTTTGGAGGAAGAGAACCACTGCAACTCTCATCAGTGTTCTAAATCCTACCTGCATTTCTGAAGGTATCTCCTGAGCACTCAAAGACAGTAACTTGCTTCCCGTTCCAGAATACTACAGCATCCTAAATCAATCAAAAAAGGAAAAGAATATATACATTCAATTTCTTTTGGAATCATACAGGAATTCATGCAATAACACAGCAAGACCTTGCACACAATAGCCACCATCCACTAGTTCCTCTGTATATTGGGTTGGAAGGCTTTTGGTAACCCCAAAGTTCTCTGGTCAGCACCTAGAGAATTACTGAATTACTGTGCTACCTGAAAACTCCACCACAGCATCACTGCTACCATCACAACAGTACTTCCATTACATGTTAAATTGAATATCAAAGAAGGGTTATATTAAAGACTTAGAAAGTTTGGTCTCCATACACCTAACTAGGCAAACAATCAAGCAAATAAATGAAAAAACCCAATTAACCTTAGTAGTGAAGACTCCATTAACATTCATATCAACACAAAGGCTGTGTGTGGTTCCTGTGCTGAAGGTGGTCACATTAAACAGGTTGGGAGACACTTGTACAACAGCCACTTGCTGATGAAAATGAGACAACATGGCCTGCTCACTGAGGATCACCACAGAGCTGATATTGTTCACTGCCAGCAGGTTTTTTCGGGAGCCCCACTGCACACAATGAGAAGAGAGAAAAAAAAGAGCACAATACACAATTTCATCTAGAACAGTCACAGCAATGTCCAAAGACAGATGACAAGGGGTAGGACAGAATAAACATTTTTGTACATATATTAAGTCCTACTATCTAAATACAACTATAATTAATGACTAGGAATTATTACAGCTTACAGCTACTAGGCTTGTTACCCAGCTACTCACACTCCCTTAGTCTAAGTAGAAGAGCTGGTTTTTAAGTTAAAGCCACTTTTCTTTCCTAAGATATTATTGCACCACCTTACATTGACAACCGCAAGAGAACACGGCATATTTAGAGGGCTTAACACTGTGATCTGTAAAAGCAAGTTGCATGCATAGTTCCTTTTTGATTACCATATTCTTTTCTGCCGTTTTGATAGCCCCTTCAGTTAATGTGGTTCAAATTCCGTAACTAAATCACATGCATAAATAAAGGGGTCCAAAAGTACACTTCTGCCCTTCTCCTGGAAGAATCTCCATGTTCCAGCCAACTCCTTTTCAATGAGTTCTAGGAAGGCTATCTTTCCCTCCTTTTAAGATTGAAAAAGAGCAATTCTACAACTGAAAATACCTTACAAAATTCAATGGGAGAAAGATAAGATCTGTTTCCAAGATGACTTGCAAAGACACAGTTTTTAACATGCAGCTGATGAATTCTGTTATTCAAGAGAAAATAATGTTCCCATTTTCATTCTTTCTTTCTATATTCACAGTTAAACAAGCATGTCCATCCGACATCGTTGATGTTTATGCCTACCGAAAGATGATTATTTTCAGAAAGCATTGCGGTAACCAGTTGACTACATGTGAACTCTCCTCATGTGCCACGTCAGCCAGAAGTGATCCCAACTCCAGCCTGGCAGCTATAACCACATGTGGGGGTGCAGGGCACTCCTCCTGCGCTACAACACACCAGTGAGAACACTGCGGGATGAGTGGAGCCCGCAGTTCATTGCACGGCTTCAGCACAGGAGCTCCTCCAGGGCTGGGCCAGGGAACAGGCAGAGGGCTTTGAGGGTGGTTTTTTGTGGGCTTTTTTTTTTTAATCTACCAGAGACCATTCATATAGACACACAGAATCACAGAGTGGTTTGGGTTGGAAGGGACCTTAGAGATCATCTAGTTCCACCCCCCTGCCCTGGGCAGGGACACCTCTCGCTAGACCAGGCTGCTCAAAGCCTCATCCAGCCTGGCCTTGAACACTTCCAGGGATGAGGCAGCCACAACCTCCCTGGGCAACCTGTTCCCACACATACACTCTCATGGGCTAGATAAATTATAAAGTTTCTTGGAGCTGCAGAAAATCCCTTTGAAGTCCAAGAACTTCTCTGTGCTTGCACAACTGATAAGCTCCATAAGCTCTTGGGATACGCCAAGTCTCTAAGGTCTCTGCTTCCCTCAAAGTTATTTGAGGTTTCATATGAATTTCCTGACATACTGATATTTCTGTGGCTGTACCTTTCCAATAACACTGATTTAAACAGTTGTGTTGGAAATAATTTCATTTTATTCAAGACCATGATCTAAGTACTAAAGCTATTTTACTTGGCTTGNTTAAGTTACAATTAATTAGATCCTACGCTGCACAACAGACGAGCTAGAGTGCATTTCCCAACCACCTCTCTTTTGAAGCCACCGTATCAGGTTGAAAAAAGATGAGGTTGGCACGGAGTCGAATGAAGTTATTGCTGCCCTGTGACCTCACCATGATATATGGCCTTCTATTCTGAGTTTTTCATGATAATATAGGAAAAGGCTTTTATAGGAATTACCAAAAGATCCCCCATGAAACAATTTTTACAATCTCTTACAACATATTTTTTGGAATGCAGGGATTACAATAAAAAGTAATCTAGAGTTTCCATAATTAAAGACAGCTTTATAGCATGAGATAAAAACGCAGTGATTGTTGACAATTGTTTGGCAATGCTTTTGTTTATGCTAACAAACATTGGGAACAAGGTGCTATTTCTGGAGAGCACTCCATATCCTGTTATCTGGAAAATGCCTGAATGGTCAAGCTGACATAAACACCTATATCTCTTCCCTTCCCTCAACTCATTAGCAGATGTATGATATACTAACGGCACACACTATTTCCTATATCCTCGACCTTTTGTTAGTGAAGCATCTTAACAAAAGATTTGGGTTCCTGACTTTAATAGTACTTCTGTTTCAATTTTGTAAGTAGGACTCTCTCTATGCCAACTCAGAGCAAGCAAATGCCATTGCTTTTTATATACTTTCCATTCTTATGTGAAAACTGAATAAAAAGAAAACATAAAATTACATTCTCTTGACAGTCACCAGATATATAAAAAATAATGTGTATTGTCCTCACATGTTAAGCACAGCAACAGAAAAGTCTAACTTATAACAAAAACTCTAAGAAACCTGGAAAAAACTTAGTAATAGTGTATAACAAAAACAAAAAAATGCTGGAGAACCTAAAAGCATGAGTTCTGCCTTTCAGCAAAACAGTGGTGGTCAAAAAAAGCTAACTGGCTGTTAACGTAAAACTTTTTTAATTTAAATTTACGATGGTAGTGCTCAGCATTTCTCTTTTGTAGATATCAAAGTGCTAGCAAATATAGAATGACAGTGTTTAAGCTTAATGTGACAAATTAAAATATTTCAAATAAATAAAAATTATGCACCCTGACACTTAACAGACAATGGGTTAAAAAATAAATATTATAATGCTACATATTGTGATAATCTTCAGCATTAAAAATATTGTAAATAGCAGCAGAAATATTTTAAAGCATTGGTTTTACAAATTTGTAAGAGAAAACATCCTCCACATCTAGTCGCTGCACATAAAAAGATTATCTAACAAGAAACATTTTCTGACAAAAAAGCAGCTGAAAACATCATTTTGTGTGTAAAAATATAGCATTCTCTTCTAGATGGCACATCTTCTCACCAAATAAAGTTTGGTTGTAGAAAGTCAGAGAAAGTGACTAAAAATAAGAAAACTATCTACAAATAAAATCATGTATTTAGTCAGATTTTCTTGCTTGCTATTTTAATAAATTTATGTAAATTTAACATTTCTGACAATCTGTCTTTTCCAGAAAATAATTTCAGGGTGCTGTATCCAAAGGGTTTGTCAGTGAGACATATGACAGACAGATGTTTGGATTTAAGGATGCCATGATTGCTAATTCTCCCAGACAGACAGATGTATTTGCATTTCAGTGTGTTATCTTGCTAAGCATTTCAACCTTGCCTGTAACAGGATAGCTACATTTCAATTTTTAAGAGTTACATGATCCTGATGGTTTTTCCTCCTTCTTCTGAAGGATGGCGAGCCCCTGCTGGTGCACATATCTGTATGTTAGCAATCATATTCATCTGTTTCACAAAGACAATCTATTGATCTGATGTTTGTGGGTTCTATTAACGTGCAAGAAGACTCTTTCCTGTCTTACCTTTATCTGAGTGATGTTTCCTTCAAGTTCTGTAGGTGCCTGGAGCTTCCACTTCTCCTTGCCCTCCAAAGCCCGTATGCTCTGATGGGATCCTGCTGCTTTCCTCCACATAGCTATTCTCCCTTTGTTAGTACCAGCTGCCAAGAGACCTGCCATTCACAAACCTTTTAGGCATTTCATATTTTAAACTTCAGAAAAACAAACCCACATTATACAAAGTAGCAGGCAGCCTAGCTCTGGTTCTAAGAGAGAAGCTGCCTTCTAGCAGCATCCACCTCTCTGCCTTCCTGTAAACCACCATCCTAGTCCTGAACCGGAGAAACTTTCTGGAGAAACACTGGGAAAAGCTTCATATGGCAAAGCCCATTTTCTAAGCTACCAGATGAAGTTGTCTTTTAAACGTATCAGACAATGATTTCACTTTAATCATTTATTTTTGAATAGTTGGTTTGGTAGTCACCACAGGCAAGTCACCATTGAAAACCACTCCAGCAGGCACCAGCTATGCCTATGCTGGCAAACAAGCCATACTGGCATAGGAGTAGCTCTGTAGAAAACATCAGTTTGAAGGACCTGACGTCCACACTATACGTGTTTGGTGAGTTCTGCTTTGCATTAGCTCTAGTGGGGGCGTGTAGACTGAATGCCCATAGCACACTGGAATGCATTAGGTGTACTCCAGGAGAACTTGTATCGGTTCAGTGTCAAAAGGAATCCAGCTTGTGTGCCGGGAGACAACTCCATACTGAGACAAAATGTGGTGAGTATCGAATGATCTCATTGTACCTTCAAAAGCACACTCCTGATGTGAACTAAAACGCTTCTACATCACATGCTGTTACTGAAACCCTCATTAACAAGATAAACATACTGAAATGACTGCAGGGCACGGAAGGCTGAGGTTTGACAAGGTTTAGGATCTAAAGATCACAGCTGCCAGGTTATTTCTTACCTTTCGCACTGCTGTAAGAAACACAGTTAATACATTCTCCTCCCTCAAAGCCAAATTGCACATCTGGGGAGAGTACATAGTTCTCACCTCGGTCCAAATCCCAGAACCTAAGGTACACAAAACAAGAGTGCTAACAATGCTTTTCCTTCCAGGTGTCTTGCTAAACAGAAGCAATAGAATGCTGTCCATGGCATTAATTTGCTATTTCCATAATGCCCAGATCATTCAATTTTTAAAATTAAATTGCCAGCAGCTGCCTCTGGAATGTGAATTTCTTAACAATCTCCTTCCTTTTCCTTTGACTTTTTAATCTGCAGCATGTTTTGTGATATTCTCCTATGAAGAAAAGTGTCAGAAGCAAACCCAGCTTTAAGAAAAAAAGAAAAGAAGTGAGGTCTCGTAATCTTCCTCCTCCCTACTTATGCTTCCTCCTCTATTTTAAGAATACTCCTTGGTTAACCAGTAGTCCTTTGGATTTCAGATTTATTTTCTAGAACTAAACATTGTCATCAAACATATTCCTTCTTGGTACTTGGTCTTCATCACATTCTCACAAAATTAACACATGATTTTGTCTGAGAGTAACAGACAGACGCTCAAGAAAGTGAACTACTGATGTTAATGGAACACCCCCACCCCCAAAAAAACAAAGTTAGAGGAAACAGGGAGAGCAAGTCAACAATGCAAAGAACAGCAAAACGGATAACTTTTTCATGCAAAAAACCCCAAATCTTTCAGAAGAAATCAATAACAGCACTCAGAAAGGAACAGGTTTGGGTAGTACTGCCTGATAAAATAACTAGAGAGAAAGATATAGAATTATTTTTTGTCCTCAAGGAAACAGATTTTTTTCACTTCTCTGTTTATTTTGAGAAACAAAATTAGAAAATATTGGTAGTTTTTTCATTGGTAAAAAAACTCAAAACAACAGTTCAGTAGAATACACAGTGCATGCAGACTGTAAAAGCTTCTAGCTGGCATTTCTCATGGGCATCCAGAACAGCTTTAAAACAGAATTCTTACCTGATGACCGTCTCACCTACTGCTGTAACAACAAGGCTACGGTCTATTAAAATGATGTCTGCAGAATGACCTATCTTCCCACTCAACTTCACCTGTTAAGCATAAGTAAATACATAAATTTACAGAAGGTAGGAGGAACACGCTGAAAGACAGTAAGCATCTGAATTGCCTAGTTTGGCTAAAAAGTTAAAAGTAACTAGACTTGCTTGTCAGTTCAGATAGACCCATAGTTTCTCTGAGGCAGGGATCACCACTAGATGCATCAAGTATACGATGTAAAATTTAATAAAAGAACCCTTGTAGTGGCTAAATTAAGTAGGTAAGGAGTTTTTTGTCTTGTACTAGATCTTCTCTTAGAACTTGGTAAAGATTGCTTTGAAGCATGAAATACCAAAGCTCACTTCTAGTCAAAAATAAGTAATGATTAATAAGAAGTGGACACTCCTGTAATACACAAATGCACAGTTTTTTTGGTTTTAGATAAAATGAAAAAAAGTCTTAGGAAGGTGAAGGTTTGGGCTCCATGCTCCCGAGCAGTGTTCTCCAACAGTACAGTACTTTATTAGCCAAGGTGATTATAAGTCCTGGATGACGTCAGTTTGCTTTTGTCCCTATACAATAATTTTGGGGTCACTACATTGCTATTTGTGATTTGGGGGTTGTTATTTTTTTTAAAAGCTTCCTAGCCATTGCAGCTGTGAAGAACACTTTCAGAATGTGAAAGCTAAAAAAAAAAAAAAAAAAATCTTTCAGCTTTGCAGACAAAGACAATATCACCAAGACAATATCACTATTCCTACTAAACAAAGACAGAACAGCTCTGAGCAACTGATGATAAGACATTTTAACAAATATTTAATTATACTGGAATTTTCAACTTTTCTCTAATTCCCTAAGACAAGGTGCATGAAGTGTAAAAAGATTAACACAGGGTCAAAATGAAAAAAACTAAGAAAAAACAGGAAGGCAAGATAAAAACCATATTTCCAACTTCAAGAACACATCACTCTCTTCCACTTTTAAGAGTGTATATTTACTCAACAAGGTGTTATCTGAGAAAGAAAAATGAGAGTTACTTCATTTGTAAGCAAAAGAGGGATAATAAAAAAACCCTAACAAATACGTATAAAGATTAGACATTGCAACTTTATTGTGTTGCCTGACTCTTACCTTCATGAGCTCTTCTGCCTCTCCCTCAAGAGTAATTGCATGCAAGGACAGCTGCAGGTTCTCTGTTATTACAACTAAAACATCTCTTTCCTCCATGAAGAGAAGATTTTGGACCAGACTGTCTGTGGAAAACACACGCTTTGCCTTTCCCTTCTCATTCAGATAATGCACAGAACCTGCAGTATATATAAACAAAGTATAGTTTTTAGTCTTTTAGTCAACAGTTTTTAGCTACAAAAATCAAAGTTGCTGCTTTCTACCTTAATAAAATATTCCTCAAGTGCTGAAAAGATAAAAAATAACCACAATTCTTTTGTCTTCTAGTTTGTCTCAGGATACAGACAGGATTCATCTCTCTCGTTAAATCACAGAATGGTTTGGGATGGAAGGGACCTTTAAAGCCCATCCAGTGCCACCCCCTGCCCTGGGCAGGGACACCTCCCACCAGACCACATTGCTCCAAGCCCCATCCAACCTGGCCTTGAACACCTCCAGGGATGGGGCAGCCACAGCTTCTCTGGGCAACCTGGGCCAGGGGCTCACCACCCTCACAGCAAAGAATTTCTTCCCAATATCTCATCTCAATCTCCCCTCTTCCAGTTTGAAGCCATTCCCCCTTGTCCCATGGCTCCCCTCCCTGATCCAGAGTCCCTCCCCAGCTTTCCTGGAGCCCCTTTAGGGACTGGAAGGGGCTGGAAGGTCTCCCCGGAGCCTTCTCTTCTCCAGGCTGAACCCCCCCAACTCTCTCAGCCTGTCCTCACAGCAGAGGGGCTCCAGCCCTCCCAGCATCTCTGGGGCCTCCTCTGGCCCCGCTCCAACAGCTCCGTGTCCTTCTGCTGTTGGTGCCCCAGCGCTGGAGGCAGCACTGCAGGGGGTCTCCCCCAAGCGGAACAGAGGGGCAGAATCCCCCCCCTCGCCCTGCTGCCCACGCTGCTGGGGATGCAGCCCAGGCTGCGGGGGGTTTCTGGGCTGCCAGCGCACATTGCCGGGTTGTATTGAGCTTCTCATCCACCAACACCCCCAAGCCCTTCTCCTCAGGGCTGCTCTCCATCCATTCATCCCCAGACTGTACTGATATCCTGGATTGTTGGAATAGCTCTCCAATGTAGCGTTTTCTACCATACAGATACCTGTTTATTGTAGTAATACTTTGCAGTAACTGAATCTCAGTTTTATGGCACCTTTTACAAGAAATGGACAGTCCCTTGATTTTATTTGCCATCTGAAATTGTTTCATCAGTTAAATTAGCCGTCTGTACTTGGATATCACCATACAAAGTATCAAGTATCGCACAGGTAACACTACCCACTATTTTGAAGCTATTTAGGCAGTTAGGGAGAGGGTTATAGGGTTATAGCTTTCTGCTTAACTTTAAGGAAGTTTCACACTGTATCACACAAGAGACTAATCTCAAAGGTTAACAAATCTGAGCCAATTAAGTAGAGCTCTCAGAGTTAAATAATTCAGATTCAGAAGACAAAAAGCAGCAGAAAGCGTCTGCTGTTTAGGAAATACAAAGGGCACCAGAAGAAGGTTATTACTCATGACCTAAAATGTCTGCAGTGAAGACAAACAAAGGTGCTTTCAGTAAACATATCAGGATGACTTCCACTCTTCAGGTTATGTCCCAATACCTGTGCCAGTCTCCTCCAATGCTCAGGAACGAAGACAGTTCTTTGTGCTCATGGAAAAGTGTTGCAAAATAACCTCTGGAAAATTGTTATCAGTTCAGGTATCCTCTCTTCAGATAAGCATCTCATGTAACATGTTACCTGAACTGCGTTGTTTTACTGCAATGATCAGTGCCCTGGAAGCATCAAAAAATATCTAGACTAATAAAATACTTGAGACTTGAGAGGTTTTTTGCATTTTGTTTTGGGCTTTTTTGAGGAGCTTAATGGTTTATTTAATTTTGCTTTACAAGACGCTCTATTGTCTTTACTCAAATCTCTTTTGAGATGTTGAAAAGCATGCAATAAGAATGTGGGGGGCTAATTCATTTTTATTAAACAAGTTTGGGCTGAGAATCCACACTTCAGAGGAAATTCACAGGTCACATTTGAACCCTATGAAAACTTTAAACTGATTCAGAAGTTATGACAGATCACCAACTCAATTAAGAACTGGGTCCAAAATACATATGCCCAAATCACCCTAGGCAATGAGACTGCTCAAAAGAAACTGTCCGTGTCATTTGACCGAAATTTGAAATGTTTGAAGAGGAGGCCCAAGAAAGATGTGAAGGCCAGCCACCTGCAGGATACGGACTTTGTCCCTAGATGGAGCTGTGCACCACCACAACAGTTGCTCAGAAAGTGAGGATGCAACACGCACAGCCACTCAAAAGATTCTCTCCTTGTACGTTTAAGTGCCCTGTACCCCTTTTTCATTTAAATAATTCATACCTAGTAAAGAGGCTTGCAACTCACAAATCAAATGAAGGCACAACCCAGTGTTCTGCAAAACAAGCACAGGTGGACAACGCCGCTCCCACAGTCCTACAGAAGCTATACTGGTGTAAGTGATGGGTCTCACTCTTTGTAATGTAAACACTGAATCAAACTGTAATTGAGCTGCAGAACTAGCCTTACTTAAATGTTTTTCGGAGTAGTTAGCACTTGAATCGAGAGGATCACATACTCAAATCATACAGAAACATATTCATTACACACATTCTGGCTCCTGTCCAAAGAGCTAACAGGTTAGACAGATAGTTTTTCTCATGATGCCCTCTAAGGTAGGAAGAAAATGAGCTGGGAGCAAACTAGTACCCAGAACAGTAAAAGGGAGAAGAAAAGGCAAATGGCAGTGAAGAAAACTAACAAAACAGATATTCAGACTTTTTTGCAGACTGAAACATCATTTCAAAGCATGAGAAAAAAGAAACATTAATAATTTACTTTTAAAGGTATGTTCTAGCAGCATTTGCGTATTTCTGTTAAAAAAAACAGAACACACGCATTATTTTGAAGCTTTGCACAAACTGCTGATAACTTCTAATTTCATTTACACTTAGGTGTTAGAGATCACTTTTACTACACTCACTTCTTCAGGAACCTGACTAATCCAATACCTATGGTGCCCTTTTGGAGAGGACTCACCCTGAAGATGCTAAGTTATTAATAATTTTATTAATTTCTTCTTACCAAACATTCAACTCCTACGAATATTCTATCCTGTTGGATATATGAATATGACAGATAGATGGACATACTCCAGATGCTGGATACATGAAAACAGGACTATCATGCACCGAGCTATATGGAAGTATTAAGGAGACAAATTTCCAGCAGACTGTAAAAGTAGTTTTGCTCTTACCATCTGTCAAAGTAATGAAGAAGGACAGTCCTTCCTGGAGTCCCATTTTCAGAGGTGGTCCCGTTCCAGCTTTTCTCCAGTTAAACATATCCAAGGCCTTCTCATCACCACCCACAGCTGCTTTTGCCAGCTGTACAAGGTCCCTGCAAACACAGATACTTAATTTCCAATTCCTTACATATCAGAGTACTTTCCATCTCAAAGAATGGATGAGTAGTTAATAAAACATACTGTAAAGAGAGAATAAAGATGTTTCATACACTGATTGGAAAAAGAACATACTCAAAAAGATGCAAAGTAAAATTTTAATACTAATTTTCACTTGCATTTTGCCACCTTTTTTTCTGTAACCATTATTATTTCTACAGAGATGTGAAACAGAAGTGGCCCAGACAAGGCAAATTTTTTTTTTTTTTGCTACAGCTGTTTCCTATTTCTTGCTTGGAGAGGAAAGCAATAATAATGTATAAGAAGTGACTTTTAATTTAATTATTATTGACAATAATTTAATAGATAATTATGTTTTCAGTGTGCTTTCTGCTTTTCACAATCAGCAACACCACTAATTAGAAGAACTAAAGGAAGAAGAGTCAACAGCAACATAGAGAAAAGTATGGGAAAAAGGAAGAAGATCTGTTGATGCATACAGGACACAGGTAGCCAGCTACTACAGTGGGAGAAGAACTTGTAAATGAAGGATAGTTAGGAGAAGAACTTTTTATATATAAATATATATAT
>VWZL01006288.1:0-35451 GCA_013396915.1 Stercorarius parasiticus
CTTTTCCTCGGAGCTGAGGAGCTCTTGTGGGTGATGGATGGATGTGAAAGGTTTCTGTGTAACGCGGATGAAGACAATCCATACTGTCCTATACCTCAGCCAGGACATAAACACTGAGAGCCAGCACCTCAGGTGAGGAGCTACCAACTATCCCAGCTCATTGGGAAAAAACAGAAAAAAGAAAAAAGGATCTAGACACATTTATAAATATAATGTTTCTCTGGTGGGAAGAGAGGGCGAAGGACGCTGAAGCACAAGCCCAGAGCCTCGGTGCTGTCAAAGGAGCACCCCTGGGGAAGTAAATTTGGAAAGCTTTATTTTACTTTCCAGTCTGAAGACCAAACACTAGTTAATATTAGTGGAAAGGGGACTTCAGGGAGAGCACTGCCACAAATATTAGGCTTGAGACTTCAGCGGGATCAAAACCTGGCTGCTAAAGAAGTGCTGAGGTAGCTCTCTATGGTAGAGGAACCCTCGGACACTGCTTTTAAACAACCGACTCTCTGCGTTGAACAGGGGCAAATAGTGTGGTTTATGCACTTGGGGAAGGCGACAGGCGCTCCACCATCCTCTGTGTTAGCACTTCTGCTGGGATACAAGGAAAGATTTATGTGGTATTAATGACACCTATCTCCTTCCCAATAACAGTAACAAAAAATCAGAATTAGTATTTTGACTCATTGTCTGGTGCGAGTGGTTATTCACATCTGATATATGGGGGCATGCAGCTCTTCTCCAGCAAGACTACATCACAGAGCTGTAGGAAGTAAAGGAGGATTTGGAAGATACCAGACAAACTGAATTCAGATTTAAAAATTCTTAATTCTTAATCTTTGAATGTTTCTTTTTTCCCCAGCAAGAAGCTGCCATCACTGAGAAGCAATGACAAGCAGCACCTCATATGCCTTTTCTAAGACTTTGAAGAAAAACCACAAACCACCTAGGAACAACAGACAAATGCCTCCTCAAGACATCAGCAGGACCCTCATATACTGCCCATTAAAACTGGTCTAACAGATGGAGGGCTCGGTAAGCAAGAGGAGAAAAAGAAATAATACGCTTGTAATAGGACACAATTTAACGGACTTCACCCATCTCCTGTTACGACCATTGCTTCTTTTACAACTGCAACTGGGGAAGAGCAGCGTTAAACACTTAGGTGGTCTTCCAGTGTTCCTGGCTGAGATAACAGGCAATAAAGAGGACACCTTGAAGTTTCAATTGGCAAGAAATTCCACCATGTATTTGGATTACTATCAAATTAGAAACTAGGACACTCACGCAGTTCTCAGCGAGGTTTAAAACAAAACCTGAACCCCTATTATTAGTTTCTGCAGAAGCCTCAAATATCTGCTGGAAATCTGACTTATAACTTCCTTCTTTCCGTAAAATATCCCCTGTAGTAACTTATTTTCTTGAGAACTTCAGAAATGTAGAGGTAAAGTCATGCATCTCAATCTCTCTCCCAGAATCAAGCATTACAAAGAGAATTAAAACAGTTTAACGTTCATCCGAAAAGTTAAATCATCGGGCACAGCAGAGAGCATCCCATGGGAGCCATGACAACACGTCAATTGTACAGCAATCAGGGAAGTCGCTGGGGATCAGGAATCGCCAACACAACCAAGCCGTCCGTACTTGACCTTTTCCAGCCCAAGTATCACGCTACCTTCAGGAAGGCTGGTACCCAAAGGGGACTGAGTTATAGCCCAACCACCAAATCCTAACAGTTGACGTTTTATTTACGGATGGTCAAGCTCCTCAGAAGGACAGATGTGAAATATTTAACCTACAGGACTGAGATAAGGGTCATCTCAATTTTCAAAAAGACAGAGTGTGTTGTCCCGATAGTTTGATCTGGCGACTGGGTCACATAAATTGTGCAGGGCTCCCCGTCCCTCGGGGCCAGCAGGACTAAAGCTGGCCAGGCTCTGGAATGCTTTCCTGCTCCAAAATATAATATGATTCAGGGGACGTGCTCTGATGGTATTAAGAACTATGAATACAAAATTTAATTCAATTAGGGGGGAAATTGCCTGCCGTACCGCCATGATTTTTTTAGCAAATTGAGCAAAATGAGGATTTGAGAACAAATTTCCCAAATGGGTGCAAACTTTAGTCCTAATTTCAGAAAAAGATTCTTTGCCGAGAAGTAACAGCTGAATTGCTGCATTAAAATGTAACATCGTCTTGGTTTGAGGGGGGTAAAGATGGCATTTTTAGATACAGGTAGATATCGGCATGGCATTTTTAGATACAGGTAGGTATTGGCCACTGCTGCTATTACACAAAGCTTGAGACCAAGGAGTACTAAAATTGTACTTCTTTAAGTAGAAGCTGAAGCTGCTCATTTCTAGATGGAAAAATCTCTTCCCCTGGAATTGAGGCTCTTAAATGAACTTATAAAGAGAAAACCCTTGAGTTAACAATATAAAGTGAGGAGAAATGAAAAGGGGGAAAATGACTTGGTTTTTCTAGGCTTAAAATATTGCTGAGATACCACAGAGAAGAGGCATAGGAAAAAGCCACACACGTGGAGAAACCTAAAAATGTGACCATAAAAGAATAAATCAAGAGGTGTATATAAAGTTTCAAACAGAAAGCAAAAGAGAAGAAAACCAGAAAACGTGTTGGAAAACAAGGACGCATAAATGAAGATATTTTGAGTCTAAGAATAATCTCCATTTTTTCTCAGTACAAACTTGAAGTTCCGGAGATTTTAGCTATGTGAAACTAGGGTGCAGCATCCATGTAATACTAGATTATCTAAACATCCTATTATACTGCCTGTTTAAATGATAAAATAGGTTAATTACTTTGCTGAAAATCTGGCCACTCTGAAGTTACAAACAATCATTTTTATTAAGTCACTGAGGCCCATATTTTACCCTGAATTCTTCCGGGTAAATATATTTTGCCAACTTCTGCCAGCAGTGAGAGAGAGCCAGGGGAGAGGAAAAACTTAAACTTGAACATATAATTAAAAGGAAAACTTTTCAGTCTTCAGTCTCCCACACACAGGAGGTGATGGAGACAAGCTGGTCGGGACCTGCAGAAGGCATCTCGGAAGCGTATGTAACAGTGGATAATAGAAGTTTAGGAGAAGGAAAGTCTCAAAAAACTCAGAGTTGCTCATTGTGACTCACGTGTGGGTTTCTGCCAGACCACACTGCAAGATGTGGCAAACGGACATGTATTATATTAGGAAAAAGACAGCAACAATATTACCTAACCCATATAAGCAGCTCCAGCTTAACCCGATCTCCCTCATCTGCATGCCGTTTACTGTCTCGTTGCACACTGATTAATCTCAGCGAGTTAAGTCTAAGCAGAGCATGCTAACTTGCAATTAAAAGTAGATGGAGTCATGCCTAAGTAGGTTGAATTCAGTTAACATGTTATTTATTCTCATCCCCCTTGAGTAATGATCTCTTGGGTCTGCGATCACCCCGTCACCCACGGCACTGGTTCTCTCCCCTCGCTTGCCTTCTTTTTTCAGTTCTCTGTTGTGCTGCTTCCTCGGAACGGGCTTTAATTCCCCCTCTGATCAATCTGGGATTCATAAGCCACTAAGTACACCCTTTCGGAAACATTATCTCCAAGGGATGATGAAGCACTTCAAGGGATGATGATTACAGCAGCACATCATTTTCTCCTGCGGCACGTGACAGTGGGCGCTGTCACCCCACACGAACAGGGTGACTAATGCCGACCGAAGGAGCACGGGGAACCGTTTCTTTCTCTGTGCCTTCATCCCGTCTCCCACACTTCAAACTGGCATTGCCCCTTTTTTATGAACAGATTGACAGCTGTTCCTCCAGCGCTGAACAGACAGATTAAATGGAATCTGGTTCTGCTCATCTTTTATCAGCGTGGTGAATTTTCTGGGAGACAGACCATTGAGCATTATGGATTTCCAAGGGGAAGCTGACCCTAACGGGGTATGTCCCCGGCATGGCTGGGCAGCTCCCTCTTATCGAAGCAGGGGACTATGTGTGTGACGAGCAAAAAATACAGAAGAAAATACTCCTTGATGGTTTTTTTCACACAGCACCAGAACCAGATTTTTGCAAATGTAATGACAGTACTATTTTTATCTCGTCATAAATGACCCACCAACACCAACTGCTTAGGATCCGCTGAGAATACGATCTTCCCTTCCGGCTGGTTTTCTAGGGAAATCAACTTGACCCAACAGCCCTGCCTGTCAGACCTCCTTCCTCACAACTTGCGAACCTGGGAGCTAATTTCAACCGTATTTGAAATAACAGCAGAAATCTCTAAAGATGATTCAGTTCCTTTAGGGTTTATTAGAGAAAAGGGTTTAGGTAGGGAAGAAGTTGTTACTCCCATGAGAAAAAGGCTGAACGCAGTCCGTGGGGGAAGGACTGGATGTGGCAGATAGCTGGAATTATAGCAATGGGTGGGAATTAGTAGGAATCCAGGCTTCATTAGTCCCACTGCTCGTGAAATTACTTGTTTACCTACACATTACAAATGTTTTTTGAAAATATGTATTTTCTGACATTCTTCTACTATTACTTTTTTCTTAGATTTATACCCCATCTATCAAAGCCATTTTCCATCACTTCAGGAACTAAATCTATCATCTGTTGCCGAAACAAGTAAATCAGAGCTGTTTTTCAGTGGACTGTGTTTTGCAAATCCCTTCTTTTAATTGACTTGCAACTATCAGAGGCAGAGAAATGATAGTGAGGATAAAAGCAACAATTTTCTAGCACAGTCTAGATTTGTGTGAGCGTTTAGTTGCAATTTCCTTACATCTTTACTTTAAACCTGCTCTTAGCATGAACCGCTTAATGATTTTGCTCTTTTCTTAAGAGCTCTGCATGAAAACATTTGAATACACTTTCTGTGTTTCCCTTGAAGAGACAAGGACATTTCTTAGAGAATGGGAAAAAGAGTGCCCTGCGTAATTATGACATTGTGAAGGTGGGGGAGAGAGAGAGAGAAAGGAGAGGGAGAGAAAAGAGAGAAGGGAGAGGGAGAGAAGGGAGAGGGAGAGAAAGGAGGAGAGAGAAAGAGTGTTTTTTCACGAGAAAGTTTTATCAGAAATCAATAATGACTTAAATATTACTTCTTGAAATGCAACTCTGCTTTAAGAGTTGAAGAAGACTGTGTTAGTGATTACTTGTTTGTGACGGAAGAACTTAATACACCTGTGCTAGAGACGAAACTTTCCCATCGCAGCTTTTTCCGTTTAAAGCACTGTTTTGATGTCTTACTTTCAGTATTACAAGTTCTGAAGAAGTAGAGTAGCACATACATGCTCATTGGCTTGGAAGCCTGTCCTCAGTCTTACGGAGGGTTCTTGTAGTTTATAAAAATCTGAGCGTCATGCTATTTATTAGGACTAAACAGTCTGTATAGATCTTTCAGACATAGTGGAAAAACACCTTTCATTTCCAGTTTCTGGGGTGCACTTCTAGCAAGACGGCAGTCAAAAAAGTCAGATGTACTACGGTGTGTCCGTTTTGATGGGCCGGTGCCTGATTGCTGAAGACATTCTGTAAATTAAATGATGCCATCAAATATAAAGCCAGATGCTGGTGTACACCAAGCTTTCTTACCTTTTTTTTTTTCCCCCAGATGAAAGTTTAAAAACCATCACACAGAATGAATAAATTGGTCTGAAAATAATCACATTGCAAATTCTTAGCACTTGGTCAGAATTATTTTTCAACAGTAGTTTGCACTCTTTCCATTATGGTTGCTTAACACTAACCTGTGACAACACGCAATTTATTTGAAGCAGACTTTACCTGTGTCTCTGGGATGATAGGACTGTCTTCAGGAGAAATTCTAAAGAAGGTGGATAAAGGCGACGACACGATAACGGGGTTTGGCCTTACAAATCCACTCAGATCACAGCTAGGAATGTCATTCTCTTCCTTCTTCATGACCAGGGTATCCATGACATAGAAGACATTCCAGGGAATCCATACTGTGTGGTACTGTGTCAGGAACGGCGATCGCTCAAACACCAGTGTCAGAGAGGCACCACCATTCGCTACCAAGTCAAACCTAGGGCAAAAAACCCAAGAGGGCCAGCTAGTCAGCAAATTCCCAAAGCCACCCACAGCCTCCATTTTACAGATTGATTTTTCATTCCATCGTACTGCTCTGAAGGCAGAACGGCTCTACTGGGAACAATGGGGAAATCAATTAAATTATATTACATCATACTGCACTAAGAGAACCGAGAGTCTGGGACGCCGTGTTCAATTTAAGCAAGCTACTTCTTGCTTAATATACTTCTAAAGTATATAATCAGCATGTTTTACATTTGAAGAACGTACAAAGTACAACTTTGGTCAATGACTTCTTTCATGTCTTTTGTTTCCATTATTTTATTATTATCTCATCTTTACAAGCAGCTCTTCAGTTATGCCTTTGCTGCGTTTATGACATGAAGTGCTTCAAAGGGAACTTACATTCCATCTTGACGCGTGATTGTATATCCATAGTCTGGATAGTGTAGAAAGGAGACGTTGACTCCAATGAGTGGCGTTCCATCAGCAGTTAATACTTGGCCCCTTATGACGGATGCAAGACTGTGAAAAAGATGCAGGATCAAATTACAAATTTGCTTCTTTTTTGTTCTCTTTTGAATGAATAAAAGAGAGAAAACACACACACACACACACACACACACACATCTGTATGTGGTATCAACTACCACTAAAAAAACATTCCTGAGACTCTAACCCTTTTACAAGTTCACATAATTTACACTGTATAAATAAATGCCTCAAAATCTACAGATGATAATTTTCCTTCAATGTTGTTGATTTTACTTGGGTTCATTTTGTCTGTACCGAGTTACTAAGACCAGAAATTCACTGAAGAATTTTAAGAGCTTATAAACTCTAGATGTTCCCGCTGTAAGTCATACCTCTGGCAGGCTCTTAAAGAACAACATACTTTTCAATTAGTATCAAAGCAATCTGTAAAACTGCAGGGACTATGAAGTACAAAATTTAAAAGAGCAATAAGGAACATTTGTGCAACAACTTTTAATCAACTGCTGTGCCCAAACACATTAATGCTGTTAAATTACTGCAAACGCAGTAGTTCCAGTGTAAATCATCTTCCTTCACTCAGTGAGATCCCAGACACCTGCTTCCTGTTACTGGTTTATTTTCAGGTCATTACTGCTTCGTAGAGCACCAGTCAAACAGTGTATGCAATTATGCTGTCGTGCTCTTAACAGTTCTATTACATTAATTCATAATTTATATTATTTAGTGAGCTCAGTTTAAAAAGTGCAGCTTTGCTTTTCCTTCTGAAGTGTTTTCATTGCTTTGATGTACTTCCAACTGTGCTGGCCCAAATCAACCGGTTAAATAAAGATTTATTTAATCATTAATGAAGTGCCCTGTCAGAATACAGGTACTGAGCATGGCAAGTACCTTCTGTAACCTACCGGCACCGGCAATTTGAATTTTACAGGAAATGAGACAACATAAGCGATTTGATAAATTAAGGTAAAAGGTCTCTGCTCAAAGTCCACGCCATGAACTCCGCAGTCACAGTGGATCTTCTCCTGAAGGTGAATCTCACACACGCTTCCATTTCTTTCGTATTCATGAGTTAATGAGTCGTCACACTCACCTCTTATTAAAAGGGCTTTCCCCAGGTATGACATGAGTGCTGTCCGCTCCGATGAGAAAACTGATCCGGTCATAAAACGCTTTGGCAGCTTGCTGAGATGGCGACTGTTGGCTTTGGCTGATAATGTCTTGGGGATCAGGTAGCCCGCGACAATAAGGCTGGTTTTGGCAAGAACTCTGCAAACAGCAGTCAGGATCCATACAGTCCACCAGCCCATCTGTTGGCAGAAAGTCACACAAATGAACAAATTCCTCCTCCTGCCCCTCTGCATGTCACTGAGCCAGCCGGCAGAGAGATTAAAACAAATACGTAGTATGAAAGAAGGCTAGTAGTTAAGATTTTAATGAATTCACTTTCAATTAAGGAAAGAGAGGTTCTTTCCACTGAGTTCTTAAACTCCCGTGGAAATCCACGCAAGCTGAATACACTCAGTATCGCGCTCAAATTAAACCTATTTACTCGATCCTTCTCTAAAAACGTGTTGAACAAACCAGAAAATGAAGGCGCTCAGGCTCTGCATACACTGTTAACTTATAAATATTCAACAGCTTAGGTGGGTCTAAGTAGCTTTTATCTGAGGTTATTTGGCTTGCGAGGGAAAAGAAACAAGTAACTCCCACTCTGCCGCTTTCCTGAAGTTTTTTAGCATATCTCTGCCGCAAGTAGCTTTAAATATTTCACGACATTTATCAAGGTGGATTCCTTTATACCTTGGCAGAAAGATTTTGTTGGTAGTGGCAAAGGCAATTTCCACAACTATTTTGCATGAAAATGTGTGAGAGAACAAAATCTGTATCTAACATTTAGATTTTATTCTGAATAAACTGGTGAGGAATGCTGGCCAGTATAAACAAGATTTAAACACATGGGTGCTTATGGGCTGAAATATTCACATATAACGAGCATTAGATCTGTCACATCACTGGAAATCTAATTTGGTGAAAGATTAAAATCCAGATCAAATTGATAACTCCTAATTTGCTGTAAGTAAAGTCGTGAGGAAAATGAGCCTGGAAATGTCAGCTACAGAAAATTTCTAGATGAATGTAATATGGTATCACAGAGCTGATAATTGTTTCCCCAAAAGAACAGCAAGACTGAAATAGCTCAAACATTTTATTATTCCATTTAGATTAGAGCGGGAGCTGCTTGCTGCACTCAACTGAAAAATACACCAGTGCAGCACTCGGAGGAAGCCCATGACTCTTCTCGCACAAAAGAATCCAGCTTTAGAGTAAAACTTCTTTCTGAAGGGAAAAATATCATCCCTTTTTGTTCAATCATATGTTGAAAGAGTGTAAGTAAACAGAGACCTTCGGAAGGTGCTCCTCTAAGGATTGCTGTGGATCAGTTAGAGGATTGGCAAAATAGCAAAGGCCTGGGATTTCTATTCTTTGGCACATCTAAAATTCTTATTTAACTCGGCTGACATTGAAGTCAGTTCAGGGAAAATAAAAGGGATGAAAAAGTCATCGTTAAGTGTATCAAAGTTTAAACTTTTTTTAAGAGAAAAGAAGGAACATTGATTTTTCCCGGGATGAGGATAGGCCAGAGGGTCGTGTTGCCATTCTGACAGACCTCAACAGGCTGGAGAAAGGGGCTGACAGGAACCTCGCGCAGTTCCGCAAAGAGAAAGGCGAAGTCCTGCCCCTGGGGAGGAACAGCCCCAGGCACCAGTACATGCTGGGGGACAACTGGTTGCAAGGCAGCTCTGTGGAGAAGACCCTGGGAGTCCTGGTGGACACCAAACTGAACACGATCCAGCAATGTGCCCTTTGTGGCAAAGAAGGTGCCAATGACATGACGTTGTGTTGCCAGCAGGTCGATGGAGGTGATCTGTCCCCTCTACTCAGCACTGGTGAGGCCACACCAGGAGTGCTCTGCGCAGGCTGGGCTTTCCGGTAGAAGAGAGACATGGACATACTGGAGAAAGCTCAGTGAAGGGCCATGAAGATGGTTAAGGGCTTGACACATCTCTCGTATGAGGAAAGGCTGAGAGAGCTGAGACTGTCTGGCCTGGAGAAGAAAAGGCTCAGGGGGAATCTCGTCAGCGTGTACAGATCCCTAATCACGGAATCATGGAATTTGTCAGAGTTGGAAGGGACCTTTAGAGATCTAGTCCAACTCCCCTGCTAAAGCAGGATTGCCCAGAGCGCATTACTCAGGACTGCATCCAGGCGGGTCTTGAAAGTCTCCAGAGAAGGGGACTCCACACCCTCCCTGGGCAGCCTGTTCCGGTGCTCTGTCACCCTCACCGTAAGGAAGTTTTTTCTCATATTTGTTCGGAACTTCCTATGTTCCAGCTTGTGCCCGTTACCCCTCCTCCTGTTACTGGGAACCACTGAAAAGAGTCTGGGTCCATCCTCCTTAAACCCACCCTTTAGATACTTGTAAACATTAATAATCTCTCCCCTCAGCCTTCTCTTCTCCAGCCTAAAGAGTCCCAGCTCTCTCAGCCTTTCCTCATAAGGGAGATGCTCCAATCCCTCCATCATCTTTGTTGCCCTATGCTGGACTCTCTCCAGTAGTTCCCTGTCTCTCTTGAACTGGGGAGCCCAGAGCTGGACACGGTATTCCAGTTGTCGCCTCACCAGGGCAGAGTAGAGGGGAGGGTGTAAATGGGACGGTGTAAAACAGACCCCCTTCCAGTGGCGCCCAGGGAAAGGACAAGAGGCAATGGGCACAGGCTGAAACACAGGAAATTCTGTCTAAACTTCAGAAAAACTTATTTTTACTGTGAAAGAAGTCAGACACTGCAACAGGTTGCCCAGGGAAGTTGTGGAGTCTCCATCCTTGGAGATACTCAAAACCCAACTGGACATGGCCCTGAGCATCCTTCTAGTTGACCCTGCCTGGAGCAGGGGATGGGACTAGATGATTTCCAGAGGCATTTCCAACCTCAAATAGTTTGCGACTCTTTGACTCTTGTGATTTGCTAGTCTTGTTCTTGTACAATATGAGACCCTTTCCTAGCCGAAGGACTGACCTCCCTTGCTGGTTTTAATTCTAGAAGCCTGGAGCCGTGTCAAAGCCGGGGGCACTGATGGTTAAAAGCATAGTTTTGGGGTTTTATATCTCCGTACGGTCTCACAGGCATTATCTGGTGCAGTTGCCAAAGAAATGCTCAAATTTCAACATTCATCTTTGTTAGTTTATAAAAAGCAAATGTACATCTGGAGTATAGTCTGCAGGTCATAAAACCGCATGAGATTGACACCTTCTGAACTAATCAGCTGGAAATGCATTTTTACAAGCCTCTCCGCTAACATCAATCAGAGAAAGAATCTCATTTTCACCAGCCAAGATGCAGGGATACGCTGTTTGTTATTTTTTCTGGGGAGTTTATCAGGAACTTGCCCAGGCGAGTGACGGATGGTTATGAATCTGGCTCCTTATAACTTGAGAAAACATTTTTCATTCTTTCTCTGTAGTTAGATGTGGCTAGAGCTATCTAGTACCACTAAGCTGAGTGCTCTATTGCACTGTGTGAAGCAGAGTAAAATCTCCTTTCTGAAATGGCTCTGCAAAATTATTGATGAATTTTGTTTAGCCTGAAAAACAAGAAACTTAGCTCAACACTGGCTTATCAGTTATATCACTCAAATATGACAGTGAAATTATAAGGAAAATAGAAACTCCTACAGCCAGCTGGACAATCGTTATCCGTCTCAGAAGGCTATTTGCTATTTTTCTTTGTTCTGGATGTAAGTGGTTCTTCTATATACAGAAGAGGTAATGACTACATTATTATTTTCTTTCTCAAAAGCTAAAGTCTAGCTGTGAAAAATCTTGACAAACGTTACTTTTCCCTTTGCTGCAAAATGCACAGAATTGCGATGGAGCATGGTCTGGGGATAAGGTTGCTTCTTTGGAGAGACTAATAAACCCCCCAAAACTTCAATGAGAGGAGTCAGAGGATTCCCACACTTATGGATATCTAAAAAATAAGACCTATCAGTGGGCGTGTTTGCTTTTGAATGGGATTTAAAGGGTATGTATAAAACTACTGGAAGGAAGAAAAACGGGGACAAAATAGCCCTGGGCACAAGTTCTGCCAGTGTCAAGGGGAGATCGTGTCCAAGGACCGACATAAATCACATTCTTGGTAAATAAGTTGATTGTATATTTAGGCAACAAATAATCTCCATGAAGTGAAATTCAGTGCCTTCATAGGAAGAATACAGTTTTGCAGCTATGATGCTGGCCATCCCACCAGGGTGGTTTCGGTGACTGTGGCACACACAAAGGCAAGAGACTGGAAAGGACAGAAAACTATTAACAAACCTCAGCTATCCTCACATAGTTCAATTTTACTGCAGGCTATAATGAATGGACTCAATTATAGACACCAAAAATGACCGCCTGTAAGAGCAGCTGGTTGGAAAAGGCTCAAAAGCAGAAATAGCCGTTGATTGATTCCTGAGCAGTGCACAAGGACCTTGTTCAATGTTATTATTGCAGATTCTCTATAAGCATACCTATAGTGCACTCAAATTCAACTCTCTTGTTGGAGTGAGGAAGCCTAAAATATTAAGTGTTGGGCTCTAAATGAGCTGTCACTCCAGAAAGAAATAAGTGCATAAGGGCTATGGATACATCAACCCAACACTCCCCCCCAGCAACCATAGATGCAAACAAAAAGCTGAATAATGGGAAGCGCTGGAGCACAAACCAGAGAACATGAGCATGCCACTGTATCAGCCCTAATTCTATAATATAGAGATTGGAACACCTCTCTTATGAAGAAAGGCTGAAGGATTTGGGTCTCTTCAGTCTGGAAAAAAGACGTCTGAGGGGGGATCTTATCAACACTTATAAATACTTCAAGGGTGGGTGTCAGGAGGATGGGACCAGGCTCTTCTCAGTGGTGCCCAGCGACAGGACAAGAGGTAACGGGCACAAACTTGAGCATAGGAAGTTCCATCTCAACACGAGGAGGAACTTCTTTCCTGTGAGGGTGGCAGAGCCCTGGCCCAGGCTGCCCAGAGAGGTGGTGGAGTCTCCGTCTCTGGAGACATTCCAAACCCTCCTGGACGCGTTCCTGTGCCACCTGCTCTGGGTGACCCTGCTCTGGCAGGGGGGTTGGACTAGATGATCTCCAGAGGTCCCTCCCAACCCCTGCCATTCTGTGATTCTGTGATTCTGTAATTCAAGTAAAAACTACCTGAAATTTCCTGAGCTTGGGTTATCTTTGTACTTAGTAACCCTTCTGACATTCAAAACATTCTGTGGCAGTAATTTCCTACTTTAATTAGCAGCCTGCTAGTATACCAAAGACAACAGAAGTGCACATTTGTCCCATTATATTCTTTTGCTAAGCGTTTGCTATTAGCCACTATCAGAGGTTGAATGATTAGGCTGAATTTGTACTACCCTGTGACAATGTTTATCAGGAGCAGGCTCTCCTAGCCCATGCAAGTAATTACAGAAATACAGTAGTGCTAAGTACACTTTGCTTTATTGCAGTATTTATTTTCATTTTAGTAATAAAAGAATATTAATAATCCCTTAAATCCTGCTGGTGGAAACCTGTAACTACTTTTAATAATTGGACAGGAGCTAATAGAAAGCAAATTTAACAAAGGAATCTGTTCAATAAAGACCTACCTAAACTAAAGAGTAAACAGCTTATTCTTCCTACAGCGATGACAAAACATGGCCCACTTTGTTAAAGTATAATAGTGACACATTTTTTCCCAAGTAAAGAAGTTAGGCTGATGCCACCCACGGACGACTCTGACTCCCTCTCTCCCCATAAAGTCATTAGGAGTTTAATTCAGCCCAAGGTTTGCTTGTTGCACAAACTTTCCTTGTGGGTTGCTAAAACGTAAAGAAAATTCTGTATTTTATTATCCAAACCAAACACGGGGAAAAATAAAGAGTGATCCTTACAGAGAACAGAAATGATCTGCAAGACTCTCAAAAATCTCGATTAAAAGGAAGATGGGTAATAATCATCCCATCATATGTCAATAGTATCTAGAAGCGAAAATGATCAAGAATGCCTTGATGTCATTAGCACTTCCTACAGAGAATATTCCCACTGAGGTCCTTGGGATGCTCACGTTCACAGAATTTGAACAATCATCCCGGAAAGAGCTAAGAATCAAAGGAACAGCAGACACTGTTATTAATGAATTATATTCATATCAATATATGAAGTATATTTTCTCCAGTGTAGGATGAAACATAAACATTAACCAGAGCATATCAATTAGCTAACAACCAAGATAACTTTAATTATACAACCACTGAGCCTAGTGCGATGTAAATCACACTACCTGCAGTCACGGGTATGAATTCAGCAGAAGTGCTCCGATAACCTAATCTCCCACAACAAACAAATCCAGCAGAGGCATCCTTGGCCCATTCCCTGTAGCTGTCTGGAATCTCGATGGCGTGCTCCAGAGATCAGCGGGCTGATTGCACGTACTCTTGGAAAGGGAAGAAACACTTCTCTTTCCAGGTGGGTTTCTGGCAAAGACGACTTTCTTTTCCCAGTTCTGCTTGGTGTGCTTCCAGTTTTTAATTTAATTTAATTGTTATATTTTAACCCTTTTCCTCAGCCACTAGTGAAAGACTGCAGTGAATATGCTCTGTACTGTAGCATATAAATTGAAAAAAGGTCCACTGAAAGAGAAGTGCCAGCGCCAAAAAGCATTATATAGGTCAATCACGGCAAAACAACTGTTTGGCCAATCCCTTCCTCATACATAGCTGCATAATGTCTGCAAAGGAAATAATGAAAAACACTGGGAGAAAAAAAGCAACAAAATACCAGTATTAGAGTTTTTTTTTGTTTGCAATATTGTTCTTTCTTGAACTTTAAGTCATCCTGTTAGACCCTTCTGCCCCAATTCCTCCTTCTTTTTCCCCTTTTCCTCACAAACAGCTATTACTGTTTTCAGTCTGAAGGAGCATCTTTTTTTCCCTTGTTCGGTTCACGTGCATTCCTGTTCACCTTGCTCCTCTTCCTCCCACTGCTCCCTTATCTGCTCTTGACTCCCCCTCTGATACGTCATGTCCTTCTATCTGTTATCTCTAACGTTTACTGACTCTGCTTTAGTCTATCACTGGGCTTTCAAATTTTTCCCCTTTTTTTCTCTACATGATCTATTTTTTCCCTGCAGTTGTTTATGCTCTAACCTAGTTTCTCCTCCTCCTTGCTTTGTCTCCTTTCATGCTTGCAGGTTTCTCTTTCTTCCTTATGTTCGTAATCCCCCAGGCACCTGAACTTAATTCCCCAAACAGCACAGATTTCCAAATCTCGGCATGGAAATGCTACGGCTGATCGTTCCTCTTGCTCCCCTTCCTACGTGCAGAAATCCAGCTTCACACTAGCTCCGATTGTGTGTATACCAGATTGTCTCAGATTTTTTTTGCCCCTAAATGTGCAAAACTGACCCAAAATACACACTATGTAATGGTGAAGGATGACAAATCAAATGAGGTGTGAAGCAATAAACAGCAGCACTGCTTTAACCGTGTTATTTATTTTCCTCGGGAAGTAAATGTTGCTGTTATTTTATACTTTGTGATGTCGAAGATCCCAATTGCGGTTGGGATACGAGAGCAAACAGCCAACCAGCAATGGCAGAGGTGTTTGCAGTCTAACGCTGAAAAACAAAGTCTCAGATGACTTTATCATCATCCAGAGGCCCTAATGGAGTTTCTTATCTCCGCTCTGAATCTGAAGGTGTTAAACAAAAAGAATCATAGAATCTTCATGGTTGGAAAGGACCTTCGAGATCATCGAGCCCAACCACACACACACACAAAAAACCCCCTACAATCTCTGTCACTAGAGCATGCCCTGAAGTGCCAAATCTACACGTTTCTTAAATACCTCTAGGGATGGTGACTCAACCACCTCCCTGGGCAGGCTGTTCCAGTGCCTGACCACTCTTTCAGGAAAGGAATTCTGCCTAATATCTAATCTAAACCTCCCCTGCCACAGCTTCGCACCATTTCCTCTGGTCCTGTCATGATTCACCTGGGAGAAGAGGCCAACACCCACCTCTCTGCACCCTCCTTGCAGGGAGTTGTAGAGGGCAATGAGGTCTCCCCTCAGCCTCCTCTTCTCCAAACTAAACATGCCCAGTTCCCTCAGCCTCTCCTCATACGACCTGGTCTCCAGACCCCTCACCAGCTTGGTAGCTCTCCTCTGGACCCGCTCCAGCACTTCAGTGTCCCTCTTGTACAGAGGGGCCCAGAACTGAACACAGTACTCGAGGGGAGGCCTCACCAGTGCCGAGTACAGAGGCACCATCACTTCCCTACTCCTGCTGGCCACGCTATTCCTGATACAAGAGAGAGCTGGTGAGAGAAGGGGAAGACAGACAGACAACAGCAGCATTAGGCTGATCTAATATTTGACTGCATTCACATTTAATCTTGGTTTTCTGTGGGGTTTTTTTGTGTGATTTTTGTGTGATTCTGGAGTCATGCCAAAGTCACAGTTCCTCTACCTTCCCTACCCCACAACGATGATTGCAGAGTGATTCCACAAGTCAGCAGCCCTGCCTGCATCTCGCTGCAGACTGTTACCTGTCACCTGAATGACAGATTGCGGAAAAGCAAGCCAAAAAACTCAAAAACTGCTGGGAGCATCCTGTCAGTTACTGGAGTGTTCAGGCTACGGAGGGGTAAGATCTCTGTAGACCGGGCAACCAATTATTTCCAGCATTAGTATCACAGGTCAAAATGTAAACTCCCCGTTGGGCCATTTCTTCTGAGATAACTTCCTTGTGAGGTCACTGAAAGTTTGAACTGCTTTCTTTTTTTCCCCTCCACTACAGTTGACTGAGTTGAGGTTGTGTTTTATTCAAGTATAAAAGAATACTGCAGGAAAACTGAGGTGACACCCATCATTTTCTAAGTACATATCTCAACTGTCATAAGCATCTTGTAAGGCTTTGCCACTACACCATACAGAAGCACTGAATACCACAGTGTATTCTTACAGGCATAAGAGCTAGTAAAATGCGTGCACGGTTCCATCTCAACGTGAGGAAAAACTTCTTTACTTTGAGGGTGATGGGGTACTGGCACAGGCTGCCCGGAGAGGTGGTGGAGTCTCCTCTGGAGACATTCCAAACCCACCTGGACGCGTTCCTGTGCAGCCTGCTCTAGGCGAACCCGCTCTGGCAGGGTGTTGGACTGGGTGATCTCCAGAGGGCCCTCCCAACCGCTGCCGTTCCGTGATTCTGTGATTCTCACGGCAGTCTTTCGCCACCTGACTGTAAAGTCTCCATTCTCCTGTGTTTAAAGATCCAGTCGGTATCTCTTACCTCCTTCGTTGTCCTTACTGTCAGTGCAGAGAGTTTCCATGGCTACGTCGCAGCCCGCTCCCCTCCATCCCGGCTGGCAGACGCAGTGCCAGCCGTTTTGGTCCAGCGTGCACCTCCCATTGCTGTTGCACAAGCCGGGGCAGCCCTCTGTCGAAACAGAAAAAGAAGAAAAAGCACAAGTGATTTCAATATTGCAATTGTATAAAAAGAAAAAAAAAATACAAACAAGGGACACTTACTGGGAACAGGCCTTAAGAACAGCACAAATACTGTAATTGCACATGGAGCGGAACAGCAACATTACCTGGGGAATGCAATTCTTAACAAAGTGGCATCTTTGATTGGCCTGACACTTGAGACACCACTTACCTGTACAGGCAGGAAATAAATGCACCAATCCTCTAAATACCTGCAGGCCAGACAAAATTAAGTTTGGTTTTTTTAATTTTTGTTTTTGCTTTTGTTTTTGGTTTTTTTTTTGGCAAAGTAGGAAGAGATGAGTGCATAGTGCAAACACAGCTGTGTAAAATGGCACATTTTTCTGTGCTCATAGAACAGATCGTTATTTGCTCTATGCAGAATTCGTTACTTACTGGCACAAACGCTTAAACTCCCTGTTACTAGGAACAAATCCCTCCAAATTCTTAAGTAGGAAAATGGGTAGGATTTTAGGCACGTAATAAAAGAGAACGTTAACTTTATCTGGTCTCAGAGTTGCCGTATATTCATGTGAAATTACAGTGCGTTAAATAATTGCACAAAGTATAGGCCAGTTTTAATGACTATACTTTATGCCAAAAATACATTCCTTTTCACAGAGTAAGCAAAGCCCAGGAAATAGTGAAGCAGCTTAGCATCTATTCTAACAAACATTAGGATTCAGGCTGCATACGGATGGGACAGGACCAACAGGATTTCCAACTAAATGTAATAGCTGTGCGTATTTGATTACTTAGGACGGACAAAATGAAATACCATAAGGACCACAATAAAACATTGATAGACTGAACAAAAACACGGTAGTGACGTGCTTCAAGACAGATAGCAGAGAGTGATTTTTTGTGACAATCTCCCTAAGGCTTTTGTGCTGTTACCTTTATATCCTATCTTGTCTGCTTTTATGGCCAAGGAGGGAAAATTTGGGAAACAATTAAAATAATTTAATATATCCAAAATCGATAATTGTTTTCAGTCTAACATTGCATTAAAAAAAAAAAAAAACAACCAGTATCTGTCACTTCCTAGTGATGAAATCTGGCATGCAGCCAACATGATCTGTATGAGGATGACAACACTATCAATATGTAGATTTTGGTGTTCCTTATCTACAGCTATGATAAGACACCGACAGAAGCAAATACAGATATGGCACTAAGTATCTTATGAGAAGGTGGTTACGAATCAGATATTTTTGGACACGACAATTTTCTGCAAACTTTTATCCAAAAAATCTAAGTGACTGAACTCTCTTTCACTTTGTAGAACTACTGTTTTTGTGAACTAATCTACTGACCCGTTTTGGTTAAGCTTAGTTGAGCTTAGAACAGTCTTTCAGAAGTAAGAGTCTATTTTTTTTCTTTTAAAGACTTGTGAATTTACTGACTCCTTTCAACCGTGTAGCTCCAAATTACAAACATTCCCAGAAAAAAGTTATAGAGGGTGCTTAACTCTTGTGAAATTACTCTTAGAAAGCAGAGAATCTGGAAAACCTCTTGTGAGGAAGTATGGTGATGCTCCTGCCGTTATGCAACGCCGAGATTAGTTTTGCTACTCTTATTCTTTCAGATTGGAGCTGCTGATAGTATTTGTTGACGTACTGAGACCTATTTTTTTCTTAATCTTTCTTCTGCTTAATTTATGGAAGACTTCCATATTTAATTGCAATACTGACAGAGCGTTTTAGGAGTCAACTGGGTACACTCAAGACTTATTGTGTGAAAGCCTGGATATTGCCATGAATATTGCCATATTCTAACGAAAAAAAAACACAAATAAGGAATAGAGAAAGATACTCGGGGAAAGAGGGGTAGGAATATTTTAAACATTTTTCTAAATCAACTTTTCACCATAACTGAAGATACAAGAATCTTTGCTGTTTCGTGTTAGGCTTTTGCATCCTTGAACCTTTTAATTGAAAATGTTGCATGGAGTATATGAGCTTTTTCTGGCTTCATACAAAATACGAGTCATAATTTCCTACAGATTTTCTACATTCAGATAAACAAAAGCTTAAGAGCCTGGGGTATTCTATTGATCTCTCTGTATATAAACATACACATATCTATAATTAATCTGTTCTTTAGAACTAATGACACTTGTCCTGTGACAAGAGCATCGCTTTGCTTTGTTTCCTAAATATTTACAGTTTTGTAGGTAGAGGTCCAATGACAAAACTAACGAAGAAGAAACACCAAACAGCAAATGAACACTATCTTCAGTTTTTGGTTCAAACAAAATCTAATACATGTATACAGTTTGCATATAAATGTATAATTACTGATAAAATGTTATTACATTACATAAGCAAGATTTCATTTTTAATTTGAGATGAGTTGAAAGTCATACGAGTTAAATCTATAATCCATGGAATGTATGTAAGAGGAAGTTCTTTTGCCCAGACTAGTACGTTTGTAACTATATATTCATATAAATAAAGCACATGTAGGTATAGGCATGTCATCAAAGAGCAAATATACAGTACCTTTCACTATCTTATCCAAATAGTGAGCTTGAGAATTAAAAAGAAAAAAAAAAACAGACAGACATTTCAGAAGTGTCACATAAAACAAGAATTGTTCAGAATTCACATGCAAATCAAGCAGGTGCACCTGACATGAGAGGTCTCACATTACAAAATGAAAATGTATTTCAAAGCTTTTAAAAATGCAAGAAATTCTCTTTTCAGCAAACACCGTCATGACTCAACGAAACTACTTTAGAAAGGAAGCCTGCAGGAGAAAGAGATGCTACCTTCCTGAGACCTTTCTGCTGACTTCTCTTGAAATCATGCTTTGATTGTTATGTATAACAAAAATATCATCAAAGCTAGTTAAAAAATTCAAATTTTAACACAATGTAAGAGTAATTACTTAGCTTATGAGCTTTAAAACACTGACCATAGAGTGGAAGAGCTTTGATTTGCAGGTCACGTATGACTCTGACGGCACAACCAGCACACTATCTTAACTCCGACTGGATTAACAGGATTTTTAGGAGGAATAGTTTTCTTCTGCTTCAATTCAGCCACAGTTATTCTTCCAAGCACACACACCAATTATGTAAAATAAGTTAGATTGTATACATGCGATGGAAGAGGGCACAGTGGGGTTAGTAGCGTGGTGTTCCATTTCATTTGGAAAAACGGGTGAAAATAAAACGTAGGCTTTAGACGTGTAAAAATAAATAACATGGTATATCCACGAATAGCAAGACTTGTTTTTTCAGAAGTTACGACACTTAAAATTTCCCAAAAAATTTGAGGAGGCAGATGGATGACTGACAGACAGAGCACAAGATGGATTTAAAGCAGCAGGTTGTACTTTTAATGCGTGAAACCCCGCAGAGATGGGTTACACGTTCTCTCCTTGCTTTCAGGAAACAGACACCGGCCGCAGGTGTGTTAAAGGGGTTAATGTCACATAGCAAAACCACATGGGACGACAGGTCCATCGCAGGCTACCAAACCCAGCCACCTGCGCACGCGATATTAGGGAATATGGCAGGATATTACAGACTATTGCAGTGGGGACATGCCAAGCGGGTCAACAATGTTGGATTCAGCCCCAGTTTTTGCCGTGGATAAGGTTTCTCAACACAGCCCTCATGGGCTTTCTCTCAACACAGCCCCCTCGTGGGCTCTCTCACTTTCAAAACCTGACCTTTTCTAAATCCCTGCTGGATGATGGCCCCTGTGTGGCCAAGTGCTCCGTCACTTGCTGTTATCCCTCAACTTTGTGTATCGGATGGGTAGGAAAGGCATGTCCATGGCCTTTCCTCCAGTTTCCTCTTCCCGAGCCCACGGAGGGAGGTGATGAGATACGTAATCTCACAGAAGGCACAACTAAGGGGTGGAAACTTTCTAGTCCCTCTCTCTCGAAGCAAGTGTCAGGTGTGCACTGCACAGTTGGTTTTCTTTTTTAATTTTTTCGATAATGGTAAGGTTAAAGGGAGACAAAGTAAGAAGATGAAAACATCAATTACAGAACATTTACAACAGCAGCAACAAACTAAGTAGCTTTTCACATTAACCACAAACAAGAAGAAAAGCGATACAGCTGCATTTCAGGGTGGATCGAATTCTTCTCTTACTCATCCAACAGAATTCCCCTTGCTCCTACACATGCTCTCGGAACACGGTGTAGTACGTGTGGAGGAAAAAAATCAAGCTTTACTCCATAAAATGGAAGCAATTAGGTCTGTCTGGGGAATGCATCTGTCCACCAGTGACACATTAAATGCCTCTACAAATGTAAGGATAGGTAACAAAACAGAACACACAAAAAAACCTCCTGGAGAACTGAAAATAGTCCCTGCAATCCCAGGCCCTGACATGCTATTTCCTTTCAGAAATTCAATCTGCATTTAAAAAAAAAAAAGGATTAAGAAAACGCTGTTTTTTGTATCCAGTCGTCTTATAAGAAGTCAGTTCCAGACCATACGCCTATAATGCTTGGAAAACAAGTTCTACCTTCCAGCATCCTTTTACTCATGGTCAGTTGACATTAAGGACAACGTGAGAAACTCTTTTGGTTAACGTGCAGCACCCTAGAGGAACTAAAAAGCAGAAAACTAGTGACCAAAAATAGTATAACTTTGCAGCAAAGTTTAACTAACCATGCTGTCTTCCTTATCTTCGCTGCAACTGAAACAGGAATGAACCCAGCTCTGTGTGGCAGTACAAAATTCAAGCCTTTTTCCCTCTGCACAGAGAATTCCAGGTGGGATTTGGAGCACTTTAGCAGGATGGAGCACCTCAGCAGGTGCTCCTTGGCAAGATATTTACACATCTGGCACATCTGGGTTATGTTAAGTCCTTAAAAAGTCTAACTATAGGCCAGCCAATATACCTAGAAGGGTTTTCTTGCAGGGTTTAAGACTGTGAAATTTAACACCTTGCTATTACTTCCAGGCGTACAGGGACTTCGTAGAGCTCCAAATGGAACAAAGAAAACAAAAATGAAGATATAAAATTTGTACTTTTTCTAAAACAGTCAAAATCCAAGAAGATGTAAGTGGCACTCAAAATTCATACAACGTAAAATATGAACGGTGTCATCAATGTGTGTGGATATTTATATAAATATGTGGCAGATAAATGTATTTTACAAAGAACTGGTAATGGTCAGGCAAATTCACATTTAACAGGGCATAATTCATAACCAGTCAGAAGCCAGACTTTCTTTTTTTTTTTTAATTTAATGTCTCCCATTAGTCTCCTATCAGAGATGTAAGTCAGTGTCTTCCTTAGATTACTCATACGCTACTTCCTCCAGGTATGACAGAATAGCCACAGAATAAACGGACATATTAAATCCATTTATCCCAATCAGCTCCCGTTTAAATCAGCACGAGGCACATACCCATTGATTTGATGTTCCTTAATTGGTACTTATAACACTGCTTTACTCTGATTATTCTGTCATAAAGGATTATAATGGCGATATGCTTCTAAATACTGTATAGCAAATTTATATTACTATTAGTTTACATTATTATCCTCCACCAGACATCTTCACTCGTCATAATCTTTGTAATCTGTACACTAGACTACAACATGCCACATGTTTTTTGCAGTGGAAATATAGTCCCATTACAGTGTCAACTCAACAGCTCTGCAAGACTCATGAGTTACTTTGCCCTGAGAGCAGAATTTGACCTCACAGTACCAGCAGATGTGAAGCAAAAATACAAAAGAATGGGAGCAAAGCCATGTTGATTGAGGTCTGCCTAAATTAAAAGCTCCTTTTAAGTTTTTTGTTTCCTACACCTTGAAAGTGAGAGACGAATCCCTGCCTCCTCTCCACTAATGGTGAGTAGGACTGGGGCGGTGATGGTCCCCCTGTACTCAGCACTGGTGAGGCCCCACCTTGAGGGCTGTGACCAGTTTTGGGCCCCTCACCACAGAAAAGACATTGAGGTGGTGGAGCGTGTCCAGAGAAGGGCAACGGAGCTGGTGAGGGGGGTCTGGAGCAGGAGTCTTGTGCGGAGCGGCTGAGGGAGCTGGGAGTGTTCAGGCTGGAGAAAAGGAGGCTGAGGGGAGACCTTCTCGCTCTCTGCAACTCCCTGAAAGGAGGGTGTAGCCAGGGGGGGTCGGTCTCTTCTCCCAGGTAACAAGAGATAGAACAAGAGATAATAGCCTCAAGTTGCGCCAGGGGAGGTTTAGACTGGATTAGGAATTATTAGGAAATTTTTTTCCACTGAAAGGGTTATTAAGCATTGGAACAGGCTGCCCAAGGATGTGGTGGAGTTGCCATCCCTGGAGGTAGTTAAAAGACGTGTAGACATAGTGCTTAGAGATAGGGTTTAGTGATGGTTTTTGTCAGAGTTAGGTTGGTGGTTGGACTCGATGATCTGAAAGGTCCCTTCCAGCCCAGGCGATTCTATGATTCTATGATTCTAATACTATCAGCTTTCTCCTTACTGCATTACAACCTCTTCCCCCAAAACAAAACAGAAAGGAGAAATTAGAAAGAAAGAAGAGATCCAAAGGCGGGGAAGAAAAAAAGATGATAAATAATTTCAGTATGCAGCAACAACAAAGAACGCTGTTCTGCCCTTCTCCTGGCAAATTTAGCTTTGCTTACTCTTATCTCCCACCGCTCGGCACCGCAATACCCGTTCACTGGGGAGCGACTGCACATGTATCTCTGCTCTAACCCAGACACAAACCTTCTCCAGGAAGATGTGAACAACATCTCTCGCATCAGTCATGTTCAGACTTCCGCATTAACCCTGTGCTAAGTGTCATATAAGGAGATAACAGGTCAAAACGCCATCTTAATTTCTCGGTAGAAAAAGTGACTGCAAGGAAACTATGGCATGTTGACGGTGTACAGTTTCCCTTAAGCTTTCTATACAGTTGTCTGTTTGTTCATAGATCGAAAGTTTTAGTATCTTCCCTTAATGTTTTCATTAATTTTTAATACTTGTGTAAAAATTTGTTTACAACCCATGTGACAAGCTAACCCCCCCCATATTGCAAGAGTACCAGGAGCCGGCTGTCCCCAAGAGTCGCAAGTTTAAAGGGCGGGGAAAATGGCCAGCCTGGATGAATAAGGAACTTCTGATGGGACTTAGGAATAAAAGGAGGGTTTACCACCTTTGGAAGAAGGGACAGGCAACTCAGGAGGAGTACAGAGACCTCGTTAGGTTATACAGAGAGAAAATTAGGAAGGCAAAAGCCCAGCTGGAGCTCAACTTGGCCACTAACATTAAAGTGTGGCAAAGCCAAATACCCCAAATTTAGGCAATGCTGGGTTTACAGCTACTTGTGCAATTTTTATAATGTTCTTCCGTCGCCGATGCACGGAACTGGCAGTCCTCAGTCAGTAACCGTTCCCTCACGAACAGCAAATGGCTGATGCCTTAGCAACAGGCACACCAGGCTAAACTAAGCAAAGAAGTAACTTTTTTCTTATAGACTTTCCTATCATCTTCCTCCCCAAATCAAAATTATTTAGTATAGTATCTTCACACTTCTGGTGTGAGCAGAGAATGTATTCTCATCTCATTTTACCAGTGGGTAACTCAAGCATAGAAAGACTAAAGTGAAAAGTATCCACCTATTTGGCTGAAAATACCTACGATGTGATTTTTTCAAAATACTCAGACTTCTATAGGATTTCATACACAAATCAGCATTTTAGCAATTCACACACAAGCAAGTCAGGTCCCCAGAAAATGAGGAAGAGCCAGAGGACACTTGAAGCTTGCCTTTGTGAACGACTAATGGAATAAGGTGGTAGAAGCAAGGCTGGAATGCAGTTTGAAGGACTGTTCTTCAAACCCATTCTTGACCAGATCAACCCCATGCACCAGCCCCTGGCAGAAATGAGGTAGGGTTCCTGCATGTGACAGCCCTTCACAGCCTTGCAACAGTCTTAAATCAGGTCTGTCAGGTACAGAGGGAAAAATTGTTATCTTAGTAGTATCATTACATGTTTTTATTACAATGGTATGTATATGCTATAATTAATATACATTCTATCTTTTGCTATATGATATAATGATAATGACACACAAAAGTGTTCTCTTGTGGCTTCCTAACTTTCTGTTCTTGATTTTTCAACTTTACTGATGTCCTCTGAACTTTCTATTCTTGATTTTGCAACTTTACCAATGTTCTTTGAACATGGTGGTGTTTGAGCATTTGAAAGCTCTCAAGACCTATGCACGTAAAGAAAACTGAAAAAAAAAGGAGGGGAAAAAAAAGAAAGATTCCATTCTGTCTGTGACATTACATTTCTTTCCCGGTGAGCAACAGGGAGGCTTAGATGAACCACCTACGCTTCTGCCATTTGCTATCAAAGTGTTATGAACGTTATTTCTTCATAGAATCATAGAATCTTCCTCCCTGTGCAGCCAAGCAGTCGCAGGGGATGGGGCACACACTGTGTCGGTGGCTTCCCAGACACTTGCCAACAGAAGAGAAACTCCAAGAGTTTCACGGCAAGCTTTAGGGAGAATCTAGTTTGTGTAAACAGGTTTTTGTGCTTGTTTTGGGGGAACTGGTACAAAACTCGGAGTTGGCATCTCTGGCCTGACCCCTCTAACCCAGTTGAGACTCCGTCCGTGGCGGTTTACTTCTCCTGACCTGGCTACCACATCACCCTTAAGTTCCTCTCATTTCCCCTCAGCCAAAGTTTACCTATCCGACAATTAGAACACCTTTTGAATGTAAAAAACTAAATATCTCTTGTGATATTTAAACCTGGTATTTCTCATCCTACCCACAGCAGACCTAGGGAGTAGTGTATCGATTCCTTCAAGCAACTGCTTTTAGTCTCCGAGAGTGACTAAAAAAAGCCATGCATCCATATGCAATCTCTGAGGAGCTCCACACCTCCACCATAAAACTTGCAGGAGTCCAGAATTCATAAAAGTTTAAAGCCCCTGTTCTAACCTGTCTTCAGAGAGGTTCACTCATGTCAAATTCATCACCCACTACAGCCTTTTCTGATGCTCTTCTGCCCGGCGAGCTGCTTCCTAACTTGGATTTGTGGAGCTGATATCGTTCTTCCTTAAGCGCAGAACCCAGCGTTTGTTGAATTGCACCTTATTTTTCTGCATAGCCTGTGCTATTTGTTAAAGTAATTTTAAATTCTTGTCCTGTCTTCCAAAGTGCTTGGAGGCAGCGGGCTTTGGTATCATTTGCAAATGTAATTCTCTCTATTCATCACCGAACAGTACTGAAAGCACATGTTCTTCCACTGTAAGCAGCTCATGGTTGTCATCCTCTCTCTGAGTTTATGAGAACTTTGTCTCAGACACACCATATGCTCAGAGCATCGCTGCCAATAGAGCAGGATTACAAATGCTCTTCCCTTTTTGATACTTTTTTACTCCTAAATTCCCATCTTGCCCTTCTACTAAAGGAGAACACATGGACGGAATAATAGTTTCAGGCAATTTTCTTTGTTCTCCTCCCTACACAGGCCAAAACATAATCCTCATCCTGAAATCGTACCACCTTCATAATTTCTGCACTCTTCTCCAATGTCTACATCGACCCGTGTTTATGCAGAGACCTGAACTCACTGCGATTTATCCCTTGCCCAAACCGCAGCCGATCTTTGCAGCAACCCTTTGTGCGTTTTCACGTACAAGGGCACATAAGCCCACTACCCTGTAGATTTTTTGTTCGGTAGTCTATCCCAATTTTACTATAAAGTAAGATTTCTCGTCGTTATTACTGGAAAGCCACACGTGTCTTAGAATAAAAGGTTCATCTTCTTTTAAGGATATAGTAGACATCGGAAGTCTGGGACTGCTGGTAAGTTCATGAGCAGTGTTGTTTCCTATTTAACATCTATTTAGCTGGAAAAGGATTTAGAAGAAAGGGTATATGCCATTAAAGGATTTAAAACCATCTCACATATACAGACTGAAAAAGATCAAATACCTGTTTGAGACCCCTGACAACCTCGCAAAGACCTGCCTCAGACAGATGCCGATAAATCCTGACGCTCACATCAAGAACTGCATGAAAGATAAATTTGGCGTGAAAACATATTAGGGGTTGGAATGGGATGGGAATCATTAGTGTTTCCATCTTTCCTGCTGGCTGGAAGTACTTTCAGAATGTGTCTCACCAGCACAACGTACAAAAGCACTGACTTTCTGGCCACTTCAGCTCAAGTAAGCTTTGCAACATGCTTTAAAATTCTTCACATCTCAGAGGATTCTGCTGTTTTCTGAAAATGTGCCTAACTTGAACTTCACATGTGGTCCTCATTTAAATGCAAATCAGCAATTAGCAATTTAAAGCACGCTAACTGTATTTGAGATACTTGGTCTTGAAATGTGTTAAGGCCTGACCAATAATTCACTTTTTTCATAGCTTCGTATGCAAGCACTATCTTCAATTTACCTAGTAATTGAATATTTTTATAGTTACCGAACATGCAAATATTTTGCATATTCAAGAACTGGCCTGGCAAATTAACATGCCCTTCAGGCACGGGAAAGATCAAAAAAATATTTGTTCTAAATTTCACGAAATCTTGTTAAACTGTGGTTATCAGTCCTCTGGGTGCCAAGAAAGTCATCGTTTCTTTTCCATGGAGTTTTTGCATTGAGGGTACAGGTATAAATATTGTGGTGAGATCCCAACTCCAGTGCAGTCAAGTCAGCTGTTTGGAAAGTAGGACTTCACTCATACTATTGTGTGAACTAACTGATATTTGGTAGAATTAGTTCTGAGTCTCTGATTGACTCTACCTGAGAATAAACTGTTTGAATGTCAAATGCCATACCTTCATTCCAATGCAATCTCACTTTTGAGAAGGAATTTGTACTGAGGTATAATTCCATGAACTCAAAACCAAGGAAAAACATAAATTTAGGTATTTTGATAATTACAGAATATATTCATGCCGCAGTAATTATTCTAATTTGAAGGAAAAAATATCCTTCTGGTCAAAATTCTAAAGTCTCAAAAGAATCTTAAAATTTATGAAGATTTCTTGGCATGATTGCACTAAGGTATGTTAAATACATGACATTTTGAAATGTGAATATTCTTGATAATTTAAACTTCAGAGAAAAGTAAACCATGCTTGGCAACTTAACGTCAGTACTAAAATTGATGGCGGTCATCATCATACCGGTTATCCACGCTGCTCTCCCTCTAACCTGCAAACATGGAGAAGATCAATCAAGCCTTTAAATTGGTCCATGACTTACTTTGGCAAGCCCATACTTCAAAAATGTATGGTGTGATGATATATAGCCATATCAACTTGTCTATAAGCACTTCCTTTAATTAACAGGAGGAACATATTTGTCTTGACTTGCTCTCTGATCTTATAACGAGATAAAGTGTCATTTCCCTGTAGTCATATTTGAAATCTGGAATATAAGGAGCCCTAAGCCAAACACGTGTTGAGGAGAGCAGGTGCAGACCGTGTAAGTTAGTGGAGGAGATTGCTGCTTAGCATTCCTCAGCTCCAGCAGGACTTCTGAGCTTACGCTGCTCGCGGTCACGTAGAAAACCAGCACGCAAATACCTTCCTGTTTGTCCCTGGTCAGAAAATCATTTTTATCAGTCACCAGGACAGAGTCTGTACCAACGGAAACACACTTATGGGAGTGTGCTCTAGATGTTATTTATTTTTTTTTCATCATTCTGATTATCTAAACCAGATGACTTTCCTGTTTCTTCTAGCTAAAATAGCTGAAAGCAGAAATTTCTTGCTGAAGAAAATTTATTTTGGATTTGATTGGTTTGAATGTCGTGTTAGTGTCTTTTCATGCAACGAAAAAGGTTCCAATAAATAGTTTGTTGTCCCTTGTTATTTTTTTCTCAACTAAACTTTAGGGGAAATTCTTAGAAGATATACCAGTTCTCACTGGAATATAAATGTATTACAAGCTGTACACTTGTACAGTGGCCACCACTGGATTCGAATTTCCATTCTATGTGTCAGGTAAAGCGGCCTCACGCGGCACTCCAAAGCAGCATGGAAGTACCAGGATGCTATCTTTAGCCCTCCTGAGGGATCAATACAGATGCTTAATGACATTAATCCACATTTAGATCACTTATGTTTAACGACATGCTTTCCATGCACACATATATAAATATTAATTTTGGACAGCAAGATAATCGTTCAACACGATAACAATTAAACAGCTGTAACCTGTCTCATGTGTTAAGTAATGGAGCTGCAGGCAAGCTCCATAAACAGATGGTCTTACCCACCCATGCTTAATGTTAAAGCCTTTTTAAAAAAGAGGTGTTGACAAATCTGAACAAGAAGGCATAGTTTTAATGCAAATTGGCCAATCTGCAATTGAGATGACTCTAAAACTAATTTGGTCTATAGAAAAAATTAAGCTGCATTGTAAAACTGAGATGTTCCCCAGCACATGGATATAACAGATTCCCCACCAACATAATTATTTACTAATTCCATTCAGCTAACGGAGTTTAATGGAAAAGCAGCTGGAAAAGTATTCATATTTATGGGCTTCCTATGACAGTTACTTAATTTGCTCGTGGTACATGCCAGTTATATCGCAAAAAATAATAGACTTTCTGAAATAATATCTGTTCCAATCGCACAAAACAACTAGTCAGACAGGAGAGGGTCACTGAACTCACTGCAAGCCAGGACGGAAAGGAAACAAAGACATATTTTAGCACAACTGTGTTGTGAAAACTTAATTACGGAGCAAAATTTCATCCAGGCTATCACCTGGGTACCAGCTGTGCATGTGCCGCCTTGTACCACATTGAGATGCAGGTTGAGCTTCCCAAAATAATATACGGATGTTCACCTCAGGCCCCCAGATGTCACTCCCAGACCAAATGTAAACAATTGGATGGTGATTTTCCGTAACTTTGCAGTAAACTGTTAAGCTGTTTCACGTGGATACAGGAAATGGTAAAACATTACAATTCTCAGGAGGGAAAAGACAGTAAGCAATTTAGGAGCCTTAAATAGTTTAGTATTTGAGACATACGTGGCCAATGCTTAGTTCAAACCTGTAAGATGCTAAACAATAGCAATAAATCTTGGGGTTTGTTAATTCTTATTAGATTCATTTCATCACAACACTGAACGCGTAGTTATCTGCCGAACATCTTTGATATAAATCTTTGGAGGTGTGTGTTCAGAGCAAAGGCAATGGCTCACAAGCGTGGCCCGCGTCGGGCGTGGTATCGCAGCTGGAGCTACCCTGTCCCAGAGACGCACAACGGAACCGCGGATATCAGCAACGCACATCGGGCTTACCGCCTTAGTCAAAACAATCGTGCCCACCTCACTACACACATCGCTTCAAAAAAAGAACAGCAACCTGCTTTATCCGGTGTATTCCGTTCTCTCTCACAAATCAAAAGTATATTAAAAATATATATATTATTTCCCAATTCCAGTCTTGCGATCCTCAGCCTTAGGGAAGTGCTGGTGCTTAACCCAGGTAAGCAGATGTCTACATTTTTTCTGAATAAAAAAAGCAAACCTTTGCAATCACCTATGATTTTGCTTCCTTATAATGAAGTATTGAGAGTCCTGAAGTATTGAAATAAAAGCAAAGAGACGGTCTCTGGAAGTTTAGAGCGAGTAGAATTGCCTTTGTCCAAATTCCCTTTTGAGTATCTTGAAGTACACATAAAAATCAGCATAACTCCAAAAGCAATCCAGGGTTTAAAAGATATTAGAGAGGAATAAAACTGAGGATTATCTTGTTTTAATTAATCTCCTTCTTTCCACCCTTTAAGACATGTCAGCCAACAACACAAAGAGTGAGCTAACTGAAAATGAGACCGAACAGATAGTCAGCGTTTAAAAACAGATAAAAATCGTTAGTTGAGGTGCAGAACATTCTTATCATGTTAAACGGCATTCCTGCTTCAGGAGAACACCGTCATCTCTTTGATCACCTGAGTTATGGATTTAGAGGGTTCAGTACACATTCCAGTTAGTGCCTCTGTGATTAACGCATACGTATCTACCCCATTTTGTGCATCCAGCCAGAGGCCTGCTGCGCTATTCCCTTCCCAAAAAGTGAATAAAGTGCTTTCCCCTTAAAATGTACAACTTCTTTGGAATATTACTTTCCCAAAGAAGTTGTAAATTTAGGCTGCTGCTCTCCATGTGACTCCCATGATGCATCAAACCAATATATCTGTCTCTCTAAAATACTTCACACTCCTGCAGCTAAATGGTTAATGACTTTTAGAAATAAGAACGATGCAATTGTTTATTTTTAGACATATAAAGGGAGAGTGGGAGTCTTTAATACGCACAACACAAATGACATAAATATGCTGCTACCAAGCTGAGAGCTGTAAGTAGCATAAAAAAAATGCCTGGGTTAGAACTGGAGGGTGACAATAGAAAATTGGTTTGCGTGGAGAAACGTTCTGATGTCCCTTGTGTTTTGAAATGTGTTGCTCAGGAAGAGCTACCACCTACTCTAGGGCAGGTGAGAAAAAAGGCAGTTTGACTCTTCATTTGCCAAGCTGAGGAGGCAGCACTCCTTACTCCGCTGAGTGGAAATACTCTTGGAAACGAGCAATAAAATGACCTGGTTCCTCCATAACACTGGGCTCCTGAAGAAAACAGCTCTACAAAAAATAAATATAACAGCAGGCTGGAGCCTGTACCTCATTACTTGTCTTGGAGGCTGGAAGGGCAATATAAACAAATCAAACTATCTTTACAGCGGCAGCCACAAAGTAAACACCCATTTAAAGAATAAACAGGTGGGAAGACAGACCTGCTCGCCCAGAGCCGAGGAAAAACTTGTTTGTGCTTAATATGTTGGAAAAATTGTTCAAGAGCAGTTCATCCGTGTATAACTACAACCCTTGAAATGCTGCCAAGGTCAGTGAGACCAACAGCAGAGCGATCTGCTGAGTAATTGCTCGTTGGCAAGTTAAAGCGGTCAAGGGAAAGGCTTTATCCTACTTCTAAAGATTCACTTTATTTTATTGTTCAGGAAGCAGTTCTCTGCCCACCTCTCACTCTCTTTGTCAGCAGGTTTTCTGGAAGCTCCTCCAAAATGTTAACCCTACCAGTTCTCCCCGGCATTCTGCAGATTCCCCATCTCTCATGTGCCTGAGCAATCTCATTAGCAAACAACAACAAAAAAATCGATTGTCATTTCTGTAAAAAATAACTCACAAATCAATCTTCCTACTTCACACCTGACTCCCTTCTACAAAATAAAATCTTGCCTGGTTTTCCTGCTGCAGTGATGTGGGTTAATAGAGCCGAAACAGGCCCTCATTTTCCCTGCCCTCGGAGCTCACACTGCTGTCTCCCACAGTGGCCAAGCGCAGCCAGGGCTGTAAACTACCCGGGAACCCAGCTTGGGACGTTCCTTCTTCCTAGATACTCATGCTCCAGTGATGGTTTAGCCGTGCTAACACATTCAGAGTTACAGAACATCCTCAAAAGGTAAAATCCTCCAGCCTTTTCAGCTTACGGCAAAAGCAAATCACGCTATATTCCCATCCATCAGCTCTACCGCTGTCAGACTTACTGTCCCTATCCTGCTGCTTTGGCTACATCACCTCTTTTAGCTGACTCTCCTCCACCTCTTCAAACATAAAACTATGAGTTTTTCCCTTATTGGAAATTTTTTGGACTATTCAGATTATCGGTGGTTTCTCCATCGCTCAGCATTAACTCTTGCCTTTGGCTGACCTGCGGTTACCTCTTTCGTTGTCTGGTCAATCCACCTCTAAGTGCTCAGCCACGGCACTTCTCACACCTGGGAGATGTGCCCCATAAATACCTGCGGAGCCACTCTGTGACTCCCGTGACAGCCTTTGCTGAGCTCTGTGCCACGTTCACCACACATTCAAGTACAAGCCAGTTGTCTCTTACAATCAGACCGTCGCCAGTTCCTTTGTCTCTGCTTCCTACCTGTTGTCACGCAACAGTTTCTCTGTGCGGGTTATGCCCAGGCACAGATTGTTTGGAGCACACCCTCCTCCTCTGTTACAGACCTGCAGTGTCTTGCACGGAGAGGGATTAGTGCGGAAGGGAATTTCTCAGCACTACAGCTATATAAAATCAAAATAAAAACGAAAAAACTTTTTGGCAACTCTTCCTCTGCTTTTTCTACATCCCCTTATTTACACATATAATTTCCCATGCTAGCTTGCCATCAAGCCCTGTGCAGTGGAGAGGGACGTCCCGCTGTACATGGGACACACGGACTGTACATAACTGAGTAAGAAAAGCTCTGTTGATAAAGGCACAGCAATTTCCACAGGTTTCCAGGCACTAGAACTAACTTGGTTACAGAAACACAGCAGCTGTAATAAGGATGGCTTCTTCTCAGTCAGCTGTGTTGAACTGCTGTTACATTATTTACATGGAAGAAATTTGATGTAATGCTAAAATAGAGCATGATGTTGACAAGAAGGTAATTTTGGGCAGCTAGATCACATTTATTACAAGGTGGAAGTGACATTTTTGTATAGGCAAGCCACCTTTTAGAGCATCTCCATAGAAGAAAAACAATCTGAAGCTTCATTTCTGAAAGACGTAAGGCTACCACATAAAAAGAGAAAAAGCACAAAGCAAATAATATATTTACAGTTCAAAATAAAAGTAACCCCCCCGCTCAGCAAAAGGCAGTTAAAGGGAAAAGACTGAAAAAGAAATCCTTACACCTGCTTTTCATGGCAAACTAGGTATGAAGAACTGATGGGCCATCATATAACCATTTCCTTTCTTAAAATATCAACTCCTTTCCACAGACTGACACATGCAAATGTTCTGTTTGAAGAAACAAGCTTCAAAGCTATACACTCGTTATTCAGACGCGGCCAGCAGGGCCGGCTCTTTGAAATTTGGGCAGTGAAGAGAGGGTAAAGCGTAGCCGGCCTACCAATGGTACAGTGCTCGCCGTTCCAGCCCTGGCTGCATTCGCATTTCCCGTCTTTACAGGTGCCGTGCTCGGCGCAGCGGGGATGGCAGGCTCTCTGGTTGCAGGCGGCGCCTGTCCAGCCTTCCTCGCAGCGACACGTGCCCCCCATGCACACCCCGTGCGGGCCGCAGTCCACCGAACAGATTTCTGCATGAGAGAGGCGGGGGGGAGGGGGNACACGGGAGAGAGAGGGTATGGATTAATTAGCCGCGCTATATTTTAATTCAACACGTGAAGAATAAGAAAGGCAAAACGTTTGAAAATTAAATCAAAGGGATTTACTGCAACAAGCATTTTCAGGTGGGACCCAACAGAGTTTTATCTCCGTGCTGATGCTCAGTTATCCCGCAGACTCAGACGAGCTTAAGTGTCCACAGCTCTTCTGTTAGTGCCGACTAATTTTCAGTCATATTTTTTGTGATCACACATGTCTTACAGGTAACCTTTTGTACCTTAGATTCTATGGCGCTTAAACCCACTAGAACTTCCAGCGTACTCCCAGTGACTACACGTACCGTACACCTAGGTCATTGTTTGAAGGTGAACGTTGTGAGTGAAAGTCTAATATTAATGAAGGTTCATTTTAACAAGGTTTCCCCTCCCTACCCTGCTCCCTGTTTTCTTTCAAAGTAAAAATGTGCCATTTCTGACACATTTTTTCATTATAAAGAATCAGCCTTAGTGAGACAAATTAGTACTATGCTGACATACTGACACATCTGTTAAATTTAAAAGATGATTCTCTTTTACTTTCAGTAAATTTGTATCGGTGACAGCTATGAACAGTCTGGTTTAAATAATAGATTGTTAAAAAAAATAAATCAACATACAGCAATTTAACTTGTCATTTACATATAGTAACAGGAACTTGTAACTGATAGAATAATTGAAAAACACGTTAACAGCCAAAGGTAGTCAGAGGCCAAACAACGCATGTTAAGTCTCAGCTAATACAAGATGATAATTTGGACTGCCAGTTTTGCATTTACAGTTTTGCTTCATTTAGCCTGACTCCAGCAAACTTTACGTCTGCTCAGCAGACAACAAAAACAAGAGGACGTACAATACAGCCTGAGGGACTTCTTTAGCTCCCTGCCATACAGCTGGCTGCAGCCACGTACCGCTTCACAGAAGTAATATATTTAGGTTTTGTTTTCTTGTAAAAGACAACAAACAGTTTAGTAATAAAAGCCTGAAATTATTTTCAACGGCCAAAGGAAGAAGTATGCAGTGCAAGAAGGGTTTCCAGTTTCCCACTCAACAGTGTTTTTCTTCCCCCATAGAGTCTGTCTCAATGTGCCGGGGAACATTAAACATCGGCTCAAGGAGCTGCGACATTTCCCATAAGAAACAGCCCAAAACCTTTATGGAGAAAGACAGCTGTAATTTCCTCCCCCCGCCCCTCCCCCCCCCC
>VWZL01006288.1:35461-72172 GCA_013396915.1 Stercorarius parasiticus
TTTTTTTTTTCCTATACAACATTTTACACCTACTTTGAATTAAATTTTTGATTAAGAGACGCAAGATGGTTTGATTAACTTTAGAGTCACAAAACATCAACGCAGCTCCGAGAAAGAAAGGTTTATTTCTCTTCAATCTAATCAATTTTTCATTAGGGTGAAGGTGTTTATCAGCTTTTAGCACACTGGCTTTGAGCAAGGTGCGTCAATCTTTGTAATGAACTTATTAATTAGAGCTAATTTAATTGAAGTGAAATTGAAGGGCTAATTAACGGACAAACTGCTGATGAAGATAGAGGAAAGCTCTGCTGATTTTAAACCTATAAACCCCTCTGATGGAAATAACTCATTCTTTTTTTTTCTTCTAGCAGCTTAACAAAATGTTTATGGGTAAGATTTACTTTTTTAGTGTACCAGTCTGAAGGTCATTTCGCACAACCTCAGCAAATAATCCGTGCGTATTTTCACAAAGCTCTTTTGTGAGTTTGACACCTTTGAAATATTTGAGAAGATCAGAAATATTTCATGGTATTTTAATGACCAGTGATTCCTTGAAACAAAAGTAAAAGCTGGAGCATAACTGAAGCATTGAAAATAGCGTAGAGGACACCGTGTCAAGAAATAGAGGATCCGTGTTTTGCCTAAGAACTAGAAAGGGTCTCTCACAAATAGCCACTTTTAGCGCTAGAAATGTTCAGAGGAGATTTTTTTCTTCTAAACAAATTTAACAGGAGACAACATTTTCTTCTCTCTGTCATGTTTTCATGAATGTTTGGAACTCTGTCCTATCACTCTCGTATGCATAAGCCATTATGGAGTATCACAGATCCTGGTCAGGAAGTACATTTGTTTTAAAAAGATGGTTCCTCCTGAAAAAGTTATATTTATTCATAAGCTGGCATAAACCCAGCTAGCCCATGTGTTCAGTTTTCATTAACAAAATCATCTGAGTTGTTAGATGAACTGTTTTAGACAAATACAAGTCTCACAGTTAGATGTGATTTCTTTTTTCGTATGTGGCTACCAAACGATATTCTAAAAACGCATATTTGTCAAAAGGCTGCTGTCATACTTTATAAATATTTAGATTCTGCTCCCTGTGTCAGTACCTCCAGTCATTTTCTCCTGTTGTTTCTAAGCTCAGACTATGGTTTTAATAAGATCGGTTTCAGACTCCAAGAAATCCCTCTGCTTCTTCACTCCTACCAACTCCTTCCACCCTGGCAGCCTGTGCCCTTCCTCGAAAGCTGTTTAGGATTCACGCTTGCATCCCCTTCGCCTTCAAACTGGAACACTGTCTGTTTTTCAAGAAAAATACCTCCAATTAGCTGGAGAGACTTTTAAAATGGGACTGTCTCCAGTTTCACTACTCTAGTTTTAAGTTTCTAAACAGATGTATTGGGTAAGATGACAGTTAGATCCATACATTGTACAAAGAACATTCTGTACTTGCATGTGAAGTACCTGAAGTTATCAGGTGAAGGCAGCTAAAAAGATACCAACAAATACACTGATTTTCAAATACTTCAAATTCATCAATTATTTTGAATCTTTGAATCAATTCACAGTTCATGCTGGAGTCGACTCAAAGACTTGCATCAGCTCAGCAGGTCAGGTCCTAACAGAACAATGTTATTAAAATGCTGCTATTCGAGACGTCATCACTTAACAACACGCGAGTGCTTTTAACCCTTACCGTTGGAGCAATCTGGACCTGTCCAGTTGGGGTCACAGGTGCAGGTACCGCTCTCTTGGAGGTAGGTGCCATGGCCAGAGCACTGGTCGGGGCACATCGTCTTCAGGATTTCACAGTTGTTGCCCCCCCAGCCCGGGTTGCAGTGGCACTCGCCATGGATGCACACGCCGTGGCTGGAGCAGGCTGGGTCCAAGCAATCCGCTGCGGGGGGACGGGAAAGGTCAGCTTAAACTTGTCGTTCCTAACAATAGTAATCAAGCCCTAAATGCAAATTTCCTTGTAAAAACACCTCGCCTCCACACCGCTTTCCGGTATCGTGAAATTTATGTGTGCACATAACTGTCATAAAGACGCTCACAGGCCACCACTGAGTTAATGGAGAACCTTTCAAGGTTTGCTAATTTTTCTGAATTACAAGAAGATTGGCTTCAGGTCTCAGGCAACTGATCTCTGTTCTGCCTAATCAGAGTGTAACAAGTGTTGGATTCCCTGCAGCACTCGCTATCAACTGACCCGATCCCCCGCCACCGAGTTTTGACAGCTCTACCGGACCCTCAACTTGTTTCAGAAATAAATGAGTTGCATACTGTCTATCTGTCTTAATTCACTTTAATGCGCTTTAGATGACGAGATTTAATTTAGCAATTTGACTCAATAAAATGTTACACTTGTAGGGTCAATGGTCTGAAAATTTAATTCCAGAGACTTAATTGCATTACTTTGTACGTGGAGATCAATAAAATCAATTTGATTGAGGAAGAAAATGGCGCTTTTTACTCCCTAAAAAAAATGGAATGGAAAATGAACTGCATTTTGCAGCACACCAGAACGAACATTATTATGCGCATCTCTGGAATACAACAATGACGCATCATTTTTCACTCTGATGCATTTGAATCAGCACCTTCCACAATGTGGTCGGTGGAAAAGATCACCAACAAATGCAATAGATTAATGATTTATTCTATACAGTGAAAATTCAGTAAGTCTTCCTGTATCTCAACATCTGTTTTCTGTGTACTTTCTTCTTAGCTGACCCCAGGCAGAAAAAATAAATGAAAATATACTGGCAAGCAAAAAGATATCACTCATCGCGAAGCATTTTTCCACTGATCACTTATGAATAAATAAGGTGTAATAATTCTGTAGAATTCAGTGATGCTAGTGATTCCCAAACTTTATTTTTAGCATTCTAAAATGATTTTTGAAGAAACGCCGTTAGTGCGCGCGATCCAGACCTAACAAAATCCATAGAGCTGGATGTGCCAGCTGGAAACCTGACCAACAGCAGCAGGCGCCGGGGTAAATATTTGCTCATTTACCTTCTTCACAGTTTTCTCCTTTGTATCCGGAGTTGCAGGCACAGGAGCCCATGATGCAGATGCCCCGGCCCCCGCACTGGGGATCAATGCACTGAGTTGTCGGCACGTCACACTCGGTGCCCTTCCAGCCGCTGTAGCACAGGCAGCGTCCTTTGGAGTACTGCCCATTGCCACTGCACAGCACCGGGCAGGCTGCTGCGAAAGAAAACACGGCAGACAAATTAAATTCAAGTTCTTCACCAAAGCTTTACAAAGAAGAACATCTAAGTCACATGCCGGTTGCTCTCCCGCTGTATTTGTCTTTATGCTCGCTTAAACTGACTGGAGAAAAGCATTGGGTTGATGTACCTCTCGAACAATCGGGTCCCAGAAACCCAGCAAAACAATGGCAGGATCCAGAAACACATTCACCGTTACCATGGCAATTCCGGGGGCATTCCACCACGGACTCTGAAGGGAAAAAAAGGAGGATAATTCACAGACGCCCACCGCATGAAGTACCTATCATCTGAACCACTACTAACTGACAGCGCGCTCTTGCTCCCAGAGAAGTGTTTACATTTGGTTTGTTTGAAGAGCATGAATAGCTGTGATTTTCTATTGCCGATGCCTACAATATCTCAGGACGCTACATTCCAACAAAAAGGCTCAAATTATAATGGTAAAACCATATGAGCTCCATACTTAAAATCCAGCCCTGTGCCATTTAACAAATACTTCAAAACAACGTCCTCCTTTCAAGCGCTGTTTTACGAGAAGGTAGACTCCTCCCGCCTTAGACCAAGTAATTAAAACAGATATTCTGCATTTTATTCTGGGCAGCAAAAGAAACACTATGAATGGAAAACCTGTGAGAAAAACTCAGATCATTCAACTACGAGAACTTATCTCTCTATTTCTAAAAAACCTGACCAGGAGCCTAGAGTTTTGTAAGAGCTTTGAAGATTACGCTTACCTATAATTATGGTATTAAAAGACACCTGCTCTGCATTTTTTCCATCGTTATAAAAGGCCAGGTGCCAGATGCCAGAATCCAAGTACTGGATAAAGCCTGCCTCGTGGAGACTGACAGACCTCGCCTGCCGCCCTGCTCGCTCCGACTCCAGCAGGTTGCGTTGCTCCCTCGCAATCAGCCGGCTGCCATCCAGGAGCTCCACAAAGTCGTACTGCAGGGAGGAACAGACAGGAGCTTGGCAAGTCATGGGATGAGTCATGGCACCGCCAGCTTCCCTACAACATCCTGACAATATGCTTGTATTTTGACCAAGAGTTTCCTTTCGGAGCAGGGAAGCAGGAGGTGAAACCAGCCCTTGGTTATTTCTTTGCCCCTTGCTAAGACTCCAGACAAACTTACCAACTAGTCCTCATGCTTGTTAGAGTGGCTTTTTTGGTGACAAGTGGCCAATGAACCTACTACGTACATTGGGGGGAAAAAAACATCAGATGAATGGAGTCTGTAGTCATGACTGTCACCAGGTGAGAGCTAACTTTCAAGGTATGTTATATGCATATGGGTTAATAATAATATCCAACGCTAACAATATTATTGGATATATTATTGGAATATTATTGGATATTAACAATAACATCCAATAATATTCCTGTGAGGGTGGTGAGCCCCTGGCCCAGGTTGCCCAGAGAAGCTGTGGCTGCCCCATCCCTGGAGGGGTTCAAGGCCAGGCTGGACGGGGCTTGGAGCAACGTGGTCTGGTGGGAGGTGTCCGTGCCCAGGGCAGGAGGGTGGAACTAGATGGTCTTTAAGGTCCCTTCCAACCCAAACTGTTCTGTGATTCTATGATTAAACTGTTCAGTCCTCCTTTCGGCCACTCTGGAGTTCTGGAGGAAGGAGAGCAAGAGCTTTACTTGCTGTCACAGAAGCCCAACAGAGGAGATGGAAGGCATAAACCATTGCAGCTGTTGAAAACGGCAAACTGACAAAAAATATGGTAGCTCAGGTCAATGGAGAACACATATTGTTTTGTTAACAGCCATTGGGGGATGCTTGGCAAAACGTAGCAGCATCTCAGCTGATACAACAAGCAAATTCCCAACACGAGGTTTTATGCATGTTAGTCTTAACGAGGGCTAATAGCACCTGGAGGGCTAACTCTGCTCCGGGCCCTGCACTGATTTACACTGTCTGGGAGTCTGCTCTCATGGCTTGAAAGATGTCTTCTGCACGTTTATCGTGTGAATATCTATGTGTATATAGCAAAATTAAACAGGTAGGAAAATTAAAGAGCATTCCTGCTTGTGGTATGGAGTCTCTGCTTTTCCTGCTAAGTCTGTTCACAGTTTCACTTTTACTGACACATGTTTATTGTATGAAGTGAACTGTAACACAGAAACCTTCAATCTCCCCACACGTTGGAGAGATCTCTCAAATGGAATTACAACTAGGGCTATTAAAGTAAAGGCCAGTCTGTGAGACCAGTGATTCACCTGAGCTAGGAAAACAGCGGTTACCGGGACCAGAGAATCACACCCTGACTTGTGACCTTCAGAAGCAGAAAAAGAAAACATGATAGCCTTTGTCCCGCAACAAGGGTTTAACCACTTACGTTCTCTTCTTGAAATTGCAGGCCAAAATTCATGGCTATTGTAAGAATGTTCCTCCCCAATAATGAGCATTCTCTTCCTACCAGCCCGGATGGGAAGGAAATGCAGTTAATGTGCCTCTGTCAACACCTGAGACACTTTTCCAGCTCTGTCTGAACCAGCAGAACAGAACAGAACGTGATGAGGATGTGCAGAAGCCGGTACCTCGGTACGCTGTCACTTCCTACGTGCTGCGCCCCATGAAAACGACTGCAACCGTTTGGGGAGAGCGCCAATTATTCAAAACCATTCAACATTCTCATTTGCCAGAGAATTAAATATTTATCTGATTTTGTGAGAGAGAGAAAAACAATTTCAGTTGGTGGTTTGTTTTTTTCCCCTCCCGCCTGACTCGAGAACACTTCTTTCTGGTTGTGTTTTTCACTAACAGTTTAAAAGATAGAAAGCTCAGGGAGTTCTGAGTTTTAACAAGTAATTTATGGACATTAGGAGCGACCTTGTAATTTGTATACTGCAGAGGATCATTTTTTTGTAGGAGGACATTTTCAGATTAAACCCGTATTTTTGATACAGGAACAACTGATTACACTACTTGATTGACCACTAATGGCTGACAAGCATGGTACAATTAATGATTTTGTATTTGTAATGTAATAAGGACATATGCTGTTATCAGAACACCATTTTAGACTACATTTTAAAAGCCATACAGAGGGTAATTTACTGTTCATTCTGTCCCCCAGCAAAAAACAATAATTGATCTTAACCCTTTTAAAGGCTCTTTCTTTATATTTAGGACACGATAACAGAAACAGACTGGAAAAACAATTACCTTCATAAGCAAAAAACATACCAATTTTATTTTCCTCCTATGAGGATAAATTAATTACCTTTATATTGAGTCTAAATGCGCTGATTTTCCCTACCATTCCATTCAGTTTTGCTTTAAACCAAAGTCCGTTTTTTTTATTCTCAAAGTCTCTTTAAATAAACATATTGATTCTCTGGCTGCAATGGAACTGACGTTTTTAGAAAGTGTCACAAAGACTTTCAGGCTCGCATTGATTGGGTTTTGAATGGACAGCCACCGTCAATTATTTCTGGTTGATTTATTTATGATTCCTCAGAAAGAGAGAACTATGCATCGCACATCAGTCTGTGACACACACACACAGAGTGGCTGCGCTCGAGACTCATTTCGGTACCTAAAGAGAATACAGAGACACGACCAAAAATTCTGTCCTGGTTACAATATATCAAACCATTTCCTACACGCTCTATCCCTATTATTTTGGATTATGGGACAGAAGGAGAGTTAAATTTGCTGCATTCTGTTATTATGTTTTGATGAAATGCTAGGGAGCGGATAGGGAAGGTTTAGAAACAGTAGATCCTCTTCCAAGAGGAGGGGGTAAACTAAAGATTTCTCGACATCTCTCCCAAGCTCATTTCTATCATACTTCCATTATGTTCCTCGCAGCGGAAGGATAATTGGCGTGACAGGTTGTACAGCTATGGAAAGAAAACCCCAGTTTCCTCTTCCTCACTCTCTGGTTTTAACTGGAGACAAAAAAGAGGTGGATAAACAGTGAAAAGGTCCCGGAGAGAAGTGGAGAACAAGGTGGCAAATGTAATACACAAGTTTTGCATTACAGCCAAAGGTGACGCGGGGAGAAGGAGACGTTCATAGCACCAGCCAGGCTGTAAGGAGGGAGCTAAAGGAGATGGTTGTGTGTGGTGACACACGCAGGGATGGGCAAAGAAATCGGGGCGGGGGGACAGCTGGTAAGGACACTTTACAAATGCTGGCAGAGTGCAGGTAGTAATCAGTTCTCTATTATTTAACATAAGATCCGAAAATTCAAATACTGACGTTTGAGGAACAGGCAGCAGTTGCTCATTTGCATAAATTTTGTTATTAGCACTTGTCACTCTGTGACTCGGAGATAAGGGCAGATAGCATTGAAGAGAGACAGACATGAAGTGATATATATGGGTGAGATCCTACTTTGCAAAGTCCTCATGAAACAACCCTAGCTTTACACATCCAGGGATGGGCTCTCAGCCAACTTTTATCATTCCGGGATGAGATTTTGGAGCTATGGCACACAGACCTACGGAACTAACAGTTCTATGAGTTAAAAAAAAAAAAAAAAAAGCAGACATAATTAAGGCATTGTATGAAACCCTTGTAGTTCAACATCTGCTACGTTCTGTGCTGTTCTGGTCTCCCCATCTCAAAAAGGCTGCAGTAGAACCGGAGAACATTCAGAAAAGGACAATGGTGACCAAAGGACTGAAGCCACTTTCACGCAAAGAATGACAAAACAGACCAGAAAAAATACAACTCATTGAGGACATGAGAGTTCTGTAAATCAAGGGTGGCATGGAGACAAAAAAGTCGGTGAGAAACTCTCCGCTACCTCTCCCAAAACACTACCAACAGGGTGTCAAATGAAAACTACCAGGAGGCCGCCTCAAAACACGCTGAGGAGCATTGTGTGAGATGTATAGTCAAAGCCGTGAAACCCCTTGCTGCAAATGTCACGGATGCTAAAAGCCTCCATAAGTTCGAAGGTGACCAGGCAAATTCACAGGAAAAAAGAATCTATCAAAGGTTGTAAAATATAAAGACGGCACCTTTGACTCAGGAAGTCCTTCGGCCTTAAAACGCTGGAGGCCAGGAAGAAGCACTACAAATCTGTCGTGCTGCTCTGTTAATCTCTATGTATCTGCTAATGGCCACCATCACAGACAGAATGCTGGGCTGGATGGGCTTTGATCACACCCCGCGTGGACATCCGGGTGTTTTTCTGATACGCTCCTAGGACACGTGGAGCTATACGATAAGGCGCCTTGTCGGATGGAGGGATGCAGGGAAGCCCAGAAGCAGCTCTTGGCCTGCCCCTGCCAGCTCTCCCTGCTTGCAGGTAAGAACTTCTGTCAGTACAAGCCATAAGGGTTAGGGGAAATAAGAAAACAATAAATAGGTTTATGCTTGCAAACCCCTCAAGGTACCATTTCATTAAACATCCTTTTGCCTCAGTACCTTATTTTGTTTATATAAGCTACTTCGGTAAAACACATATTTTACCAGCATGAGGTGTGTCTTCATCAAAGCCCTGTGATTAGGACTTTGTGGCAGAAAGGCCTAAACTGTTGAGGAATATTTCACTCCAATGTTTTCCTTCATGTGCAGGAGCACAGTCACAAAAAAAACCCCCAGCCGCTCACTGGAAGTGCGTTTTTAGGAGTTTGCACACATGCTTTATCTCAGGCACCTAAACCAGACATCACTGGGTTCAAGGCCATCTAAACATTCTGATAACCCCGCGCCCTTGGGAATCTTCAGCAGCCCCAGAAGTTCACCAGGGCATCGATAAATAAGCACACCGAATTTTTCAAGGTATCAAGTGTCAGTCAAATGGTTTGTAAAAAATACTCTAATTATATACCAGGCAAAAATAGGACAAGAGAGCTTGACCTATATCCTGGGAACAATATATCCAAGATGTCACAGGAACTACAGAAGATACAGTAGCAGGACTCGCATATCATTCTTTCTGTTGCATCACATTTAAACACAAATAAGGATTTGGGCAGTAGGAATCCAAAGGGAAAGGAGTATGCCTAACACAGATGACGTGAAACAGATTTAGTTATCTCCTTTTCCCGAGTTTTTGGGTAAAGGGCACCCCTGTTTCAATCTTTCGCCAGGATAAGGAATCCAAGAAGGATCATTTTTCATAGAACTATCTTCTTGCATAACTTCTCATATAAATGCACAGTCCAGATCAGCTTCTTCAGTTTTATTCATTCTTGCCACACATATATTCCCCTAGCTCCTGTTATTACTGTTATCATTGAGATGGCATTTGTATTCCAAAGCCCTATTTCCAATGGCTGATAACTTTCTGAATCAATTTTCTTTGAGCCAGAATCTCTCATGCTTGTTGTCAGCCTGAGGGTGGGTGTTCATACGTGAAGGTCTGAAGAAAATCCATTTAATCATTTTTATGAAGATCAAATTTTTAAATAAACATAAGTGCATTTTCTGCACTCAGTAAATTGTTTATAGTTTAATGGAAACTAAACTAGAAAAAAAAAAAGCTAATGTAACATTCTGTGATTTTAGCTGCATGAAACTCCTTTGCTTACCCTAATTCTTCCTCTGTGGTTTGCAACTGTAAATAGGTGCTATAATTAGCAATATTTCTATGTCCTGCATCTTTTAAAAGTTACGCCTGAAGAAAAAGCAAAATAAATTTAAATAGTGCAGTAGCACGCAAATCAAAATAAAAAAGTGTGGAATTAAAATAAAATATTTGAATTTTGCAGTTACAGGTTTGCTGTTGCAACTGCGTATCAGGCATAAACAGCCAAGTTTCATTCCAATTATACCATTAGGTTGCTATAGTGTCCAGGGCAAATCCATACACTTAAAAAACATAAAAATCACTAAGACGTTGCATAATTCTCTAAATGGGGTAGAAGAGCACGAGCTCAACTGCCTTTTCAGGTGGAACAATGGTTCCGAGCCAGCACTTGGACAAATATTGAGCTGAAAGAAATCTAAACTTGGAGGGTCTTAAATCTTAAAAATAAAATCTGAATACACTTGATTCTGAAATACCATCTCGGACAATGACTCTCCCTTTCTCCTGCCAATCCAGAAGACTGTTCATCCTTTTGTACTTTAACTTTTCTATAACTATGGATAAAAAGTGTTTCTTTGATACTAGGCAAAGGCATGACCATATGCAATATAAAGTGTTGTTAGAAAACTTCCGGAGCAGAATAAACCCTCTGGGACACTTCAGAACAAAGTTTCAAGATACTAGATGTCTAGTGAAGACTGACCCTTTTACAACCCCTTTTACAACAGAGATTGTACACACAATGTATTTTTTCTTTTATATATTTATTTAGCGAGATGCCAAGCTGTAAATACTGTAGCATTTGCTTGTCGAACAAACTGAAACTTCCTTAGAAAACGTTTGTCTTCTTGCTTGGAAATTTGGCAAATACAGTCTTCGCCAGGCAGTCTCGACCACACGCGTGGCCACAAGATGCTGTATTAATTTGCTTAGGTTTTTAAAGATATGTCTACACACCACAGAATAAAAGAAGTACCTTTAAATTCTGCGTGAAACAAATCCATATCTGAAGCATCACCACTGCTCATGGCATTCAGAACAGCTCATAAATAAGAATTTCTTCCCGCCCCCCATTTTAGATCCCATCACTTACAGTATTATAAACGTTTTGGACATCACATGAGATCAATAAAGTATAAAAAGTGAAAATAAAAATGAGCAAAATGGAAAAGGATGGAATCCTGAGAAAGAACAAAGTTACAAAAGATACAAGCTCACAGTTTTCAATAACGTGTCCTACTTTTAACGCAAGCAGTTCTCACCTGAGTGTGTGAAGGTGGTAAGCCTTTTCGTCCATATACTCCAATCAATGCATCTTTCTGAAGGGATATATTGAACTTTAGAAATTGTGGTTGATCAATGAAGAGTTGTGATCTCCAAAAAATCCCAGGGGGAACTTCTTGTATCGCTCTTCGGCCTATGTCAAGTTCTCCAGAATCTATAGTGTTGTTTTCTTGTGCAAATCCCCCTAATTTTCCTGACAGATTAGAATAATAAGAGATCAAAGATTAGTATTCCTGTCTTGCTTCCAATCATCTTTCACATAAACTGTCAAATATTTAGAATCACCTCAGATAAAATGTAACCTGACAATCTTTCTGAATGTAAGATCCCAGGGAGTTCATTGATTTGGAAATAAACGGGCAAAGATACCACATATACCGACCAAGTAAAAACACTGTAACTTCCCTAAGCGCCAGCATTACGGGAACTGTTTTAGGATCTACATTAAACTATTCATGTTTTCCCCAAGTATTTTAACAGGGGTTTCCAGCATGAAGTCTCACACTAAAAAAATTGAAGGTAAAAGGAAATGTAGCATACAGATTTTAATAATAATAGATATATAAACATAAGCAGTCGAGAGAACTCATATACAGTCTTTTCTACATTAACTATCAGAGCATTTCTACAATACTAACAATGTCTAGAGCTCTGGTTTCCTATATTTTATTTTTGCGTTCCCCCAAAAAAGGCAATGTTTCCTGCTCCATAGTGCCTCTGTCCTTGTGCCTTTGCTCCCCATAATGCCTACACCCTCCGTGCTCCCCAGCCTCAGCCCCAAGCTTGTTATCACCTCCTCGTCCACGCTGCCTCCTGAATAAAACGTACACCAGCATGTCAAAGTCTGGTACTTTCACTCTTTTCTATGTCATGAATATGTATTTATCCTGCAGGCCCATTACTAGGAATAAGAACTGAAGGGCGTTAATGATTTTCCTCTATGAAGTGTTTGCGCAACTATCAGCCTTAGGAGGCCAGTGACGATGGCTTGGAAATGCCCCGAAGAAGCGAAGAGGATGCTAACGTGCAAGAGAAACGCGTTGTCAAATGCTAACACTGAAAAACTGGGCTAGTGGTTGTGGCATTAAAAAAGAAGAAAGTGAAGTTGTCAACTTTAGATACACCCAATAAACTTTTTCTTCAAGTGGGTAAGTGCAGGCAGCAGAGCCTGGATCTACAGCACAGCTCGAGTACAGGACAGTATCATCTGATCCTCAAGGCTCTGTGCTGTCCTGGTGAAGCACCATCAAATAAGTGAAAGGGGTAAAACTGCTCCAGCCCAAGGTGATGACGCCGTGAGGCACTGGGCTGGACGCCATGGACAGCACAGGTCTGGCACAGCTCTGAGACCTCCACGTTGCCCACTGGCACACAGGCACATGCTAAACCCGGCAAAGATCACAGACCCTTCTCAAAGCTCATCAGCAAACGCATCGTGGTTGAGTTGTGGTGGTGTCTTCTACCTGCCAGATTCGTAGGAAGCAGAACTACTAAGACTGATGCACCGAAGAAGTGGTGCGCTCAAACCGTCACCACCCAGATGTAAAATGTGGGATGTTTTCGATGAATTTGTGTCAAGTCTTTTTGAGGGCAAAGACTCAGATCTGATATTCAGGCACTAACTCCACGCTGTGCGGTTGGACACGGGCAGTCTTGGAAGCTGGGTCAAGCCTACTTCGATCCGATGGTATCAGCGCTGTCAAATCCAGACTAAGATGCAAAGATGTGTGTGAGAACTTGCTTACCAACACGTGGCAACTCCGGAGTAAGCAAGCAATGCCACATTTAAGCTGCTGGCACAATCAAATTGAGCCTTGAGCGGAGCAATATAAAGAAAAATGGAACTGTAGTTACAATCTTAACAGTTCACTGTGTTTTTACCAATTTAGACTCTTTTTTCAGCAGCTAGTTTATTACAAAGATTGAACTAAACCCATCAGAACGTGATAAGCATGTTCAAGTGATGCTGACTTGTTTGCGTACAAGTGTTCTGAAGAACTGACAACGCTCTGTTGCTGCCCTGTCTTTTATGTTCAAATTCTACATTATTCATCATTTGATGGAACAAACTGACACAACCTTTTTGCAAACGTTTAGACTTTAAAAAAAATAGATTAAAATCTGAAATGCCAGGTGAGGTCACCGATTGATCCTCGCCACTTTTTGTGCATCCGAGATGAACAACGACTGCTGCGGAATTAAACAGGTAGAGAGGCCTTGAGTGGGGGCTTTTCTTATCAGTAGTGCCACAATGGTGCTGCAGTCACTGGAAACGTCTCACTTACAGGATCCTCATATTGATCAGTCTTCTGCTGAGAAGAGACAGTGAAGTATCTGAGCTTGGAGAAACCTTTTGTTTTTTTACGCTTTTCAGGACAAGTCTGATGCTTTGCTAACTTTGGATTTAACCTTTCACAACATTCCTATGTAATTCTAGAAGATGGATCTGCAGTCACTATCTAGGTTCGTTTAAGCATTTGTTTCTTACCACTTCCTTCAAATTTAAGCGCGTTGTGTCGTATAAATTCACGCGCTGATGACGGGTAATCACTAAACAATAAACACTTGTTTGCAGAATTGATCTGCAGCTTCCCCTATTTCTACATTTGAAATTAAAAAGTTATCTCTTACTACTGAAAGGATGAACTAGATAGATTAAGCTGATGCATTTTATCAAACATTTTGACCAACTTGCCAGGAATATCTATCACTGGGCTTTAACACTTATCCTTAGCAGATAATGATCCGACAGACTCCCATTTTCTTCACCAAAAAAGAGGTAGCTTTACCCTGTAGCCACAGGTCCCCGTAACGCCACACCACCTCTCTCCAAATCACCACTAGTCGTTTGCCCTCCTAAGAACAGGGTCTTAATTATTCTTTGTTCCTTCTTGTATCTCAGTGGGCATAAGAAAAATCTTAGTAGCGTCATCATTTTCTTTTCACATTCTAAACAGTATCAGTTCTTATACACAGCTTTAAATCAAAATATGAAATGTCACGTTCACTCCCTCGGTTCCATCATGACATAACAGTCCATCTATGAAACCAAATTTTAAAACGCCTAGTCTCCTGAATATATTCTCTCTCGCTATACCTCTTCTCTACCCCCACCATTTCTTCTTTCACGGACCCTCCCCAAAAGACAGTAATACAAATATACATAAATATTCATAGGTAAATAATATTTACATCATTATTTGTACCTATATTGCTAGATACGCTATTATTTAATTTACAAAATACATTAATTTGCCATACCACTAATATATCCAATCGTCATATGATGCATTTATGCTAATGCTAATCCAATGCATTATGGCTAATTAACAGGTAAAATATGCGTTATATTTATTATTTGTAAATTGTATTTCAACTGTCTGATGTTAGGGCGGACAAAATCCTGAGCTAAACAAATATTTAAAGAAATAAACAATATTCAATTATTATACAAGAAAAAGAATTCACAAATATCACATGAAGCCAAACTCCCTCTCCTTATTTGCAAATGTTCTATAGATTAAAACACGAGATATGCTGTGAATAACTGAGTATCTATAACACAGAATAAAATTGAATGCACAACCAAACCACAAAAACACTCAACAAGAATTGCTGTATAGTGTCACACATAATAGCATTTTCCATCCTTCAAAAGCAGTACTAATTAGAATATTAGGTTGCAAGGCTGGATTTACAGAGAGTCAATAGCATGTCCTCCCATTCCATTGCATAACCTTGGATTCGGATCTGCTTCTGGGAGACACCTTCTATACACCCTTCTGCAACAACCATTTCAAGAAATGAAATCAAAATCGTCATTAAAAACCATACCTTTTTAAAGAAAAACCCAACATAACATCCAATTAAGAAGTTACTATACCTTTAATTAGCATGAGATACTGTAAACAACTCAAAAAAAGCTCAATACGTGTCATTTAAAGCACGTATAATGTATTTTAATGAGTATAATCTCAAAAAATGCATTTAATTAAGCCAAAAGAAAAGCCTTTTCCCATTCACTTTTTTCCTCTCTTGCATTTCTTAAAAATCTGCAATTAAGCAAATGATTGTAAGGTATTTCTCAGTTCCCCATAGATTTTATATGACCTAAAGTAAAGCCAGAAACATGTGAGATGTGTCCAACAGCTAGAACACAGTGGTTAAACAAGTTGTGTTTTTTATCCTTTCTTTTCTGTCGCCTAGTTATAAAAACAGCTAAAGCGCTGACGCACCTCAAGAAACGTTTCTGTTTGATTAAGCATGGCTTACAGATTACTTTGGAGAACCTCAATTGAAATGCCCTATAAAATTCACCATATCCCTAGAAAACACACTTTCTTATGCCACCTGATGCAGCCCTGAATGATGCCTGTCGAGATAAGGGGGTGATACGTTGCTGGCAGTTTGCTGTTCACATAGAGACAAGCACTGGGAGAGGGGGAAAAAACCAACACAAAAGAAACAAACAAAACCTTTGGAAAAGGCTTGTTCAGAGATTCAAGCTTCACTTAACAGACTATTTGCATTTAAGGATGATTTAACGTGCTTTTACTGTCAATTGATGACTAGCTATTTCTAGGTAAGCCACAGCTGAATTTTCGGCAGAGGTCATACGGATGCATTTTCCAGTTTAAGCGTTGCTAATCCATCACACGCAGTACCTGTACGTCTGACTGGCAAACGAATGCCCGGGATCTTGGGCAGAGCGGGCTATGATTTTCTGACCAAAGCAGCCCCAGGATTAGGCAAAATTTAGACGAGAGCGCCAAGGAAAATGCCTGGCCCATACAACACTGGGAATTTCTCCCAGCTAAATCGGAGTATCAGGATATCACCAGGGGGGAAAGCGGGGCTGTACTCAAAGCTGTTCACCCATGGAAGTACCCAAATCAAGGATTTAATGATTCTTCCTTACGTCTTTCCGTAACAAGTAAGATAACACAGGGCCCCTCTCCTTAAATTTCACATGTAGTCCTCACGCTTTCTGCTTAACTTCTGCTTAACTTTCCTTTTGTGCTTTAAAATGTGTATTCTCTGGTCTGTCTGTTGTTTAGTATTGATGCACGCTGATAAATGACCACTTACCATATCCTGCAGAGGACAGCATTTTACCAGTGGATGGAATTAACCCTGTTCTCTTTATAGTATTTAGGGACACAAGGAAGAAAAAAATGGGATTTGAGAGATGCGTTTATTTTTCAGGCAATGTAGAACAGGTTTTAATTTGTAAAAGAAATTAAAAATGATCAAGGGAAAAAGAACAATTTATAAAATATTATATATATTATTATTTTATATATCTATTACTATATATATAATATACATGTATTTTACATGAGAAAGTGTATTGGCTACTGAGGGCAGAAGACAGTGGGATGGTGAGCTGTCACCGCAGCATCAATATTCATTAACCATACGGTAGCTTTTTGCTGTTCATTCAAAACAAGTAAGAACACAGAAAGGGATAACGAATATCCAAGTGCGAGAAAAAGGCCGTAGGGTAAAGGAAACAAAAAAAGAAAAAGTCCTACTGGAGAAGTTTCATCCGCTTCCAAAGATGACGAAAAGAATGAACGGAGCTGCAATTTTTTTTTCTATAACTTGGCGATGTGATAACTTGAAAAATTTGCAAGATGTCAACTGCTGGCAGAGGCTTCCTCCTCCTCCGCGGTGAGGAGGTCAGCTCTACCTTGTGAAAGGCAAAATGGATTTTTGTGTAATGAAGCAAACACCGCATTCATCAACCATTTAAATCAAGTTTTCCATTCAAAAACTATTGATTTTAAAGCCTCTGTTAGCCAAAAGTGCACAGGCTCTTAAATGTTTTGAGAATCTTAAAGGGCAACATGGAAAAAGGTCGATAAAAAATAATCCCTTTATGTGGTTTGTATTTTAAAAGCTCCTATAACAAAACTAATAAAGTTTGGGGTGGGTTTGTTTTTTTTTTTTTTTTGCTTTTTATGTTGGTTGGATGATTCAGACTTAATATTATATGCTAGAGACTTTGAGAAAACAAATGAAAGTATTATACAAGACCTATTAAATTTCAGAGAGACATTAAAAAAAAAAAGAAAGGAGGAAAATATCATCATCTGTGGAGAAAAACATAAGCCACTGCATAGTGAGGTCATCATGCCATAAGAAGCTCCTTGATCCTGAGTTACCTTCTACACACAGCTGAGAGAGAAGCTTCTAAAATGTGCAAAATCTCCCCAAAGTGTCATTTCTGGTGCCAACTCTTCAGAAAAAGAGATTATGCCCCCCTGTCACAGACGTGGATTTTGGCTGGTCTAGAGCTTGTTGGAACTGCCAAGGATTGAATCTCGGTATCAGGTCACCCTTATGAAATAGTGTGTCCCATCAGCTCGGGCTCCCCGGCTTCGCTGGGGCCGTTTCTGCCGCGTGGGACCCCAGCCACCCCAGCCCCACAGCCAGGATGGACCCCGCCAGCCCCAGCACCATCCTACGACCTCTGAGCACCCCACAACAACCACTACCTTAACAAAGATATTAGAGTAAGTGGAGGTTCTGCTTCTCTGGATGTGATGAGAGCTTTTCCATCCTCATCAGATATTGCATGAAAATTCCAATGAGGAACTTCGGTTGACAGCCAGCTTTCCTCGTAAGATCAACATCGTTGCCCGGGATTCATCATTCCCTTCACACGCTAGGTAGGATGAATGGTATGCTCTTTTAAATTGAAATTCGACTCCTGTTCAATATCTACATGTCCATGTAAAATTACTATTACTTACAAATGCTCTGTACTTCCACTAAATATACAGTTCTGGAGGAAAAGTGTTAAAGTCTGGTGACGTTAATAAGACACAAAGAAAGGAAATGCTCCGAAAGAGAGAGAAATAGGTGCCTGTTTCACTTACCATTTTCTCCAGCAGGAACTGTTGCAGGATGTGTTGGCACAGTATCAGAATTCACTTTTCCATTCTCAAACGTATCATTTTCAGTTTGCTGCAACTGCCAGTTGAGGCCAAACAGATGCATTGCTGGTGGTAAAGGATACAGGTTATTTGATGCTCTTAACCGCAATGACAAATCACACAAATAATGGCTTTCCACGCTTTGCAGTGGAATAGCAACTCATACATTAAAAAATTAAATTACAGGAACAAGCATTCACAGACTAATAGTTCAACTTAGCAACGGCACTAAGCAATTACTACCACTGTCCTTTAATGATACAGTGCTTTCGGTGAACGCAGTTGACAGAAAGCTCACCAGTCTCATTTTGAGTCTTTTACCGGTCCCAAATCAATGTTCAAAAGCAGAGGCAGTAATTATGTCCTTTTCTCTTTTTTCATTTTTGATCCTTCTGAAGAGACAAATCATTTAAGAGAGCTCCTAAATGACCTATAAAATAAATGATTTCACCGGCAGACGGATCCGTTCTTAGCCAGAAAGGGAAAAGAGACAAGGGAAGAGGAGAGGAAGGAGGGTGCTGTGGGTGTTGCAGGGCCAACCTAAGACATGAACTTCCCATTCTGTCACCAGCACCCCGCGCAACTCCAGTTCCATGCCTGCTCCCCACGCCAGGCTACGGAACGAGGCCGAGACCATTAGCAGAGCTGGGGACACCGGGGCACTCTGCTCTGGTAATGATCATGCATAAGCTGGGTTTCTGAACTACTTAATTCCCCACAATCATGTGTATTAGAAAGGTGATACCGTGTTAAAACGTTTAGCTAAGCTAATTATGAAAGACAGAGTCAGCCTTCCGTGGTGTTAGGGGGAACTACTCAAGGAACCTTGACATCACCAGGGATTAACGAATGAACCCCCTGTCTAAACTCCCAGAGCCAAAATACAGAAAAAAAAATCATCACCTTAATGCTATACTATGATACACTTAACGTATGCAACTTTTGCTGTCTGTGGCGTGTCTCCTTCTCTTCCAGTGACTCTATGATACCACCAAAATTCGTTTTAGTGTCATTATTCTAATCTGCGTTTGCTATAACATGGGTTTGCTGATTCTATGACAGCGGTTATCTCCAAAGCTGAAATAGTCTTTCGGTGCTACTAGGGAATAAAAATACACCGGAAAAAAATTCTGTAATAATGTATTTTAACTATTAGTGCAAAAGATAAGGAAGATAATTCACTGTATCTTGTTGCTTCTGCTCCTTCTGTCCCTGAAACAGATCACTGCTATGGTCAACGTTACAAATTTGTTCATTCCTTCTATCTTAATGAGAAACAATTCTTTATCCCTTTTGGTTTCATCGCTGATCTTTCAATCCCTCTGGTTTGACCATGGCGACCCTTACTTAGGACGAACAGGCATCAGCGGAAGTTTAGTCAGGGAGACAGTGAATGCTGCAGAATTTAGCCCCTCTCTGCCAGATCTTTGCCTTTACCCCCGCCCCTCACCCCTAGGCAGAACAAAAAACCAGAATGCAACCGAAGACCTATTACTGAATGCTTCCAAGTCTGAAATCCTCACTATAGATGACATATTCTCTTTCTTCCAAGTCTCTGACTCTACTATTACTCTTCTTTCTCAGACCTTAAATTGTCTGTCAAAGCCTGATAACGTAGAATGTTCCTTGACCCTAAAACCTTATTTCTTTTTTCTCCTCCCATCTCTTGCTAAACCATAAATCCAACCACCACCATTTTTGGCACATCACTAGAATTAGCCGTTATTATTTTGGCCCTACCTCAGCTTATTCTTATTTATGTATTAATCATCTGACAATTGTAACTGTTTTAATGCATTTCATCAAAAACCCTAGGGTCAAACTCTACAATCTGTTATACTAGTTCACTTCACTGGCAGCAACGGAAGACTGCAAATAGCGAAATATTTCGTGATTGAAACCCAGTACCTTTCTTGCCTTCAGTCTGGAGGTCTACATCACCTCTCCTAACTTTGCTGCCTTCTCATCACTTGTAATGCTTTTCAGGAGACAAAAAGGAAGTGACATTCATTTTGTAAGGTTAGAAGTGCATCCCTTCCAAGCACAGGAGCCTAGAACATCATTAACAGCTCTGTCTGCTGGTACCGTGTACATGCCCTCTGCCTCTTCAAGCTCCACTGGGAGGTTAGAAGGGGAAGCTCCGACGTGACCTTCTAGCCATTCCCTCGTAATTCAAACCAGCTGGAATTTGAAGTCTTCAAAGGCAAGGACTGTGGGATTTATATTGATTACATCTCAAAGAGCCATAGTTACTACGAGGGAAGTGACAATTACCTTTTCTTTGTGTTTGATGTGAGCCCCACTGTAGTTCACTGTCCAAGATGGTGAGTAACAGTTGTATGCCTCAAAAATACTATTGCTCTCTCAACTTTGACACTCAACTAGCATCAAGTTCAATAAACAACGTCTAATAAAAATGAACGGACGGACATATGCAGCTGTTTCACAGATTGTGAATATCGGACTATTTTTGAAGCAGACCAAAAATGTTGCTTGGCAGCTCTAATGACAACCCAAAACTTACAGTGAGTACTAATACAGTAAATAATTCAAGTGTGTAATCTCTCTGAGACGGCACTACGGAATTTAGAGAATGCTCCTTTCACTACAAACATATGAGAAAACCATGAAAGAATTAGGCTTGTTGATACAGGACCAAAATACGAGGCACAATTTCTTTAGAGGTGGGGAGCTTTAAGAACATGGGTAAATTGACTAAGACAAATTCAGGCACTATTTTGTCAATTAAGATTTGTCTCTTCTCAGCCAGCCACCTAAATAAAGGCAAAGTTTAAGCCCTTATCAGTGTTATAAGGACAGCGAGGCATCTGTTAAAAATTCTTGATGCCCCCATGAGCGTGATAAGCAGCACCTGGCAGTGGTAACTCCACACTGAGCTCACACTTCAGCGCGGGGGCTGAGAACTTCAAGTCAAATGTTAGGATTAGTGCTGAATTTCCAGAGGGGGAATGATGGGGGCAGACTGCAGTGCTGTTTACGCTTGTTTGATTTCCTCAGGTCTAGAAAAGGACGGAGACTTTCTTCCACCTTTGAGATAGGGATGTGAGAGTTCAATCCCCTTCTCTGTTTCTGAAGAATTGTTTATATTATGTTCGGAGAAATAGTAGGTGTACTTCTTTCTATAAAGAATTTGGTATATGAAGCAAAAATATATAAAGCAAAATATATTTCTTGTTTCTGAGCTGCTATTTTAGTCCCAAATGTCATGTAAAGCAGTTTCTTGATCTTTGGATTGGATATTGCCTGTCAGGTCTGGTTCATTCCCATTCAATTTGGCATTTATTTAGTGTTAGACAATGAAGACAAGAGACCCTTCCTAGAGTAACCAGTTCTGAGCCTGTAATTACGCTGCCAAATCTATGGGGGTACTGACACTGGAACAACTTTAAATACTGGTGTATCTTTGATGTCAGCAAGGATGAGTCTGAGGATGCCAGATGCCTCTAACCAGAAGGCAGGCAGCTTGTGATGGTTGTGATCAGGGACACCAACCACCCAAACAACCCACAGCTACAAGCATGGCTGAACCCTCAGGGCATGGGAGAAAAGACGGGCTGTCGCAATTCCAAATGTGCCCACAAACCCTAACAAAAGCCTCCTTTTACTTGTATCAAGACTGGGGTGGTTGCTCCCATCGGGGAACAGGGTGGCTTTTTAAGCAGAGAAACAGATGATACCCTCTGCCTTTCAGTCCCCATCTCTAATCTGAAGTAATCTCTAGTTACCAACAGATCTTCTCCACTCGCTGGAGTTATGATAGCATTTTGCGTTGTGTAGGGTGGTATTTGTACTGCTGCTGGCCAAATTATCAGCATTACGGCCAGCCTTTGGAGGGCGGTGATAGTTTAAATGGTGAGGACTCCATTCCCCGTATCAGAGTGGGAAGGAGAGACAGCAGAGAGGAGAAAGTCCTCAGGGACCTGGGCTGCTCTCGGCATGATCACAGCACCAGTGGCTGGATGGTGCTGGTGGATAGGGCTGAATTCTCCACAGCAAGTCTCAAACAGACGAGCAGTAACCAAACTTACAGTTGGGCTTTTGCCCCCTCCCTTCATATTTCTGCAAAGCAGCACTCGCCAAAGGACTCGGATATTCAACAGATTCAGAGCTCAGATGAAAGGAGTGCATTTATACCGGCAGTAGCAGTGATGTTAATGCAAAAATGCTATCATTTGTTACAGGCTATCGGGTAACCTTACCATCAGTCACCACACAGTTCACTGAAGGGTTTCTGAACCACCTTAAACTGCTTTTTCAAGCTTGGTTCATCTTACCTTTCACTCTGTAATTGAGGTCTAGTTATTTTGGTTTATAATCAGGCTACAAGGCCTCCGTTTCCATTCGATAATTAAAATGGCAACTAAGAATACATTTCACAGCAAACACTTGAAAAAAATATGATGACTAGTTTACACCGTGTAAAAGATTTTACAATAATCCGCTTCAGGAAGAAGTTGCTGCTATCAGACCCTTTCATTCTTTTAACGTTTCCAGCACATTTGTCTCACGTGCGCCTTTCTCAAGCCAGTATCGCTGCGCTTTACGCATTCCTCTTCACATGGAACTTGTTCTCGAGCAAACACACTTTATTATCACTTCAAAACCCTCTTCGAGACTTTCTTCAAGCAAGCCAAAAAGGAATCAGTCCCTCTATTGCGAAGTGGTAAGAGAGAGGGATAATTTATGTAACTACGTGGCAGAAGTACAACCGTGCGAGCTGACAACCCCCCGCTGCAGTCACTGGGGAGCGCTTTCCCTTCGCCGCCTCAAAGCTCGCTGCTGCCAAAGTTACGAGAGGCAAAAACAGAATTGTAACAGAAAACCCATTCACGTAGCTGTTTCGCCATTTAGCAAGTACTGGGCCGTCTGTATTTTTTTTTTCCTCCTCATACTCTGGAATGGTAAGAGGCTAGGGACACCCTAGTCAATAAAGAAATGCGACAGGCGTTAGCATCCTCCAGCATCCAGGATGTAGCTCTGAACGGAAAACAAAGTTTGGACTCAGGTGTGAGTATACATGCGACGCTGGGGTTTACGATTGCTAGCAGAAAGAACGAATATGTTTTTTCTTTATAGGAAAGCATAGCAACATGCAGTGAAAACCAGACAAACTTATTTATCGTTCTGGTCAAAATTCAAGGGTGTCTCTATATAACTCACCAGGATCAGCCACATCTTTTTTTTAAAGTGAAAAACAGGCTCGTAGGAAAAAACAAAGCGGGTAGCAAACACCCTACGAGCTGTGCGAGCGAAAGCATTACAGATGCAGGTGAGAAGGATGAACAAGCAAAACCACATGCCTATAAGCAGAGGCTTTATTCACAAAAATAGTCCTACAGTAACTGGAGAGTTACAGTACTCAAAGTTTGAGTCCAAACTCTCTGAAGTACTGGTCAGAAGTGCCAGTAATTCAACAGCTTCCATTCTGAATTTGGTAAACCTGTCTTTTGCAGTGAAAGAATCCTAAAGGTGACACGGCACGTTTCAGGGGAAGAAGAATTCACCGATAGGAGGATTCTTTCAAGCCGAAAGAAGCAGAAACAGAATCGCCTGAATTGGGAACTGGGCTTCCAATGTTCCTCCAGCTCTTCTTAGAATGACAACAGATGAAAAATGACCGCTAGCCAGCAGAAAGAAAAACCACCAGCGCTCTCTAAGTAGGAAGCATCTCCCCAAGACCTCTGGAGATAAGGCCTATGGCATACGTTCTATAAACATAAAGAACTCGACACTGTGGGGAAAGCTGTCAAGAGGAACTGAACGGTGCTCCGACCCTCCTTCCCTTCTGCCATGCGTTTTACACGGTACACTAATCAAATCTTACTGTTCACGAAGCTGTGCTTGAACATGAGCTTCTAGCTAAGATATTGAACTCATCTTCCAGGACTGCTACTGCTACGTATGTCTGGGTGCTGGTGCTTTCAAACCATGATTTACAAAATTGCTTCCCTAGAATTAATAGAATAATATGTATGCACACTTGCACATATGGAAAAGTGAATATCATTTATATTTAAAGCAATGCAAAAAGATTATAATTTAAACTAAGCAAATTGCAATTATTGCTCAATCTTGCTGAAGGATTATCTTCTAGTTCATCTCCCTTGTTGGCAATACATTTTCAAATGAAATATTTGAACATTGAAGTGGTTTTTAAAATTATCTCCCATATATTTTTCTTGCAGCTATAATTAGAATCTAAACCTATTTTATTCCGAAGGACCTGGAGTGGACCAGAAGATGTGCAAATCAACTGTCAGTGATTTGCATTCATTTGCTTTTTTCTAAGATAATAGGATGCCTTGGATGTTGCTGCAGATCAAATAGTGAATTAAAAATAGTTAATTAAAATTTTAAATAATGTGAATTAAAAGTTACAAAGACAAGTTCTTTATTTATTACTGTTTTTCTCAAATCAGCAAAGCCCCTGTTATTTCTAAATTTAAAATAACTTAGAAGTACATGCTTTTGAGCATCTTCAAAAGGTTAGCCACCAGGAGCATCATTTAAGTTTCTAACCTATATTCTGAATGTAAAACATTTCAGTACTGCATTATATGAAAAACTTAGCAATACCTATCAAGATCAATACAGTAACTGAAAAAGTGTGGTCTTTTTCCTTTTATCCTGAAGTGTTGAATGGGTCCATTGATTTTCCTGTTTCAACCTGCAAGAAAATCCAACCTTTATACTCTATTCCTCATTTTCTTCTGGAACCTCGTAACAAAGACACTGCAAAACACATCCCAAAAAAATGCCTAGGAAAAATATAGCACCAAAGATGCATCAGCTATCTACTAGGGATAAGCTTACTTTCTTTGACCACTAATCAAAGATGATTATATGCTATTTTAAAGTGTTGTTGCATTTGAACTGTTAAGAAAGAAGCGTGGTAGTCTTGGTGTGACTATTTTTACTACTTTCAACCAAAAATGGAACGTTTGTTCCTCTGAAAAGTTGTATGGGGAGATATCTCATTTTCGTTGTCAAGCCAGCGACTTTTATATAACATTGGGCTAATTCTGTCAACAGCATTATGTGAGGCACATTCAAAGCTTAAGGGAGAATCCTGATTTCTTCAAACAGAAAGAAAGATCATTATTCAGTAGCCCCTTATTGAAATAAGAGCTATCGGTTATGTCTTGTTTCAGATTTCTCCATTTATTCTGATGATCATCCAACATTCTCCATTGTGAAATACTCTTCGGTATTACCTCAACAGTCTTTAGTATCATCCTGGGCTTTCTCCTGAACATAGTTTATTTTTTTCAGATAATGCTGTTCACGTTTAACAAGATGGTGAAAAATCATTACAGGTACAGAAATGATGGGGAAGCGCATATTAGATTGCTGACTCCTTTGAGACGAGGGTTTTTTTGTCTCTTTTAGTTCACGCGAGGCATGAAAAACATGCCATAAATTTTGGGTTTCTATCTAATAAAGTCATAATCAATGATTTTGTTGTCAAGTACTGTGGGGGAGAAAAAAAAATTCCCCTGATTTACGCTTTTCAAGACTGGGTTAAGACTGCAGGATAATTACTTCTCTCTATTCCTTCAGGCATTTCTTTACTCTCTTCCTTCTCGATCTTTAACTCCTTCCCTTTCCTCCCTTAAACTCGCTTTCTGGAAAACAGCTGAGGCTCAGGTTTGTGCTTATCTATTTCAGTTGTTTTCCACAACTCCAACAGAAATCTTGCTCAGGGCGACATCCTTTAGACCGCAGCCCTCATAAAACAGAAGTGTTAAGAAAAGCCATGCCGATGTAACGTCTCGAAATTCATCGGAAACATCTTTCTTAGGCAAAAGCATCAATGGGTCCAACCATTTTTATAGTTCAAAAGCCTTATTTATTACGAAAAACTCCCCAAAACCTAAAGCCAACAAAACCCCACAAGCCTCTCGAGGAATATAATAATAATGAAACGGCACTATATGATCATGCATAACCTATTTGCATGTTGATGGCATAAAGAAGTGCAGTCTGATGAAAAGATTTAAGAACCAAAGGAAATAGAAACAGGGGCCAATTAATGTGATGTTCAAAGGACACACCGAGCTGGGATTTTATAGCATACAGTGAAATACTTGTCTTGCGTATTTCCATCTCATGACTGGCTAAAAAAGATCAAAGCTTTTTTATTCCATATTAAGAATGACAGAATATTACAGCAAACATGCAATAAGGAGAAATGTAATAAGCTTTAATAAAAGATGATAATAAGGTTTGATAAGAACTTTTGGAATGTCACCAAATCTGGAATGTAAGATGAAAGCATCTGCATGTAGAGATTGTAGTGTGTTATTTGGAACCCCACGGAGCTAAACTGTGATTAGAATTACATATTTTTCCATAAATTAGCTTTTGTTTTGAATTTCCTGCTGAGATCACATGCAAGTTGATTGAACGTGCAAGTCAATGTATAGGTTTTCTAATTCTTTGCTGTTTGTTAGGCTTCATGATACCACGATTAGAGCGGTCCACTTGTAGATCAAAGGTATGTGATTGAGGCCAAACCAAAATAACCCATAACCTCTTTACAAGGTGATTTAGATCTATCCGTGATAATTACCACTCACCTACCTGAACTGTGCAATTATGTAGATGTACAAACCAACCACTACATGCAGATCAACTTGTGAAACCACGGAATTACCACTTAAATCCGTATTTAAAAACAGAATGGACACACTGAGTGACACTGAGGTCAAAGAGGCCTTTTTTACACAACTCTACCTTACCTCAACACCTCCAGTATAAACTTGTAAGCCATCACATATCGGCATAAGCAAACAATCTTGCGCAAACCCTTGGTTCAAAACCCCAAGGTTTAAGTCAGGTCAGTGATTGTGGTCATCCCCCCACCGAGACCTCTCCACCACCCTCCATTTTAGCTCAGGGACATGACCTCCTCACCACATGACAGGAATCACGACTGCGCCTGGGCCACAGACAGACAGGAGGGACTGGCTACCAGACGGCACATCCTTTATTATACAGTCATTAATGCGTTTTATGTGCATTGGAACAACACACCACGTTCCTCTAGAGAGGCCTCACTACAGCGAGACGTGGCTTTTATGGAACTATTCCCGTGAGCTAAGATATACCGTAGGTGCATGAAAAAGACTACCAACAAAAAGCAAAGAAAAAATAATTTATCATATATGATTTATGAAAGGAACACAACATTACTGATAATTGTTTGTAAGGCCAGTGATTTGCTGGTTGGTAAGCCACTTGGTATTTTTTTTTTTTAAGAACTACGTAAGCCTTGGGAAAAACAAGTTAAGATTGCACTTTCACATTGATTCCTCCCCCCCCCAAATAAAATCAGTCGTGACACTGAACTATAAAATCTTCCAGGTGATACTACAAATAGGCAGTCTTAGCTCCAAAGTAGCAGTCACTTACAAAATTGATGGAGAAAACCAACTACTAGATATTGGATCGGTAATAAGGACGTGTTTTAAAATTATCCTCGACTTTTGCCTCCGGATGAATTGAAATAACAAAAGGGTTGTATCTCTCCTTTTCAAACACGTGGACACCTGGATATCATTATCTCTACTTGAGGTTACTACCAGGAGAGAGACAGAAAAGAAGCTGCTGGGGACCAAAACCTGGCAAATAAGTTGAAGATGAAGAACTATTCCCTGGCAGTGTGAAAAGATTTGGAGCGAGTCAAACGAGGACCCACCGTCCCACAAAAATGCCTCAGTAAAAACGGGTGTGAAACTTGCCGTTACAAAGATGAAAGAGAAGGTAAACAAGAGATGAGTCTGGAGCTTTCACAAGTGAAGATAAATTTTATGTATCCAGTTATTGTGTTACACTTTGTGAAACTCCTATAAATCAGTGGTTAGCAAAGGGTGTTAACTCTGTGCAGATGGCTGTTTTAGAGTTTTCAAAGAGTATTACTGAAAGAAAAATACTACGCTCCCTTTACCATATCAATGGGAACTTAGAAGTATTTTTCCAATAAAAAACACAGAAAACATGTCTGTTTCGTTACTTAAAGGTTTGTGGAGCTAGGTAATTTTTCAAATGACTGGTACTCATTTACAACACCTAATCCCTCTCCCATATTACTCCTTCTATAAAGTTATTAAAAGAGATGCTGTTGTGTGATCCTATGTCATCGAATGTTGACAAAATCACTCTGGTTTTGTTTGCTTGCTTGTATTATTGAGGAAAATTAAGCATTCCAAAGACAAACGTCCACATCATCTAAACAGCTGTAGCACATTTGTTTTTCCTGGATTACAAAACTACAAATGCTGCTATAGGTGATGATTCCTAAGAGAGCTTTTTTTTTTTTTGTTTGTGAATGAAGTTGTCTGAAATGGCATCAATGTGAAAATGAAGGATCTCATATTTAAGGATTCCTGTCTCCTTCAGAGGACACCTAACTTTCTTCTATAATTAACGACTACAGTGGGGTAATTACACGTATACGACCCATGTGTTCTTGCCATCTCAGTCATAAATGTAACATCAAATGATATTGCTCACAGCAAGTCTGGACACACGGACTTGACCTTTTTGTTCTGAAGTGCTTGTGTATGGAGAGGTTAACCAAAATCTCATCTAAATCAGACCGTTTTAACAGCATGAATTTTTTAAAGCATTCAAAAATAGACCACGCGGTTCTCTTCATAGAAAAGACTGCGATTTACAGAAAAGCTGTGATTTATAAAAGATGCAATTTATACACAAACCTACCAGTTTTAATACATGTATTATAATTCACGTATGACAGCAGATAGCACGTCTCTAAGGGCTGGCTTCTTTCTTCACAGACACAAGTTAGAAATGAATGGGAACTACTAGCAACGAAGAGAAGACTGTAATCCCATGCCCACAACAACTTGAGTAATCACCTGAGTGATTTCATCTCTGCTTTGCAAAATCCCTGAAACGTAAGCATATATTTGAAGTATTACGTATGCTTACATACTACACATTCACCTCCATTGATAAAATAGGAACTACATCTCTAAATTACTCTAAGCTTGCTATTTAGCCACAAGAAGTAGTTGGTGTAATTTAACTTAATTTCTCATGAGATTGGGGGTCCGCCAGGAGGAGTGAACAAGCGCCCACATCTCTACCTAACGTGCTTGCAAGAGATTTCAGTATTCCTGAAAACACCATCCAGATTTTGAAAACCCCACATATTGCAGAAGGACACGGTGTGGGACAATGACATCTGGCAGTTTATTACCCCACCTCTTATATTGCCAGGATTACTGAGCTTCAATTTGCTCCACTGGGCAAAAGCGGAAGGGTGACAGGACCATTGCCAAAAACCTTGTGATAAATCTTAATTAGAATACAAACCTCTTTCGGAGCAGAGGTGGGTATGCTCCTTGACGGATTAACTTTTTTAATCCCTTGAAATCTTGTCAAGTCTCTTTTAACCTCCTGACTGCCAATTACATGTTCCTACATCCTTCTGTGTGAGGATTATCTTTCTCAATGAACGTTTTACTCTCAGTGCCACTAACAATAATAGCATATGACAACCCCAACACCAATCAAATGCTAATAGTTGTCTACTGAAATAGGAAATATTATATTATGCTTTGCACTTAGTCTGAAACACAGTAACAGGATCTTTGCTTAAAAAACATCGACCAAAGGCATTATCCATAATGGTATTCTTAAAAGAGACAATAAAGTCTATTTAAATGTTCAGGCTTCAAGACATAGACGTTCAACATGTTTCGATTTTGTACTATTTCAATGAAAGATGTTAAAAATATTTTCAGCCCGATTCAGCCCCCCAATAAGGTGGTGAAGCATAACAACTTCATTTTCTGACTAGCCATCCTCTCTCTGTCCCACCATTTTGAAAGAAAGAATGTGGTAAACATAAGAAATTACATTATTGTTTACAAAATATTTCCACTGTAAGGGAGCACAATGAGATCCTCGGCAATGCTGTAAACATTCCATGAAACTCATACAGATATGTAAAAGCCATACCTAGGGGATACCAAGGAAAATAGATTTATCTCACGTTAGACATAGTTGAAAATCTCTGCAATGCAGAAAGTCATGGAAGTACCGGCTGTAATATTAAGCTTCACGTTAAAGCATAAAAGCAGTGTGGCCGGTCACATGTGTACCTGAATACTGCCACTTACAGAGCACACGTCAGAAACGACTGAAAGGAGCTGCCTGAACCGACGTTAGCAAGGCACGGCCTACAAATACCACTTATCCAGCTTTTATAGTTCTGTTTTTAAAGACTATGAAGTACTGAAGCGAAACTAGGACATTGGTACTTCAGACTTCGAGGACTTTCCTAAGGCCCACTCAGGATGATAAAATCCTTTAGAAATTTCAGGGGGTGTTTTCTACCTGCTAAATAACCAGTCTGTCCTGCATTCACTGGGTGCGTGACTCCATGCAGAAGAGGCTGCACACCCTTTGGTCCCGTCTTGTAGTTAGACCATATACCCGCTCTCCCGTCAGAGCACAGTGACGTGTGGCACCGATGGCTAAAACAAGAGGCAAGAGGATTTTGCCGGGTGCAGAGCAGAGCCAGGCAGGCGGGGGACACAGAGCCAGCCAATGTCCGGCTGCCCATGACATCTGGAGCTGCGTGAGACCTGGAAATATCCATTCTGGAGAGAAGCAAGACATCAACATGTACCTAATCCGCAGTCTGGTACTTTGAGAGGCTGCCACTTCCAACTCCCACCAAGCCTGAACTGGTACCAGAAACCTTCAATATGGGAAAAGAAAGGATGACAGGGAACACTGCTGCTGCCTCCAAATGCACTGGAGACACCCGTAACCTGCCCTTAAAGTCCCACGGATTGTCAAAATGAGAAGTTGCCTACGACTTCGCCAGGAGGGATGTACTTCCTACAGTGTTGCAGACACTGGCTGCCTTCACAGCTCCAGACACAGGCACATGGCGAGGAAGAACATGAGACACTGGTGTGGTTCTCTCAAGGGCCTGGTGCAAGCAGACAGCATTACGAAGCCATGGTATGCTTTCTTAGAAAGGTTGACAGAAGAGAAGTTTCCCTGCTGTGGATTTTTGGATGGTACTTTGAACACCTTTTTATATGTGGATTTGGTAAACCAAAAAATCTCAGAGCACTTTCTTCAAATGATGACAACAGACCAAGAAGAAAGGCAAAACACTCCTGATTATCATTATTTTTTTAAGAATCATATATATAAATGTAGTAGTCTACCTCAATGACTCTAATTTGATGGAAAGAGAAATGGGGTTAGAGCATAAACCTGGCAAACTGTAAAAATCCGCCACGTATCTACAGACAGGGGGCATTTTTCCAAGCCCCACACCTCAGCGAAGCTCCACTTACAGCAAAGGTCCCAGCACAGCCCGGGAAAGCAGAGAGAAATGGGGAGAGAATGCGGAAAACCAAAAGTTCTTGATGAAACCCTCAGTGAGAGTAGCATTACAAGACTCAAAATTAAATGCAGGTCAAAGAGAAAAACAGTTTCTATAAACACATAATGAAAGTAAAGGTGATTAATGGCAACTAAACTATATTCTCCCTCGTGCCTGTTAATTACAATACCTATGCTGGGTATTGTAATAAAAATTCCATTTAAATGGCATTATTAATTAAGTTGTTTTCCTCATTCCTGGCAGCAATTGGGCTTTACAAACAGCAGAATAATGTTAACTTGGCATTGCAATCAAAAAGAAACATTATATTGTTCTTTATTGTTAAAGTAAAATAGATTCCTTTTGATTACAGGTATATTTAGTCACTGCTTTAGTCACAGAAATGCAGTTCTATAACTGTCACGGTTGTAAGTCCATTAGTTTTGGGGAGGGTGGTTCTGCTCTACTCTGACTTCTGCCACTGAGCCCAAGAGGAAAGGCATCTGGTGCTCCGCAATCTGGGAATCCAGGCGAATGCCAGCAGCTGTCACACTAAATCCTGAGCAATACAGGAGAACCACGGACAACAAACTCGGGAACAGCGCCGGAGCCGTGGAAACTTAACTTCAGTCTGCAGAAACAGACAATTTTCTAGCTTTTAAGGATTATTTAAAACCCACTTGCAGGATAGTTAATTGACCCTCAGCTATAATTTTCACACCCCCGCATCCTTCTATGTCAGTCTCCTCCAATGATGAAACTTATTTGCTATTTCTTCTCTTTCTTCTCTTTCTACCTTAAAACCTCTTGTCTGAAGTTGCTCTGTTTTATTCTCAGTAAGTTCTTGAGAAAACTCTGAGGACAGTTGTCCATCATTGGAAATCTATTAGCGTATAAATTTTCAGCTTACTTTAAATATCTTGAGATGATGATAAACCAGTAACATATTCTGATGGACAAAAAGCATGAATGCACAATATAATAACCGCAGAATAAGCACAATGGATCTATTTTTATACAAATGTGGAAAATATGAATCATCTGTAATTATCAAACATGGCTTTCCAGTCTGCTATCTTTTTTCCATTCACATTTCATTTGCAATTTGTGTTACGACTGCATGGTCATCTCCGTGTCACAGCAGAACAGCAGTTTTTCCACAGTTTCTCACAGAAGGGAATATAAACTACAATATAGGTTTTCCCAGAAGATTTTTCAGTTGTTAAGTCTAAATGTTAGCTTTCTTTTCTGTCCAAAATGGATTTGCTTAACTGTTCACAGCAAGCAGTAGTGATAAAAATAGTCCTGTGGTCTTCTAATTAAATAAAATTCCTTTTTACTTCCCCCCCTCCCCGAGAAGAGATGTCCTTCTGTTATCGCTGATATTTAAATATTTGTTTTATCACAGAGAATAGCTAGCTGGTGTATGTTCTTGTCCTGACCACTGGCTGCAGAGCTAAGGCTAACAAAATGATCAGCCCAAGGTACACAGAGGGTAAAATGCTCAACAGACTTGGAAGTGTGGCAGATTTTTGAGAAGTCGGGACAGCAGAGGCCTGACTAAATAGGCCAGGTCTCACTGTGTATTCAAAGAATGTTTCATATTAATAGAAACCCATTTAGTAGACGTAAGACAACATTCATGACAGATGCATGTGGTCTTTCAGCACGCAACTCTTCAAGCTTAGCTGCCCGAGTCTGGTGGTGTGTGATTCCAGCACTGCCTGAGGAAAACTGCTCATCTCTTCGGTTCCACGCACAGTGAAAATGGCACTAACTGCTTGTACTGACTTAGACAACGTCAACACAGTGCCATTGGCAATGGAGAATCAATTGCCAAAGCAATCCCTTGGGGAAGAAAGAGGGGCCCTGATTGCCCCTAATTCTCATTAATTTCATCCAGTTATTGAACCACACTAAAGAAGAAATCACAGATGGTTAGAGTTGGAAGGGACATTAAAGACCATCCAGTTCCGACCCCCTGCCCTGGGCAGGGACACCTCCCACCAGCCCAGGTTGCTCCAAGCCCCGTCCAGCCTGGCCTTGAACCCCTCCAGGGATGGGGCAACCACAGCTTCTCTGGGCAACCTGGGCCAGGGGCTCACCACCCTCACAGCAAACAATTTCTGCCTCAGATCTCATTCAAATCTCCCCTCTTCCAGTTTAAAACCTTTACCCCTTGTCCTATGGCTCCCCTCCCTGATCCAGAGTCCCACCCCAGCCTTCCTGGAGCCCCTTTAGGGACTGGAAGGGGCTCTAAGGTCTCCCCAGAGCCTTCTCTTCTCCAGGCTGAACCCCCCCAACTCTCACAGCAGAGGGGCTCCAGCCCTATAATTAGCACAGCACCAATCAATCTGTTAATATATAGCTGGCCAGAGTCTGTGCTATGCAACAACATATGGCAAACAGCCCCTCCTGACTGCTGGAGTTCTCTCCAATTGCACAGAGGATTTTTCTGTTAGAAAAAAAAAACAACAACCACTCCCAAGAACAACAAACTCCTCCCCTCAATACAACCAAGAGCGGACAGAGAAGATCCCAAAAGGTAGAACTGAAGGATGGAGGTCACACACAAAACTGGGATTTGATGCCTGTGTTTAACCTAGGAGTTGGTCTACAAAACTTTCCCTCCACTCGTTCACTGCAAACGATGGACGCTGAAGCGCTACGCCATGGGGAGACCAGGGACAAAGCTCTGGTTTGTCTTGCACATTGTAAAGCCGGACTCTACTCCTGGCACTCACACAGCCCCCTCTACGAGGTTTGGGTAAAACTACTGATGTGTGTATAGAAAGAGGTCAAACTAAGGCAACTTCATATTTCTTACACTTTCATGGTTTAGGATTAATACTGCTTTTCCTAGCCTTCCAAACAGGGAAAAAGATTCTAAAAATGTTCACACTGGAAAAAAAAAAAGTCGTTTTCTTCCTTGGTTGCAAATCTGATTATGGACAGCAGTTAAGCAAATGAGCAGCTTGAAGAAATTTCAGTGTAATCTTGATCCCAAAGTGAGGCAGCTTATATTCTTTATTCCCCGTCTTTTTAACCCATTATTTCAGGAAGCTTTTCTTTTATCCTTTACTCTAAACTAGAGATATTTTTTTAATTCCACTCTTATCATAGAATCATAGAATTGTTAGGACTGGAAGGGACCTTCTTAAAGACCATCTAGTTCCAACCCCCCTGCCATGGGCAGGGACCCCTCCCACTAGATCAGGTTGCTCAGAGCCCCGTCCAGCCTGGCCTTCAAAACTTCCAGGGACGGGGCAGCCACAGCTTCTCTGGGCAACCTCAGACCCTCATGGTGAAGAACTTCTTCCTAAGGTCCAGTCTGAACCGACCCATCTCTAGTTTTAATCCATTCCCTCTAGTCCTACCATTACCCGACATCCTAAAAAGTCCCTCCCCAGCTTTCTTGTAGGCCCCCTTAAGATACTGGTAGGCCACTATATAAGGTCTCCCCGGAGCCTTCTTTTCTCCAGACTGAACCACCCCAACTCTCTCAGTCTGTCCTCATAGGAGAGGTGCTCTTCTTTATGTTGCTGCACTATCTTTTGGTTCAGCACTTGCAGGTTTCTGTTGCTTAATTCCTTGTTTCTCAACCATTTAACAGCAGACGAAGCATCTAAGCACAGGACCAACATTTTCCACCACTCACTCCTATTTTCTCTAAACATTAGCAGGTCTCATTGACAAGAATGGTAAACTTAAACATTTTGCACATTGCAAAACGGTTGAGAGAGACCATGAGGGCTAGAAAACAAGAATCCGTGTGGAGGCTGGAAGCGAGACTTTCTTCCCTTTACACTGAAATTACATTTTCAGTTCCTTGTGACCCCCAAGACTGCAGTAACTGGCCTCACAATGCAGTGCTTGCTCTGGTCTCTCCCCACGCTGACATCCTCTGCTCTCACCTCCTCTTTGTAGACTTTGTAAATGTAGGAGTCTTTCCTGTCAGAGTGATGGAAGAAGTGCAAGACAGACCAGACTCTCGATGCAGCTCCTTCCCCTGGCTGGGCTAATTGAGGGAGCAGTAATTGCCTGAGCAGTTCTGCAAAGGCAGACATGAAGTCTAGCAAACTGTCTCTTCTGCCTTATGTTGCCTCAGCAGCGGCAGCAGGATCTGAAGTCACTTTCTCTACCCCATTGTGGTGGGTAGACCTTGGCTGGACGCCTGGTGCCCACCAAAGACGCTCTATCCCTCCCCTCCTCAGCTGGGCAGGGGAGAGAAAACATAACGAAAGGCTCGTGGATTGAGATAACATCAGGGAGGTCACTCTCCCATCACTGTCACGGGCAAAACAGACTTGACTTGGGGAAATCAATTTAATTTATTGCCAATCAAATCAGAGTAGGGTAATGAGAAATAAACTCAAATCTTAAAAACACCTTCCATTCACCCCTCCCTTCTTCCCGGGCTCAGCTTCACTCTTCATTTCTCTACCTCCTCCCCATGAGCAGCACAGGGGGATGGGGAATGGAGGCTGTGGTCAGTTCATCACACCTTGTCGCTACCGTTCCTTGCTCCTCACACTCTTCCCCTGCTCCAGCATAGGGTCCCTCCCACTGGAGACAGTCCTCCATGAACTTCTCCAATATTCTTCACAAACTGCTCCAGCATGGGTCCCTTCCACTGGGTCACAAGTCCTGCCAGGANGGCTTCCCACGGGGTCACAGCCTCCTTCAGGCATCCACCTGCTCTGGCACAGAGTCCTTCACAGGCTACAAGTGGGTCTCTGCTCCACCGTTAACCTCAATGGGCTGCAGGTGGATCTCTGCTCCGCCATGGACCTCCGTGGGCTGCAGGGGGACGACCTGTTGACCTGTTCAGAAGACTGCTTGACAAAATCCCTTGGGAGGCTGCTCTGAAGGATATAGGAGCCCAGGAAGGCTGGACATACTTCAAGAGAGAAGTCTTAAAGGCACAGGAGCAGGCTGTCCCCGTGTGCTGAAAAACAAGTAGGCGGGGAAGGAGACCGGCCTGGCTAAATAGGGACCTTTGGCTGGACCTCAAGAACAAAAGGAGAGTCTATGACCTTTGGAAGAGGGGACAGGTCTCTCATGAAGACTATAAAGATGTAGTGAAGCTATGCAGGGAGAAAATTAGGAGAGCCAAAGCGCAGCTAGAGATCAGCCTAGCTACAGCTGTTAAGGATAACAAAAAATGCTTCTATAAATTCATTAACAACAAAAGGAGGATTAGGGAAAATCTCCCTCCCTTATTGGATGCAGAGGGAAACATAGGCACAAAGGATGAGGAAAAGGCTGAGGTGCTCAACGTCTGCTTTGCCTCTGTCTTTAGCAGTGGGACTGGCTGTTCCCTGGGCACCAGCTAGGAGACAAGGAGGGGAAG
>VWZL01006292.1:0-40141 GCA_013396915.1 Stercorarius parasiticus
TCTATGATTTTATGATTCTACTTGGTTTTACTCTTCCCTTCTCAGCCTACTCCTCTTCCTGCATTACTTTACTGAACAGACTTCTCCCTACGGCAGAGAGTAATGAGCAGTCTTTAAAGAGTTACATGGTAATCATCAGGAGAGAAAGTGATGGAGGCCTGTCATGTCCAGAGGTTGCAGCTGCAAAATATTCTTCTAGCAAAAAAACAAGAGGTATGGGAGAGGAAAGCATCTTCCTTTACCCCATAACACATCTGGTAATCTTTGAAGAACAGAAGACTGAAGCATTGTTGACAGCTCGGCAACCTGCTCTTTTCTTAGCATTTTGTTTCGGTAAACCAGTTATTTACAGTGTTTGTACAGACGGAATGGTGTTTTTTTTCCCTGATAATAAATACACAAAATAACATTCTCTCATCAATCTGGTTAAGTCTGCTCATCCTGCTTTCAACTGCACAATGACCTTTTCATGCTGACTGAGTAATGTGTCCCTTATACTGTTCGTAACAGATATAGATTGCTTACCTTCTCTTTCTGCTTGATGACATACTGATTAATAGCACCATGAGAACTAGCTCCTTGTGATCAATTAATCATCTGTCATAATTATTCAGTAGCTAAATAATTATTAATTTTGGGTGCTTGTGATAGTGAAGGTTGACAGTGTTAGAAAGGAGAACATGTTCTCTTTGCTTCACTGGGGACTTGGGTCTAAAAACCTCATAGAAATAGATACGTGTCAAGGCATTTTATCCTTCTGTAATTTGGATTCTAATAACTCCTTTCAGGGAATATATCAAAGTATTCATTAGATGTCAGCAGCCAAGGGAAACTGATGAGAAAGCAAAGCCTTTCTTGGGAACGCTGATGGTTTGAAGGCTGTCCCAGCCAACCCCAGCTCTGCTGCCCTAATTCAATAGTAGGATTCATGAGTAAAATTATTTATCTTCACTCATTACTTAATGACCTATGTGCAAAGAATTAGTCAGATTTATCTCCCGCTGTTTATCAGTGAAAGCAGATTAGTATTTGAAAAATACCTAACTCATCAGAGGTAACAAATGTGAATTAGATCTTGACACAGCCCCCTGCTCCAACGTTAAGCTCTTCTTGGCCTATATGGAGTCTCACCTGGGAATGTGGGAGGGCACAATGACTGCCTTTTTCCCTCTAGATCTATGATTTGACCTGTCACTGGATTAGGGATTTCATAAAAGAAGAGGAATTCCGGTTCAGCATCATTATATACCTGAGTGCTCAGAAGATAGTAGCCAAACACAGTATGAATTAATGGAGAAGCATGCCATAGGAAAAATGACTTTACCACATTTTGCTAGCTCTTAAAATGTGGACTACCTAAGAGTGTGATAATACTATGTAAATATAACGATACCTGAAACAATGACACTACACCTTAAAGTCTGAAACCTCTCCAGAAAGGTTTTACATTTAAACATTCCATTGCTTCCCAGATTCTCAAGATTAATCTTCAGCTGTTGTAATTTCAAATAAGGATTTAGTTATCCCAAGGATAACCAATGCGTTATATATTCCCGCATTTGCAGAGTTTTTCACACGAAAACTCAGAGGCCTGCAGCAGCATTTTGAATGAAACCATGATTGCACAGTTGCATGAGCAATAATACTGGAAAAAAAATCAAATTATGGAGCTCTTTCAATGACCAGTCCATTTGGGTAGGCATCTAATTACACAAAACAGGGTACCAGAAGGTGCAGTGGTTTCCTTTCTCTTGAATGAGAACCTTTGCCTCTCAAGACTCTGGAAAAGCAGCATTAGCAAATGTAGCCACAGAACAAATTGGCTCTTTTCTGAAAATCTAATAGATTATTATTATTATTATTTTGGTACAAATATACAGTATGACTTCTATATTATTTCTTTACTAAATCATGTGAGTTGGAAAATAGCTGCTTTATGAGAAATGAGTAACACTGTTGTTAAACTCCCCTCCCAAATGATGCTGGTTAATTTTGTATTTAATGATAACACTTCAGTGTAAAAGCAACATGGAAGTCAAATATTTACGTTATGTTGCAGTGCCTCTTGAATAAATGACTGTTCTTAAAGACCAGCTTGAGGATTATATGTATGCAGACGCCAAGCTTTACCAAAAAGAATTCAGCATGATTAATGGTCTTTGACCAAATAAATTAATGATATGCTTTCATAAAAGGTTAACTCTCAAAAACTGTGGGCCTAGCTATTTGAGATTCTTTCTTTTCTGTATATTTATCTCTGATAGCTGATATTTCTATTACCGCACATTACTACCGAATGGAATCCCCCTGAAAAATACAAAACTGCCATATTTTAAAGTCATTTAAAGTCAAAGTCATATTTTAAATTCCTCTGCATTTTGGGCGATCTCCAGATGCATTCAAGTTTAGACCAATCTCTGGATTTTATTGCAGTAACTTCCTCCTTTTTCCTCTGAATTCCTTTCTTCCTTTCCTCCCAGTTATTTTCATTTATAAATTTACAGGTGAATGTTGGTATTTTGTGCTGAAACTGTGTCAACAAATTAGTAAATTAGGCTACATTTGCTAAGACTAGATAAGCTGTCACAACAAAATTCTCCTACGGGTCTGCAGAATTTACAGAAGGAAAAAAAATAAAAAACAAGAAAATAAAACTGTCCTGGTTTCTACAAAGAGTTTCTACAAAGCCTTAAAATAAATGGATTGTAAGTCATGCTGCTGCTCTTTATCTTCAGAATTTGCTTCATCTTTATTAAAAGTTAAACCAAATCCAGCCTCAAATCCTGAGGATTTTAGGCTTTTTGGACCTTGCAGGTCGTTGTATCTCTTAGACTTGTAATGTGCTTGTAAGCAAGATTTTCAGTTTTCCATTTCTGATCTCACCCTGTGTAACTCAGAATAAATCCCGATATCACCTCTTTAAACTGTTTTATTATAACTGATTATTATAGTCGATGCCGACTGTAAAATATATTGATTTTTTTGAGGGAAAATTTTGCTGGGAAACATTTTCTTTTTTATTCCAGGAAAATGAGAACATGCTTTGCTACAAGTTTCAGGTCACTCTTTCTTACCAAACTGGTTTTCAGTGACATAGGGCTGTGTGGTATTCTGAGGTGGTGAAGTATGGGAACAGCAAGGTATATCTAATCTAAAACTCAGTGGTTTGATATGAAATTGTTTTATTGTATTTGCCATAATGGCCCATCAAATCACATAAAAGTGATTTTGTAACTCCTGCATTGCTCAGGGCAGCTAATTTTTTACAAATAAGTTTATGGGTCACTTAAACATTTCCACAGCTTAGTCTTCATGGATTGTTGGGATTCCATTTCAGAGTAAAATTATGCTATATTGCTTGCGTCGTAGAGATAAAAACCTTTTAAACTATCTCAGGCACTTGATGCAGTAGATTATTTATTTATTTTCTTATTGTCAGTTAGGATCTTTTCAGGCTTACCTGTTCTGTACAATTTACCAATCTCTGTGAATGCCGATACTTCAACATCACCTAAGTATGTGATGTTCACAATTATTATTCTTATTATGTATTTTGATAGCTAATCCTAAAACCTTCTTTTCCTGAGAATTGTGGCAACAGAAAAATATCGAATATTTCTAATTTCTCAAGGTCAGAACTCAAATCACATTATTTATGCAGGGTAAGGCTTAGAGAGAAGGGTAATATCTTTTAGTAGACTAATAGATATATATGAAAAAAACAGACTGGAACTTGGACATACAAATCATTATTCGTAGAACTGTGACTGTCGACACGCCATATTCCACTTACAAAAATCCACAATTATTCAGCAAAACGTATTATACAGATAAGTATATTAAGTTTTCAGTATGGTCAGGGGGGAATTCCCAGTGTTAATTCTGCCAGGAAAACTTGTTCCCATTGTTATTTACAGAGCTTGAGCTTCCTGCAGATCTTCTTGCCAATAAAAACATTTTCGCAGGAAAGCTAGCATAATGACAATAAACAAGGTTGGAAAGTACACTAAAAAAACAGCTCAAACTTCTATTTACCCAGCATTAATAAATGCCCAGGTGGTTTGAATCCCCTTTGCATTGCTAAATCAGTGCAGCAAATGACAGAGGACAAGAGGGGAAAAACAAAAGGCATTTCTACAGGAGTAAAAGAGTACAAAAGACTAAATCGTCTCCCAACCGGAATAAGTGGACATGACCAGATAGCTATATTCTGTAATATTACAGATTTGTAGCACTGTCGGGACTAATTCCACATTTTACTCTTTCTTGAGTCCTATTTTAAGTCTTTGTGGAAGTGGGTTGTAACAAGTGAGTAGTCCTACTTCAGATCTTCATGATTAAAGAGATAACTTAAAACACAAAAACAGTCTTGGGCACCTCTTTGAAAATTAGGTGGGTTGTAGCCACTTAAGTTTAAATCTGCAGTCCTGATCCCTTTGAAAAGGTGTTACCCAACCCCGGAGATCCCCATGTTTCACAGACCCGTAGTCACCTGCTCTTTAGGCATATGCAAAAATACCATGCCTTTTACAGGACTGAATTTGACACTCCTTTTGCATAAGTTCTGTGACTGATTATAAGCACTGGATTATTAAAAAAAAAAGGAGCACAAAATGTATTATCAAAGCTCAGAGAAGGTACACAAGTATGAAATACGATTTCATAGCTTAAACTAACAGGGTTTTTTCTTTCTTTTTTTTTGAAACCTTACATTCATATCTCTTCATTCATCAAGAATCCAAGTGTACTAATTTTGCTCAAACAATTCAAAAGTAAAAGAGGTCTTCCTGGCTGATAACATAATGACTACATGTTAAAACCTCCATTCTAATGATCTCATTTTTGCTAGTACTATTGTCTAACAACAATATTCAATATTTTGTACTACTGATATAATGAGATACTTACGACAACCTGGACTATCTGAAGGAAAAACTACACAATAAAAACCTTTCAAACTCTTCTACAAAAAATATCATAACAGGTGGGCTATACTATCACCTTTAATTAGTTTAGCTTGATTATCGCCTCCTCAAGTCAGTCAGCTAGAAGTCGATGTTAACATTTCAGAAATAATGAGTGAATTGATGACAAAATACAGAAGTAAAGCAGGTTCCCGCTGAGTTGTGCACTAGAGGCTGACAGGCTGTCAGAATCTGTCAGATTTAGACTTCTAACAAATAAAGGGCATTTCTAGATAGCTTTGTAAGGGGTTAGTTCGTCTCAAAAGGGATAAATGGTAGCACAACTGCTCTGAGAATTCACCATGAATCCGTGCATCAAATAGGTGCATAAGAAGCTTCATTATATCCGACCTTGCTGGTGCAGTCAATTGAATAACTCAGTCTAGATACGCTTTGGTTTGGATGAGCGCTAGCTGGCTGCAATCCAATCTAGATAAGTATAGGTAAGTATAGATATAGATACAGGATATATTGGTGACTGGGGAGGAGGCATAAGGAGAGCAGCTGAAGGTCACCATATTCTCACTCTTCACTGAAAGTCTGTGACTACCACTCAGAAAACAAAAGGCTGACCCCAAGGCAGTGGACATCAATGGAAATTTTTCATTGTCTTTTTTATGAATTTAAGCAGACTCCAAACCTGCAGTCTTACCTGTTAATATTTTATTTTATTTAAAAATGGTTTTGACCAGAGTAAAAAAGTTCTAAAAAAGCCAGTGATTTCTGCTTCACGAAATACTGTGTGATATCACAAGTCCAAAGAAGATGTAGAATGTTATCAAGAGTAGTTATTTTAAGATTTCTAGGGTACTGAAAGTAAAATGTGTTTTCCATCGTCCTTATCAATTGTGTATTTATTTGGTGTAGATTATTCATTAAGGCAGTTGTCTGCTCCAAAATTGAGCTGAAAGAATGCCTCGTCAGTGAGTTAAGGATGATCATTTTAGGACTGACATTATTAAATATACTCTTGTGTCCATGACACAATTAGTTTTCGCGTGAATCTTTACTAATGAAAAAGAATGTGGAAATCCGTTGTCAATTCAGTAGAATATGTCAACTAGGAGGAACTGAATGATCACAGAGCCACCATGTGGTTGACGTTGAAGGGACCTCTGCAGATCTAGTCCAATCTCCCTGCTCAAACCAGGGTGAGCTACAGCAGGTTGCTCAGGGCTGTGTCCTGTTGGGTTTTGAACATCTCCAGAAATGCAGACTTCATAACCTCTCTGATGAGCCCTGATGGAAAAGAGTTTTTATCTTATCTTTAAGTTGATTTTCCTGTACTTTATGCCCATTGCTTTTTGCTGTTGTTACCAGGCACCACTGAGAGAAGTCTGGTGCCATCTTCTTTACTCCTCTCCATCAGGTGTTTATACACATTCATAAGATCCCCCTTGAGCCTTCTCCAGGCTCAACAGTCTCAGCTCTCTTGGGCTGACTTTGCATGAAAGATGCTCCAATGCCTGAATCATCTCTCCATCATTTGACGGACTCGTTCCAGTATGTCCATGTCTGGCTTGTACAGAGGACCCCTGAAAGGGACACAGCACTCCAGGTGTGTCTCACTAGGGCCGAACAGAGGGGAAGAACCACTGCCCTTGACCTGCTGGCAATATTTTTCCTAGTGCAGTCCAAGCAGCTCATGACCGTCTTTGCTGTAACGGTGCATTGCTGTCTAATCATCAACTTGGTGTCCAACAGGACCCTCAAGTCCTTTTCTGCNAGAGGACCCCTGAAAGGGACACAGCACTCCAGGTGTGTCTCACTAGGGCCGAACAGAGGGGAAGAACCACTGCCCTTGACCTGCTGGCAATATTTTTCCTAGTGCAGTCCAAGCAGCTCATGACCGTCTTTGCTGTAACGGTGCATTGCTGTCTAATCATCAACTTGGTGTCCAACAGGACCCTCAAGTCCTTTTCTGCTAAACTGCTTTCCAGATGGTCAGTCTCCAGATTGTGGGGGTGGTTAGGGTTATTCCGCCCCAGGGACAAGACTTGGCATTTCCCTTTGTTGAATATCTGAGTTTTGTGTCAACCTATTACTCCAGCCTGTGCTGGTCCCTCTGGATGACAGCACAACCCTCTGGCTGTATTAGGCGCTCCTCTAAATTTTGTATCGTCTTCAAACTTGCAGAGGGTGCATTCTGTCACGCTGTCTAGGTCACAATTTCAGGATTAGATTGATAACAATGGCAAACCTTAATAGTGCAATTTCCAAGGATCGTCAGTTAATGAGAAATAGTCTTCTATATTGGTTGGTTGGTTTTCTACCTGTTCACCAACTGCAAAGGAGAAAAAATCGCCATACTAACTAGTAAGGGAAATTTATAGATTGCCAATGAAACAAGATTAGGAAAAGGCAGATGTAACTGAAAACAAATCAAACAAGGTGTTTGTCATAGCTGTTTCCTTCACAGGTAAGATCCTGATCATCACCTTCCAGAAAAAAAGTGCAAAGAGAGAAGTAGCATAGGCCAGTGTTGGGAAGCCTCTTGAATATTACTAAAAGAGATTTTTTTTGTTTTATTTGGCAAACAAAAGGTAAAGTGGAGGTATAACCCCTCTCTACAGATATATCAATGAGATGAACCACAGGGAGAGGTATGAGCTATGTGGGATGAAAAAGAAAAACTGATGTAAGAAAAAATCACTATCAAATTACTATAAATAAATATGGGCTGAAAATTACATACTTTAAGCGTTGCAAGACTCTGATTTTAGAACAAGCTTCCAATCACGCTATTAGAAGTAAAATTAGCAAGGTTTAAAATGGAACTCAGTTAGTTTATATGGAGCATGGTACAGTCTGAGGTGGCAAGGAAAACGATCCTGACTCATTAATTTCTTGTCATTCTTATGTTTCTAAATTATAACCTCTTAAAACTTAAAGGGTAGAGAAAACCAAGCCCTCCCTGTCCACGTGATTCAGTTGGAGATGTCTCCTACACATTGAGATGGGAGAGAAAACTGCCTCCTCTGTTTCCTGAGAGATCCCAAAATGACAGTCCCACCAGTCCCTGTGGTCTGAAGTTAGAAACTCATCTAAAAGAGAACCATCAGAATTAAAGTTCAAAACCCCAAATCTGACTGAAGTAGCAAAGATTTTTTTGTTTGGGACTGGTTGGGTTTTTTTCAGGCTGAAGTGGATATGCCATAGGGAAAGAAGGAGGAGTAGAGAGGAGGAAAGGCAACATAGTAAGAGGGTAGGCACTGCTTGTAATATTACAGATATTTTGTATGATAACAGCTTGCAGGCTATAAATCCAGAGTGTTACTTGACCATAGGACAGACTATATGTAATCAGCACATATAGATTTTGTATAACGGCTCAACTTGTTCTATTGTTAGATCAAAAGAAGAGTTAACAGCTTCCTTGAGCTTTCTCCACTGCTGCCTGAATTCCTTTCCTAGTTATGTCACAGAGCAGGAGGGTTTGGTTGGTATTGTGCATACCCTCTTGTACATGAAGGATACATGCAAATAACTGGGAAAGGCTTTTATCAGTCACTTCGAGATAAGCATCTTTTTTTTTTTGTCACAACAATGAGATTTAAAAGAATATGGATACAAAACACGGATACCAAACATCCTGATTTTTCACTGGCAGCTGCAATTGCTGCTCCTGGACAATAAAGCGTAGTAAGTTTTATTCACCATAATAACAAGGAAACTAACGGCCCCCCAAACACCTGCAACTACAAAAACGAAGGAAATTTCAGTCAATTATGTTTGATTATGCTCTTGGCTTAGAGACATATAGGGCTTTCACACACTTTCTAATACCATTTTCCCCAGAAGACTTGATAATTAGAATAATATTCCTATATGTGACCTGTGCCTCCTACGCGACACAGCCCTTGTGACTGACTGGCCAGGCCAAGTTAGACACCTAGCCTTTGCAGGAGCAGTAATGCATCTCCCAGATCAAAACTCAACCATTCTCCTGACTGACTGAGTTTCCTGAAGAATTCAAAGAACTAGCCAGGTATTATGCAGCTGCCATGGCAGACTGCATTCAACATCTTGCTCCAAATTTTACTTTAGTAGGGAAATTAGCCTCGGTAGAACAGCATTTTGTTCATTGTGTCTGTCTTGAATTTGAAGTAAAGATGTGCCTTGCCATGACCACATTGGATTCAATACAATCACATGCTCTTTGCGTTTAATTATGACCACATTGATTACATCTTACACATGTATGTATGAAATACGCCAGTTTTAAAACAAACAACAAAAAAAGAAAATATATCAAATCATACTTCACTGTGTGGCTCTCCATAAGGAGAAACTGTAGATCTAAGGATGGTGGAAGAAAAGCTCTCCTGGAGGCTGAAGTGGGTGGATTCATTCATGTGTTTCCTCTTGCTGCATTAGCAGAGCAGTACCCCCCACAGTGGCTGACCCAGTAGAAAGTTCTTCCTTCACTGGTTATGTGACAGCATTACTAAGAGTTTCAAACTATGTACTTTCCCTTTATCAAGTAGTTTAACTCCTTGGTTCGGTCTTGGGGCATCGTCCACATTGCATTATTTCAGTTCCAGGCTCTCTTTTGGAGTGAACTGACCAGTTCTTTCTGGAATAACATCTGGATGAGATTCTAGAAACAGCTTTGCCCAGAGACCACTCTTAATAGACAATACAAATGAGACATCCTATCGAGACTTATCCATCCTGAAAAAATACTAGCAGGTTTTATATCCTTAAACATCCCTACACAGCTTTATATCATGCAACATAAATGCTCGGCATCATGCTAGGTTGCAACACAGGCCTCATTTTATTTCAAGTGCATACGGACATAAACATGCACAAAAGGAGACACCTGAGCAAAGAGCTTTGCAGATTGGATATGACCGTCCTGATTTATGAGGATGTATCCCTGACTGGTGTCAATGCGAGCTGCTCTGCACTTTGTTTACACCAGCACTACTTCATGGGGTGGGTGGAGAGAAGAAATATCCATTTGATTTAGAGCAGCAGGTGCTAAGCCTCCAAAGTCCTGTTTTTCATTGTTTAGTAACACTCTGCAGCAAAAATCTTAGTCCAAGACCTTGACTTGATCCATGACGAACAATGAGGTGTGTATGATTTTTTGGACTGCCTTCAGGGCTGAGCTGCACGGCTTTTAATTGGGTCAAGGCAGACTTATAATAGACTTTAATGTCTTTTCTATTTTGTTCTTATTGCCATGATAGTGCCTCAGTTTGATAACGCAATTTCAGAGCATTATCATGTAAGTAGCTTTCATATTGAATTAGCAACCTATGTACCAACAGGATAAGAAAACTAATGCATGCTAGACATCTCTTATAATAAGCTTCTGCATCTTTTCACCACAAAATGACATCTGTAACCTTTCTCTTCCCTTTCCAGTACAATCAGACAGTATGAAAAGCTCTGCTCTACTGTTAAAAATAGATCACCCCACCTATTAAATGGTGTTCAGCAGAACAAGCATGTTGGCCTTGCAGCAAAAAAAAAAAGGTAACTGTAGTCACTTAGCTTGCATTTCTGTTTTTTATTTTTAAATATAAATTATATAGGCCAATATGTTTCTGTGTTGGTCTTGTCTGTGTTAGCTTGATGCTGTGGATTCACAATGATGAATACTAGGTCTGGGCACTGCCATAGCACACACAGCAGCACTGCTTGCTGCAGATCTGAACCACGCACTTGACTGCCTTTGTCCAATTAACAGCCGATACAGGATTTATGTCAGCTTTGTGTTGGCTGAAAGACAACAGGGAATATCTGATCTGGTAAGAAGCTGCATGGCAGAAGTTATCCTGCAGGTAGACTGAGTTTAATCCAAAGGGGCTGCTTTTAAGTGTGTACTAATGCCAGATTTCCTGTATTTTTCAGTGAGCCACTACAGCACTCGCCTATCCTGAACTGACCTTTAAAGATGCTCTCACCACCTTGACCTATGGGTTAGGTCATCTGCAATCCCTTAAGGTTCTTCCTCAAAATTCGTCTGTGTCAAGGACAGGAAAACAACAATGGTACTCAGGTGCCCCGAGTATCTTCTATGTCCAGAGAAACAAAATCCAATGTACTGTGAACATGCAGGTATCAAAGCCTAGAGTTAGAGCCAGGCTGACTTGAAACTTAAGCTGTTCAGAGAAGAGTCAAATTTCTTTCGTTTGCACGGTAAGGGAGCTATCTCAAAACATATTCAGCTTTCTCACTTGCCTCTGAGTACATATACATTTATTTTAAGAATGCCATGTTATTTTCTTTAATGAATTAATAAACCATTTTATAACTATATCCACACATTTCTTCATCCTCCATATATCTCAACCAAACACTTTGTAGTTATGAAAATTTTTCACCTACATGTGTGCAAATTTTTCAAGGAGGAGCACTTCTTTGAGTGCTGACAATATTACTTTACTAGTTATTTTATTAGGTTACTTACTAATTTAATCATCTATTAGAGTATTTGCTGAATACTTTTGACCACCAGACACCTTTCAAGGATTTGTCTATATGTTTAATTTCTGATTCAGTGAGATGCCTGTCGTGTATGGCATATATTTTGGTTAGAGATTATTGACAGACTATTGGCTACTGTGATTTGTCACAGCTCCAGTAGTTTGCATAGAGTTATTTGCGCCGAATATAAGTGACACTAATTGAGCTTGTGTGATGTGCGCACAAGTGTAAAAGTAATGGCACTTAAAAAAGAAAAATATGGGGGTTTTGGTAACTGTAGCGCAATGTAGAGTAATGTTCTGGTTTCTCTAAAGTTTATGGCAAAAATGCCACTTCCTTCACTCATGTCAGGACTTTTGTCAAGCTATTCTTCTGTTTGTTGAATCTGGTAAGTAGTAAATGACCTTATTATAGTGTTGCTCACTGAGATATGGGTCACATTGTATAAAAAATGGGAAAGGAACAGTAACTGTCAAATATAGATGTAAGCCACATGACAAGTATAGAAAGGGGAAAAAAAAAAAAACAAAACAAAAAGGTAACTATCTGGTATGCATCAGAATGAGGAAAAAAAAAGGAATGTTACAATTCCATATATGATTGTTCATTCACAAAGAACAGAACCTTTTTGTACTTTAGCCACCAGCACCTGCTTTTTTATTCCTTTACCTATGAAGGCTTGTGCCCAGTGACGCTGTACAGCTGTGGGTGCTGACAGCGTAATCCCAGCACACTGGGCTTCAGGTTCATTTTCCAAACAAATCAAGCAAGGGCAGCAACACCGCATAGGTTTGATATGCCTGGGCAAATCTAGAAAATCTTAACCGGAGATCATGAAACCAGGGAGTAGATGTTTTCTGTCTCCGCAGGATCTGACCCTACCCTGAAGACTCCATTCAAAGGTAAAGAAGTACTATAGTCCCTTTCTACAGGCAGAAAGAAAAAAAAAAATCAGTAAAAAGATTTGTAAGATATTCTATCACCAAGATACCACTGAATGGGAATTTGCATATAGATAACCATAGAAAAGGATTGTACACAGCCCACTGAAACATGAGAAATCTGTGACAAAGGCACACTGAAATTCAATGCCTTAACCACACGGTCTTCTTTCTTCTCTGAGAAGTATCACCTGCTTCAGTTTCAAACCATAGACACAACCACCAAACCCCTGGCACCAACCTCCACCGTGGGCAGAATTGCAAACCTTAAATCACCTGAATGATACAGAAAGCACGTGTTTAATCCTTGGAGGTCAGGGTTTCTCCACACAGGTATTATTTACATTTGGCTCTTAAAGATGGGGAATGAAGGATTTAGCTTGGGGGATAAAAGGGAAAAGGAGTGAATGCTCAGGATGTTACATTCGATGCCTTGATCTCCAAATCCCTAGCTATATCCAGAAGCAAACAAACTATAATGCGACTCTGCCTGTGATGTTGTTGAGAGAGCCTGAATTTTTTGAAGAAATAACCTGGCTGCTACTTATTTGTCTTGCTCTGTGTTCACTGAACTAAAAGCAGGCAAAATACAGATCAAGAATGGATTTTGTAATAAGCTCTTAACAATAAAGATACTTCTTTGCATTTCCTCCTTGGAGAACCTGGCAAACAAAGAATGGTGTTATGAAATAGCGAACTGATTTAAGTAGCTTCTGAAGCTAAGCAGTAGAGTTTTGCCTTGTGAACCTGTTGTACAGGGAGAGCAGCCGTAATTTAACGAATTAAACTTGAACCCAGGAGATTGCAAGCTCCAGCTTGCGGAGTGAATCTGCCCCTCAGCAATGATGGGAGTTTGTGCTGGAGGCTGGAGCCATTCTGAACCTCAGTGACCTGGCTTATCTGTACAGCACGGAAAGCAAAGCTGTTATCTACAAGCTCAACAGGTGTAGGAGGCAATAGGAAGTCTAAATTATTAATAGAACTGGGTTTGGTCAGAGATTTTCCTTATCACATCTTGCTTTCCCTTCCTGTATTTGAATATATGACAGTTGCATTTAATGAGGGGGAAAAAAAATTAAAATTAGTCTAGAACACAGATTTTTAGTTTGAAGATTCTTGGGGCTTTTAGACATTTTTTGTTTTAGCCTGAAAGACAAACAGAAGTTCAGGACTTCCCCAGGGAGCCGCTGTTTAGGTACATTACCCTCTGGTTGGTTTGAATTTTTTTTCCACAGTGGTCAAACATTCACTTAGAATCCCTACTTTTCCACTCAGTTTTTAGCCTGCTCTGTTAGTGTTCTAGGTTTTCTAGGGACCTTCTGCGTCCCAAAATTCCCCCATGGTTTTCACATTCACACATAATGACAAAGGAGAGACTTTGCTTGTAGCCCACTTTAGCAGTTGTAATTAAGAATAATTACAGTATCAGCAATATGGGAGATTCTTATTTACCCTACCTTACTAAACCTCAGCAGATTTTATGTATCCTTAGTATAGTGTTTTTCTTCAAAGCTGTACTAAACAGACACATTTCTTTGCAGGCTCATGGAAAATTTTGCCCTGTTTTAGCTGACCTACAGGCTACAGCTTCTCAACTTCTTTTTCAGTTATAATGACAAATAACTTTTGTGGATTAACTGAAAATATAATCCAGTTGTTTTTTTCAGAGTCACAAGACAGAAAAAATTAAAGAGGTATTCAGATGGGAAGAAAGAACATTGTTGTGTCCTTTTATCTCTAATCTCCCACAAATGCATTTGTATCACAGTCATTTTCTTAAGATATATATAACCATCTTCTTGCAAAACTACCCAGAACTCCACTGACTAAAAACAAAAATTAAAAAGCTAGAGCAGAGTACAAGAGAAATGGATGTTTCTTGCCAGGAAAGAAATTAGCTGTGTGCATTACTAACCTTGTGACCATGTAGGATCCTACTGTGCATGTCGAGTTTGACTCTGGGGAACAAGAATTCATTCCTCAGAGACTGAGAGCTGGAATGGTGAGTGGCGTTTCCATCAGTGTATGTGGCTATGATGACAAATTAGTCTGTTCCTCTGCATATCACTTGGAGCACAATTTCACTAAAGAACACCTGTATCAAAAATACAACCTCGTGTTGAGTTACAGCATAGCTTAAAAGACCTCAGATGGTACTTAATCCATCACAATTTAATGTACTTTGCTCCGGGGGGTGAGTTACACTTGCAGATAAAATAAGGACCTTGTTCCTAGTCTAATTCTGTCTTTCTTCACCTCCCAGGTACTGTATCTTTTTGCGGTTCTCGCTGCTAGTTTAAAGAGATTTTTCCTACCAGAGAACTTTTCCCTGTGCAGGGGATGTTTTTGACTTTCTTTTTGGTAAGATTCATAGTCTGAGTTACTTCAGTCTTTTTAGTCTTCTATGGAAGTGTTCTAGTGATGAGTTCCCACTGTTTAGCCAGTCAGCCTCCTTTTTGAACCTTTCCTCTCCCTGGTCTCTCCAACCCCAAATTAATTCCACACAAAGTCAGACACATCTTCAGAGGACAACAGAAGTCATCAGAGAACTATGGGGAACAGGAATCTACCACCACCACTCTTAGGTACCATCATTCTGTCTGTTTACTCTGTTTTGGACCTGTAAAATTTCACAGATGGAAAAGAGCTGACTGAAGGGAAACGTCACAAGCTTTTCACATTTTTATTTTAAAATTTGAGCTTTCTTGCGCATGTTTGCATCAAAAAGTTGGCATATGAAAATATACAGCACATCCAGGCTGAAATATGTAGCTGAAGAGTATAAGATTTATTTATTTGTGTTTTTTTTTTTTAAATTGCCTGATGTACATAGAAAGTACTCAAAAGAAGTTTCTCTCTCAAGGCTCTTTGGGGACTTTGCTGAAAGGCAAGAAAATCAATTGTTTATATAGCAACATCACTTCATTCCAGGCATGTGCTGAAGCACACACTTCTTTAACAATAAATCTGCTTCTATGAAAAGTAGGTGAACAAAATAAAAATAAACAATAAAATATTCTGCATCTATACAGCAAATTCTATGCACTGCTTTCAAACAACTTTAGAGTAGTGGATAAATAACTTTTTATTACTGAAGGACAATGAAGCATAGAGATGGTTAATGAATTATCAGAAGCCTCACAGATAAAAGACCTAAACTGAGATGAACCTAAGGTATGAGTCCCTCTTGCCCTATTTACACTGCTTTTCTACAGAACCTACTAAACCTTGTGAGGATCAGAGCTAGTTTAATTCCTTTTAAATTCAGTCTGGAAAGAAGTTATTCCACAGCAACCTTTGTTGAATAATGTATTTGGATGAAGACTGCTCAACCAACTCTATGAATGTACAACGCCTGAAACTGCATGGGAATACACATTGTAAGAAGCTCAAGCACTAAAAGTAGTTCATGGGCTGTTCACAGCAAGCAATCAGTTATCAAGCCACATGACAGCAAGGTATATGATCACAACAATATCAGTTTCAATGCAAAAAGTGATTTTCTAAAGAAATCATGAAAGTTATAGATAACTATACTGCTTTGGCTGTCAACTTTTAAATAATGAGCTATAATACCAAAAAAACTTCTGGTGGGAAAAAGTGCCTTGAGTGAGCTATTTGACTCCTAATATTTTCATAGGAGATTTAACAATTTAACTCCTGAAAGCTCAAGAGCTTTCATTCTGCTCAGCTGGAATCTTAAAGGATACAATGGACTTCATCACCAGATTAAAATACGGAATTAAATTTAGTTAGTGCCTCAGAAATAGGTGAGGAAAATATGCTGCATATTCAATAATTTTAAATTATTTGTACTTTGCGTCACTGACTTTTTCCTCAAAGTATGGGTGTGAAAGAACAAGGTCAGCACCTGAGGCTTTCCTACTATTTTTGTCCTGATTTGTGTCACGTTCTTAGAATTCACCCCTGAAAATGAGGAAGGCACTGGACAAGAATTTCCTGCACTAGGGCGACTTAAGTGAAGACATGCAACACTCTGAATCAATGATTCGTTTTAGATTTGTTACAGACTGAGTATAGAGTATTCAAACAAGAAGCAGCGATCACTAAAGACAATGCAGGTAATCTTGGAGATTTAGCTGCTACAGCTGAATAGCAGCAGTGTGATCTGAAATAGAAAACTACGAATGTACAAGCAAAGGGAAAAGGCCAGAACTCGGATGGTATTTGCATGCACGTGTCCCGGAATTGCTGGAGTTGAAGGCTTTCTCTCTGCTCCTCCCGGTAAATTTGAGGACGGAGATAATTAACTGAGTAAGTGGCATCAACATGCGATGAAGAAGGGGAAGAACATCCCAATGGTGTTCAGCAGAATGATATGGAGAGCTGAGAAACCTCAGCATCTGCCACCCTGAAGTCTGTGACAGGATTCATTACTGAATTAAAAAAAAGTAACAGCTAAAATAAGCTAAAGTATAATGAGAAGAAATGACAGAAGAGACCAGCAACGCTCCCAGAGGTAATCTGGGAGTCACACAAGGGTTCTCAGTCTTGCTCAGAACAACAGTTTGGAACTAGACATATTCATCTGGGTGAAGATGTTCAAATAAAAGTTGAACCAAAGACTGTTGAGTATCTTGTCCTTTAGCCTGGTAACGCATGCAGGCTTTTTTCTACAGTCAGCAAGAAAAGCAAGCTATTTCTGAGAGCTTCCACAGGGCCAGCCTGAAATCTTAACCTTTTCCCACTGACTTCGGAAAGCAAATCAAGTCACCTCCATGCCAATGAGATGCAGTAGGCCAGGATATGGGAAAAAAGAGAAGTTTTAATAGATTTCTGAATTTTCATTCACTTTCAAAAAGCTGATCTCTCTTTTGAGAGAATGTGCTTTGGAGCTGATTTTTGAAATAATCTCAGACCAGCTGTTGTAAGTACCAGGAGGCAGGGGACCGAAGATCTTAGCTCTTCACAGCTCCAGGGAATTTGAGCCAGGAGATATTATATGTCAGCATAATCTTTTGCAGGGGACACTTTTGGGAAAATTTCTCTCTATTCCTCTTGCTTGAGCAGAGCCACGGCACAAGAAAAATACAGAAGTTTACGCAGTTGTAAAAAAAGAACAAAAAAGGAGACTGGCTGCAGCTGTGGTCCAAACATGGTGTAAGAACAACAAAGAAAAATGTTAAACTACATCGTTTTTGCATTCTCACTGAATTTAGCTGAGAGATGGGTATTCAGCAGGGGACAGGTATGTTGCTCTAGAAGTCCAATAGCACTACTTCAGAGTGCTAGAGAAAGCCCTGGGTATCTCAAGCAGGAAAAACATGATTTCATTCTCCACTGACATTTGAATTACAGCTATATGGCTTGTTAGGGGACTGAATCTCTGTTGGTTGAACACGTATATAAAAGTACGTAATGTATTTCTTATGATTTATCAAATGAGGTCAACAAATACCTAGTCACAATTCCTGTTATACATTTTTCTTTTGTGAAAGAGGTTGTAACGAGGTAGGGGTCGGTCTCTTTTCCTAAGTAACACGTGATAGGACAAGATGAAAGAGCCTCAAGTTGCACCAGGGGAGGTTTAGACTGTATATTAGGAAAAATTTTTACACTGAAAGGGTTATTAAGCATTGGAACAGGCTGCCCAGGGAAGTGGTTGAGTCACCATCCCTGGAGGTTTTTAAAAGACGGGCAGATGTAGTGCTTAGAGATATGGTTTAGTGATGGGCTTTGTCAGAGTTAGGTTGATGGTTGGACTCAATGATCTGAAAGGTGCCTTCCAACCTAAGCAATTCTATGATTCTATGATATTCAGAAGTTACGAGAAAAAAAGTTGATTTCCTTCTGTTCTGATGATGAGAATTAGTTATAGTAGATAGAGTACTGTTGTCTTCTTTAAGAGATTGTGCAAGTCCATAAATATCTACCTTTTTTCTGATGTTTCTCAGGATGCAAGTATTTCAAATCATTTTAGTCTTAAGCATACATCTTATACACACAGTGTTTGAATAATCTTCCACGTCGCTGTTTACATAAGTGCAGCTACTTTTTATTTTCTCTTTTAATTTCTCATCTTAATCCTAGTTAATGAAAACATTTATATGGTCATCTCTGGAAGAGAAACAAATAGTGTAAACAGACACAAACAAGAATGTTTGAGGGACCAACAGGTGAGGATTAAAAACAGAGCGGAAAGAGAAAGGAAAGAGAATTTAAGAACAATCTTAAAGGAGTCAGGGAAAAATGAGAAATAAAAGAAGACAGCAGTCTGTAGAAGAAAAATGGATTGGCACGTGGGTAAGAGAAAGCAAGTGACGGGGAAAGGACAACAAAGCAGAAGTGACTGACATGGGATTTGAAGGGGAAACTTCAAATATCTCAAGGTCTCAGCATGTGGGCTTTTTTTAATTTATTTTTTTTTAAACACCTTCACAAGGGAAGGGAGGAATTTTGTTGCAATGCTGTCATAAAAGAAAAAGGATAAATCTGATGAAACCAATGTGTGCTTGTTAGAATAAATAAATATGACAATGAACCCAGCTTGATTTTATTAGTATGCATTTGCAATAACAGCAACAATAGCAGCAAAATCAGACAAGATTTTTAGAGGAAGTGGTAAGAAAAAGGGGTGATAAATGAAGAGTTAAGTATTTTCTTTTCTATAAAGGAAAAAACACAGAATCCAAAAGATAGAGGAAAAAATAAAAGAAGATATAAAGCTAGGAAAAATATGAAATGCAAATATTACACTGGGGGGAGGAGAGGGAGGAGGGTGGAAGAGGATAAAAAAAACTAGTCTAATGACCTACCAATCCATTTTTTAATTTATGAATTCGCTCATCCATCTTAATCTCATCACAATATCACATCTGAGTGCCTAAAGGCCAGAAAGGGTTTAATTTCACCCCTCCTCCCCAACAAGCAGCTGAGGGATGACAACATCAAGGCATTATTCCTGTTTAGCAGTTTGCCTCTGCTTTTCCTGTAATAGCAAAAAAATTGATCTGCAATGGAGCATTTGGTGCGTGGATCCCAATTCAACAATATCTGCTTCTGGAAGGGTGCACCATGGCCCTGGGTTGTTTACCTGCATTGTGAAAAGAGACCAGCCGAAGTAGATGGAATGGGCCTGTGGGACTTTTCCTCCCTTCCGTTCCTTCTCAAAAGCCCACACAAATCACATTGTAGACACCATCCATGCAACTACTCTGTTTTCTGGTCATAAAATGTCCTTGTCCTTTCATACACAGATAGGCCAAACACTGGAAGAAGGATATGGCCTCTAAGGGCGGAGATGAGCAAAGTTTCAGGAATGAGGCAAAGCCCTCTGACCTCTGAAATGCTTATGAGTGTCAGGAACTCTGATTTTAAGAGGGCCCATGCTTTTTTCCATTATAACTTAGCCAGTATTTGGTATTCATTGTGATTACTTTGGCCAATATAAAGTTCTTTTGAGTCATCGCAAAAGCATAGGAGAAATGGCAATTTGAAAATAATGAAGTGTTCAGCTAAAAATGATATTAACATGCAGTTACTTTATTTTTTTAATATTCATGGACAGTCAAAACCAGTTTCACGTTTATTCAGAAACCAGGCATTTTTCCTTTTCTTTTCTTTTTTCCTTTTTTCTTTTTATTTTTTTTCTTTTCTCAAAAAACCTTAAGACCCATGATTCTCTGAAGGGTTTGTCTGACAGATTCGTGAACAGCATTATTTATACACCTAACTAAGCTCCAATGACCTCCCATACAGATGTCCTCAAACAAGAAACAAACAGGATAAGAAATATTGAGGGGAAGAGGGATTAGCTTTGAGAAGTATTTCGTAACATTGAAGAAACTGTCCTTGTGATATTAGTGAAATGAAGGCTGAGCACTATGATAGGGAAGACAATAAATAAATAGAGATAAACGTAATCCTAGGGTATAATCCTATTATAAACTCTTCCAAAAGGTAGAACATTTCTCCAGACCTTTCAGGAAGATGGGAGGTCATATTTCAAGAAAAGATAGGTAGTGTGGCATCTTCATTGAGATTAACCAAAATTGATCAGAATAAACTAGCACCATGGTGCTGTCAGATGCAAAGAAGGTCAAAGGCTTCAAGATCACTGTTAGAAACCGTCAACAGAGAGAATTAGATCTTTAGTGGCATTTATAAGAACATCTGCTCTTGGGTCCCTGGAGCTGGCAGTGCTGCCTTGTGTATCTCTATAGAGAGGTAATTAACACCATGGAGAACACCAAAATATTGGAAAGGAAAAAAAAGACTCCATGGTTAGCAGAAGAGAGGTATTAATCCTGGAGATGTCAGAGTTCATACCCACCACCCGGCTGCTGATTTGGTCAGGTACAGACTGTGATTTATCCAGGTGAAAGAAAAGACATGACAAAGCGGATGAGCAGCTGAAACCAAGAATGTCTGTGGTAGCTCTCCTTTCTGATTCACATGCTGGAAGAACGGTAGGGTGATATTTGCCAGCTTCATGAAGATGCTACTGAGATTGCAGTCAGAAGTCCCTTAATTTCTGCACAACAAAATATTGCTTTTCCTGGAAAAAGAATTGTGATGAATTCTCACCTAGAAAAACAAGAACAATGGCACTAAAAAAATAAAAAGCTGGAGAAGAGAAGACTTGGTTTTCATGTAGTCAGTATGAACAACTGCACTAATCACCGTTTTCAGCATCCTTACAATGATCTTGGTGCTGCTGTACCTACTGGCCTTATATGAACTGCAGACAGTATTTTCCCATTCACGTTGTCTATATTTCCTGTAACTTGCAAAGTTCCAGGGGAAATGTAGTGCTGAACAGACTCTTATTTTCAATCACCATATAAACACTTTTAGACGATGAAATCTCAACAAAGTTCTTTTTTTTTTCTTTTTTTTTTTTTTTTTGGTGCAAAAATAGTAATTGCTAAAACATTAATCAGATTTATTTATCTGCTTTCTGGGATAAACTAGACACAGAAACAAGCTTGCTATACTTTGGTGTATGATATTTTGTTGTAAAATAATAATTGGAAATCTTTTTTAATATGTATCAGAAAAAGAAGGCTAGGTCTGCAGAGAATACAGATAATGATTTTAGGAAGGGAAAGATTGAAATCCAAAGAGCAGGGCAAGACCAGAAAGTAAATGGGAAACTCTATCTACTGTGGAAGAAGACTTGAAAATAAATCGAAGCTTGGGGGAAGGATGGAAAGGGAAAGGACAAAACTAATAATTTATTTACCAATTCAGTCGTTTAAAATTCTAATTTATGTACCCATCTATCTCACTCTGTGCTGCCTGTAACAAAACTTTCATCGATACAATATAAAGACGTCAGGTGCTTGAGCTTTGTCCTCCTCTCCCCTGGTAGCAATGAAGGATATTTTATTAATCTTTGCTCCTGCCTCAGATCTCCCCCTCCTGAAGGTGAGGAGGCAGTGAAAAAGCTGGGCAGCGGTCGTTATTTTCATACTTGGCTCTGATCTCTTTCCTTCAGACTGCCACCAGAAATGGGTTTGGAAATACTTAGGGAGAAATGTCTCATTGGGAAAATGAATTTTGCCAGAGCTTCCTGATCAGGTGAAAAAACCCAAACATCGTCACCACCACCACCACCCACCCCCCCCCCAAAAAAAAAAACAACCAACAAACTATCAACCAACTCCAAAGAATCCCTCATTTCTTTCAGGAGGTTTTCTTTTCATGATGTTGCCAGCTGGGAAAAGGACCAAAAGAGCTATCGCTGTGTGACTCTTTTAATCTTGGTCCATGTTGGCAGGGCACACAGCTGTAGAGCAGGATGGTGCTGCGGTGTGAGCGCGGCGGTTCCCATCTGCTTCCTTGCAGAACTACACGGGCAGGGCTCTTGAGGGACTTTGGGGTCTCTCCTGATGGCAGGGGGGTGGACTAGATGAACTCCAGAGGTCCCTTCCAACCCCTATCATTCTGCGATTCTGTGATTTTGTGATGCAGCACGCACAGCAGTGGACATTATGGTGGTCTTTGTTTTATAGTACATTGTACCGTACCTCCAAACGCTGCTTTTATGAGTTCAGTCTTCCTCCTCTCCTGCTCTGCAGTTTGACCCAACTGTTTGCACATGCTAATAATATCCCTTCATATTACACAGTGCATTCATTTATTAACATACATTCATTGTAAAAAATAGTTTAAGATAGCATTAAGAAGTGTTATATTCACCTTTTATCTAATATTGTTAATCAGTGGTTTCAAAGCATTTTATAAAGGTATTACTCCACTGTTTCAAACACTGGAGCCAATACACTCCAAGACTACGTGAATCATCCTCTTCATTAGCTTTATAAATGGGACTTAGAGTTGCATCATAGTGATTTATAATGTAGCACTATCTAAATGCCTGCAGAGAGGATATACAGTGTAAAAAATACTTGAGCTGAGCTGAGAATTTCAGAGTAAAATCTAACACATTATTTGATAAAACATGGCAGGATTTGTTGAGGAACATATTTCATCAACCACATGTGAAACTTCATAGTACTATAAAATATTAAGCAAGAACAACCTTAGAAACAACTCACAACTACTCAAAGCAACAACAAATCATGTAACAAGGCAAATTTGTGATCAGAACAGTCAACTCAACAAGGAGGAGATTTTCTATAGCAGACGGGTAGGACATTGTAATCACCACCTTAGTAATCCACTTTAAAGAAAACAAAATGAATGAGCATGAAGTATGTTTTGAACAAAAAGATACATTTTAAAGAGGTATGTAACCATTAAGTTTCTATAAATGTACTGGAATCTTAACACAAATAAACCTGATTCAGAATATAATTTGATTACAGTAATTGTCTGTATGTTTCCATATCTTAATTCTCCCTCAAGTTATATTTTAGCTAGTTTTCCATGTTTAGAAGCATATTCTGTTTTTATGTCACACCAGCTATGGTTTGTACAGCATGTGTTTCGTCCAATTTTAACTTCTTAGGTGAAAGATCCTTTAGCAGAGAACTGGTATTTGTGAGCTCTGTAAATTTTGTCTCTGTTTTAATGCCATTTTCTTCAATTCAAACGTATCATAAAACTGTCAGTCTTAAAGTGAGAATCTGAAATCACAAAGCATCCTGTACTTGATTTATTATTTAAGTTCGTTGTGTCCTTTCAGCACGTTTTTATTCTCACTTTTTATTTAATAAAATTTAGGGAGCAAGAATGGTGTAGAAAAAAAGGCAAAAATGCCTATTATTTCAGATGTTCTGTCTAATGACAGAAATCTCTGAAAGATGAAAGCTACTGACTAAGAAAAAAAGACAGTGAAACAATACATGCATAAAAGTCTTGATTCCGGATCTGTTACTGGAGAATGTTTCTCTCAAGCTATAAGATGAGGCATAGAGTCATATTTTTCAAACGGCACTTAAGATGCTGGCAAAGCATCCTGAATGCCAGTTTCAGTTTTGAATTGACTATGATCAGGATAATAGAGTGTATGGAAGGATATGCCCCAACTACAACTAAAGATACTGCGACTTTCACAACATCTTTACTTTGAGAAGTTGACAGTATCAACAGAATTTGAGCTACGAAACTGGAAAGATACAGGATCAGGAAAGAAATAATGGATTTAATGGCAGTTAGGTGAACATCTATCAAGGGATCCCTGAAAGTATCTACATAATATTGCATCTTCTTTGTGTGTTTCCATAGAGAAGTAATTAATAGGGCTGAGGTTACCACAGACAGTACTAGAGGAAAAAAACAGCCTACAAAGTAAAGAAAAAGCAGGTAGAGATGCGAACTGTCCCAGTCAGTGGTATGTGCTGTGTTATTTTCTCTACAGTTCCCCGTTGAGCTGCAGAGATAAGTGCTGGGTGTAATCCAGAGTAAAGGAAGAGAAGTCCCAGAAGAGATCACCAGCGATCCTAGAAGGAGCCATGGGACCATCCCAGCTATTCTGAGCTTGATTTGCAGCAACAGCCGTTGGGTGACATTGATTATTTTTACACAGTAGAGTACATAGAGCCAGGTACTGAACCACAAACTGGCATGGTTTACAAACATCCACACAGCACCGAAAGCTTTGTACATGGAAGCCAACTTAAACTCATCCACAAAGTAGAGACTATGAATGTGCATCAGGATGGTCATCTGCAAGATAAATCTTGATGTGCATAGAAAAATCAGGATCATATCGGCAGAAGAAATTTTTTTGCTTTTGATCCAGTTAATGATATTAACAGCTGTAATAAATCCATTTCCAATAACTCCAAAACCAACTTCCATAGCTACAATACTTATTGAAACGATAAGAACTGGTGACAACATCTTGCTTCTTTTGTCAGCTGTGCCTGATTATCTTGTGCAAGAGGTTGAGCAGACCTGGTGGTATCTGACTAGCCCCAGCTCCAGCCTGCTCACCTTATATCTAGGAAAAAAAAGACATCTGGAAATGATAGTGGAAAATGATTATTGATGTTCTTCCTGAACATGCAAATCAGAGAACGACTTAATAATTAATTCTAAGCTTTAACATGCATAACATTTGCCTATGCTTTTCCCTAGGGATGTGGGATAGTCGGCTGTATTAACCGCCCCATCTTTTGTCCGATTGTTAATATTCCTACCTAGAATGACAGAAAGCTCTGGGGCTGTCTAGTTACAACGGCAACCATGAGGAACAGGATGCATCATGCAACCCAACACCTGTAGCAGCATACGTCAAGAGCCAGCAAGAGCTCTTACATCATAACTATAATCTTTCTTTCATACTGCTTTGAAGGTCTGTCAACTATAACTACACGTGAAGAATATTGTACAGCCTTCAGCCCTATTTTAGCGAATCACTCTAGGCAACAAAGCATCATTTACCCACGGATTACTGCTCCATATAGCTGTCCACTTCCTTAGATCTTGTATTGGTCACATATATGGGATCAAAAGACAACAGTGACCAGTTTTACAATCAGCAGCGATGACAGGCTAGTGAAGCAGAGCAGGCCATCTAGCAGAATGCTGTTAAAAGCCCCACCTTCTCCAGTTGCTTTCACTGTCCCAGCCTCTGTCCCACCTGCGTGCTCCAGAGAAATTTCTTGCTCTAGATATCAGATCTAGACCTGTTCTGCTTTATGGAGTGAAAATCTATCATCCATCTGCATACCTATGTCAGCTGTAGCTAGATGGTGTAACGACCATCGCAGTCCAGAACAGTGGGTGGGACCCATTAATCTGCATCCTGCATTGCTGCTTATTTATAGAATCATAGAATGGTTAGAGTTGGAAGGGATCTTAAAGATCATCTAGTTCCAACCCCTCTGCCCTGGGCAGGGACACCTCCCACTAAAGCAGGTTGCTATTTCATCTATAAAGAGATATATCTAGATTTACAGAACAATTTATCCTCATTTTCTCAACCCCAGGTCCATTAATCAAATTTGTTAATAAAGTATTGGCACATTAATATTGTCAATATATTCTTTCTTGAATTAGAGAAATACAAAACAAAAAGTGAATACTTTGGCAACAGGGTAAGAAGCAGCTGGGATCATTTTGCCACTGGAAAAAGTCTGGAAGTTCTTTGTCAGTAAAATATTTGTCATTTTTGTGGGACAGTTGACGTACTTCTGGAGTCCATTTCTCAACAGAGTAAAATGACTTTAAGGTAGATCAAACTTCTGGTCTGAATGTGGTAAAAACTGCCAATTTGATTTACTATTTACCATTACAAGCTTCAAGTTTTTGTTGAATTGTTCAGAAGAGAAACAGCTAACTTAAATTGGTATAAGCACATTTCTTCATTAACTTGTTGAAATGAAAAAACAGATTTAAAATCTCCATAGTTTTGTTTCTGTCAATAATTCATTCATATTGAATTTATATTTCAGTTTAGGTCCTAGTAATCACAAGGACTAGGAGCTTTTTTTTTTCCTTAAAAAGAGAGCATACTTTCCTAATCATAACAATGAAAAGTAAAAAAAAAAAAAAAAAAATAAAATTGAGACACATTTACAAAATATTGTATATTCGTTCTAGATTTTAAAAATCTCAAGGGAAACAAACAAACGAACAAACCTAAACTAAGAATACATTTGTATGTTTACATTTTCTATTATTATCTTCAACAAAAGTATCTAAAATAGTGGCAAAGTCACATCTTACTAAGGAAAAAAATTATAAAGGAAGTATACCTCAATGACTACAGTATATTTTAAAGTTATATGCATAAAACTTCCTGTACACAGAATATGCATTACATAATTACAGGAGTCAGTTACCTCAAAAAAGTAGTCATTAAGTTACTCAAGGGAACATGACAATAACACTTTGTTTTTATGCACTCACAAAAACCAGCACTGTAATTATAAAGTAGAAGAAACTACAATGGAAGATACAATATAGAAAAATGCATGACTAAAATGGATTCTTAGCTGTTCCAACAAACAGTTACAAAATTCTATTCTATCTTCATATATACAATGAAAAATGAGAATTTAAAAGAAAAATACACTTAGTCTTTACCTACCCATTTCATTTTTCTCTAAGCAAGGCCAAAAATGAAAACAACTACTTGAGACACAAAAGAATATTCCTGCCTTGAGGACTCCCACTGGTTCCTCGAGAAAGAAACCATCAAAAACCTGTGCACCTTGGTAGTATTTAAGTCTTCATGAGTCAGGTAAAGGAAACAGCCTGTTCCTCAGTGCTCTGTCAGTGACCTATGTCTCATGTGCTTTCCTCCCAGGAATGGCTCCTGTATAAATATTCCCCTTTCTTTTGTCTCCTATTAGTTCAAGAGCTTCCTGGTGGACTGTACTGGTACTGTCATCTTCAGTGGTTCTCTAGAAGATAATGAGTCTACCCACGGATGCTGTGCCACATACCTGCAAGTATCAAGATGCAAAAGGCCAATTTATGGGTAATAGCAACCCGGACATGACCACATCTGATGCTTACTCCAATTTGACCCCAAATTGTCCACTGGAGAATATCATAGTCTCACCTCCTGGTATGCAGCTCCTTGAATTTTCTTGTTCCCCTTGTTGCCCTTTCCTAACCTCAAAATTTAGTTGCAACACACTTTTGCAGAAAACTGAGTGAGGATACGGAAGGGTGGTGGCAGACCGAGCACCCTACATAAGTGAACCATGGCTCTAGGGCAGATACACTGCAGATAAGCCAGACCAGAATGTTTTTACTGAGTGCCACAAATACGTGTACTTTAGGTATCATGCACAATATGCCGAGCTGTGATGGCAGTGTAAAATGAGACAGGAATGGCATGGCTTGTGGTGTGTCACTGTGTAAATGTGAATAGCATCCTTCGGTCTGGGAATCTTCTCTGAGGAAACCCTTGACAGCAACCTGAGGGTGACGGAGAAGTGATCTCATGGATTATCCTCACACTATTGGAATGAAAAAGACTACAAGGTGGGTCAGACTGTTCGCTCTCCATTCTAACAAGTGTAAAATTCCTGAATTTGTGACAGTGATTTACAAATGTACAGATTTGGAGGTGAATTGAGTCTGTAGTTAATATATTCTATATATCAAGAATTTCATGCTGTTGTCACAGAAGTTTCACTTTTCAGAGTATTTAGTATCATGAAGAATTATGAAACTTAACCTATTTCCATTTGGAATAAATTATGATGAAAATAAGGACAATCACTGTAAACATTTAGAAATTAACCTATGCTTAGATTGAAGGAGTCTTTGTCTTCTCAATTATGTAGTCACGAGATGTCAACATAATCTTAGCAAGAAAACCAGAAATCAATATCTGTAAAGACAATTACACAAGCATATGTCCTTGGGTATATGAAATCAGACGTATAGATTCACTTTGGTCTGCACAGTAAGACCAGCAGCAATCTGTGTGAAGTGAGGATTGTAATAAAGGAAATGAGGTACTCTGCAAAGTACGAGGAAAGATATAAAGGGTTTGCACAACTCAGATAGGGTTGCCACATTAAGGCTCTTTAGTAGACTTCCTTTTGAGCTACGGAGTTAATGGTCATGATCAGACTAGGTTTAATTGGCAGAGGAAGCACAAGAGACCCTAGAATATGTCACAGTTCCTTGAATTTATCCTGTGGCGAGTTTATAAAAGCAGCTAAGACACAGAGTAAAGCAGAGACTAGCAATTCTTAAAAATAGGACATAGGACAATATCAGTGTGACACAAATAGTAAATACTGGAGAGAAGTGTCTGAATTTATACAATATTTTCCCTTGCAAGATAAATCTCACTGTACTCAGAAAAGTCACGTTCAGCCTACAGTATAACAGCTTTCCTCTTTTGATTCATGCATTCCAATTAACAGCGGTAATAAATAAACTTCCCACAATCCCTACAATGATTTTAATTGTTGAAGTAGTTAGAGACATTGTTACAGCACAGCAAACAGTTTCCAACTCTTGTAAAACACCGCTTGTTCAGCTCATAGAGAGATTCACAAAACACCAATTATCCAGTATCTGGTTAATCTTTTGGCATTTTATTCGGAGCGAGAAGCCTATGAATATGATACTGGAAGATTTATTTCTGGTATTGTTCAGGAAGATGCATATCTTGGAAATGTCGCTGATGAATCATCCAACTACAGCCACTGTTTCACAATTTTTAGTGAGAAGTAATAGTCTATGGCTGGATTGGGGATAGGAGAAATTACATGTTCAATAGGACTGGCTTTTTCTTCTCATAGAGTTGTTGCTGCTATTTTTTGAAGCAAGATCTTGGATTTTGGTGCGACATGATGGGTGCTCAGACTGCCACCACACTTCATTGTCCTCAGTCATCTCTCTGCATGCTAAGAGATGTGTCTTTTGGTGCTCTCGTCAATGCCAATCCAAATTTGGATAAAATTTCAAAATTTGTAATGTGATAGCTCCAGCACATTCACCAAAAAAAGGAAAAGGAAAAGGAAAAGGAAAAGGAAAAGGAAAAGGAAAAGGAAAAGGAAAAGGAAAAGGAAAAGGAGAGGAGAATAGAAAAAATCTTTTCAATCTCCTGACCATGTAGGCATGGTGATCATTATATGATGATCAAAACGATGACAATCATTGTCATAATTGTNCACGTAGAAAGTCTGTGCATCTGAACTCCCTTCCAATCCGAGAGCCAGGGCTCCCATCTCATGGAGACATAAACACATAAAGGCTGGTCCACGACCAACTGAGGATGAGGTTAAGGTACTTATCTGAACATCAGCATGGGGAAGCAGTTCCAAGCCTGGCAATTTAAATTTAACCTTAATCGTTTATTCTTGCAACAGCAGAGCTGGCCATTAGCCAAGAGTGTTCTAGATCACCAACCTAACTGGAGTGCCCGGGTCCCGTAGTCTCCCTCCTGTCCCCTGTCTACCCAGCTGTAATCCTAGAATTTCATTTTGGGATTATACTCAAAGAGAAAAATCTTGGCAGAATTTCAACCTTATAACCACATCCTACTGACATTATAGTGTTGGATTTGAGAAGCGTTAACCATTTGCTGACTGCTAGTGTGTAATTCTATGACAACTAAATTAGAGGACTTGCAAAGCAGGACAAGAACGCAAGAATGAATATTACTGTGACAGTACACATTCCATTTCCTAATGAAAGGAGTTAAGGAGATGAGAATAACTTATTACTTACTTGTTACCATTTCGTCATACTAAGTGATGGAAAGAAATAAAGGAAAAATGTTTTGTTTCAAGTTGGAGGAAGGACACTGCCTTCCAGGCAATCATAGTAAATTTAATTCCATTGGAATAAGTGGCTACAAGAGCCTCATGACATTTGTTGACTTCTGTATCATGAGCTCCTTAGCAAATAAGCTTTTTACAGCCCAGAGTAAATTGTACACAGTATTTGTAATGTGTTGTATCATGAAGTCCAACTCTAATTGAAATCTCTGAGCACTGGCATAAAACAGCGGAGTACTACTGCTGCTAAGATCCTTACAGTAAAATAATTGAATAAAACAAAGCATGGGAGCATACTGCTTGTACAAGATGCAGAAACAGGCTTACAAAAGCAAACTCACAAAGAAAATTATATAGGAGAGCCATCAATGCCTGGGTTTAAGAGGCGTGCCCAGAAGCAGCATTGTTGGCTCTATTACGGGCTGTTTGCATCTGTGACACTTTCCAAAATGGTTTATCAAGTGTTTCTCGCATATGCGAGAAGGTATAGAAAGCTTGTGAACCTTAATAAAATATGCTGCATCTGGTAAACAACAGTAAATTATGCTGTCATTTAACACATTCTTGACTTTGTATTGTACAAAGAAATAACGTTGCAAAATATCTCAAGAAAGATGTGTGAAAGGGTGATAATCTTTTTTACCATTAATTTGCAAGTTGTCATGCTGCTGTCATTGTTGTACTGGGGATAATGTACTGTTAATTTCAGTACAACAGAATTTTATTTTATTTTTTAAGAAGGCCATTGTCAAAATGGATGAACCATCAGACACAGCTAACGGAAGGAGCCCTCTAAAATACTTGTGAAAGGTCAAAAAAGATCAAACGATGTAACACAAACCAAAAGGAAGGTGTAACTACAATTTTAAGGAAGTAAGAATGTATGTACACCCGAGAAGGAATGAGCAGGAGATAGGAATAAATTAATGACTATTATTAGTTGCTCCTTGCCATGAACAAAGAGCTTAATATATGCAATCATTAACTCTAGGCAGGTGAGTTTATGGTTTATACCATGCAAGGTACAAAAGGAAATGTGTTCACTTCCCAAGCAATGCTAGATGCTACCTGCACCACTTCCTCTCATTTCCTCCTTTCATTCCCCTCTAGTTTACGTCCCCCTTTGCGTAAGAGGACCACCTTCAATAGACTGGAGATTGATACACTTCCTTCCAAAATCCTCTTTTCCAAAAAGCCTTATCACAACCTTGCCCCATATCAGTGTAAGAGACCAGAAGATCGCTCGTCTTTCACCTACCTAAATTCAATTCATGAAGGAACCAGCTTCTCACCTCTACTTATGCCTTCCTCAGTGCCAGATAAAGGGCTATTCAAAGCTTTCTCTGCTGTCCCTAGGGATGAATATTGTGTCAGCTGGGTCAGCAATAAAGCCTTTTGTTTTCATATCAACATTGTGAATTATCACTGTCTGCAGCCATAGTTACATCCTTATCTGATCGTTGTTAGTATGACTGGAAGAGCTCCTCTGGGCTGAGTTTGTTTCATTGTGTATTGCACAACATCAGTTGGAAAGCTTAGTAAGTTATAAGTTATAATAAAAATAAATATTGCTCTTCAGGGAAAGCCTTTCAATGAAAGCATATTGACCCTCAGTTATCAGTTTCAATTGCATAAGTATTTTTTCTTGCCCTAATTAAAATAAATAAAGACTTTTAATCATGACTGAATAATTTAAACTTCTTAGCTTGCCATTTTCATGGAGGTTTCCCTTGCACTCAGGTGAAGACTTCCAAAAATTTCAGTGATCATACACAACACCTAGAAGAAAAATCTCTAATTACATCAGTCAGAGCAATAGACCTTGGTAACCTGCATTGCCTGGGGGACAGGATGACATTTTATATTTGAAAAAAACAGTGTTGAATCACCAGGAGAACTGCAACTTAGATGATTATTTTTTGTTAAGCAAGGGAAGAAAGGGTGGGAAAAAACTTAATGATGTCTGGAAGTTGATAGGAAAAGCAAATCATAAGGAAGCTAAAATGTGTTCAATATTCCCCTTTTTAGGCTAACAGCAATAAAGTTAAATGTCTGGATCACAGGATACAACAAAAAGAAGCGCATGCACAGAAATAGGCAAGTCCCAAACTGTTTTTCAAAGGTGTAGCAAACCAAATTTTAGCACATGGAAGTTAGTTCTGGAAAGATCAGATATCTCAAGGGACAACTTTGCAGTCCATTCAGGGACTTGCAGAGCTATAACTGCTCCTTGTCTCACATGCATGGACAGTCTTTCACAATGTCAGAAGCCGCATAGCCAGCACTCTTACTGCTTGTCACAAACACTTTGGAAGACCTCTTCTCCATACCCTGCTGTCACTAGACTTTAAAATAACCGCTGACCAATATCTGCTTTCCAGGAATCTACTACTGATGTTGGTTGGTAGACCTTCCTTGATCATGCCATTTCCTGCTATTCAGAGAGTCACTACATCCAAAGGAACGGAGTTATTTACTGAGTCAGATTATTCAACAATCACGCTTTCTTTAAAACAAGATTAAAGAAAAAAATTCGTTTCGTTTATTCAGGAAAAGGTTAAAATATTACATTAAAATGAGCCACAAAGTTTCAAAATTATAGAATAATTATCAAGCTTGTGCTTGACTCTCCTTGATTCATCCAGCTTCTCAAGGGATTTAGGAGATTTTCCTTTATTCTCTTTCCTGTCCCAGGGTAGCTTTATAAAGTCTGGCTGGCTGCTCTGTTGTTAAAACTGGAATTGCTTTTCTTGTGTTTCTTAACAAGCCTGAAGGATTAGAAAACTGCTTCTCACTTCTCTTTCCCCAAATCATAACTGCAAGAACAGCTCTCTTGTTTTCCATTCCCATTACATTTTATGATTAGTGTATTCCTTTCCACCCAGCTGGATTGTCCTGCTCACAAAGTTGTCACAGACTACAGTAAAACTTCCTGCAAACTGGTCATTGCACTAGGCTCAGCACTTACAATTTGTGCTTAGCTTCACACAGAGAATAAATATACTTTTCTAACACAGGTGCCAGACTTGTACATTGGAGAGTATTTTCTGAGCCATTTTCCCTTATTCTGCCTTTTGTTATATTTCAGATATCCTACCATCACCAGCAGTTATCCATTTTGTGACCCCAGTTCAGAAATAACTTTCTTAAAAGTTTTCCTTATTCATAACAGACTTTTTAGCATATGCCTGATGTTAAAATTGCTTATAGACTACCAAGACTTAAAGATAAGCACAATCCTTATGATGGATTTTTATTACGAGTTGAGCTATTTTACTTAATCACAGCCCATGTAGGTAAAGTGGATGAAACAGAACCCATCTGTCCACTTTCACTGCCACTCCAACTCTCTTCCTTCACTGTCTATTCCCAAATCATGAAAAAAGCACTCAGGAGTGATTGCAATGAAAATAACATCATTTAAAAGAAGATGTACCTGGAGTGTTAAGAAATACTTTCAGCTTCTTACAGTGTAGTGGTGGACTGAACACAGGAAACATGTTGAAGAGTTAAATAACCTTCTAAAATGCTTCCCCACCCGAAAAAAAAAANAAAGAGAAGAATACTATTGAATAACATAGTTTTCTTTTATTGTGGGAACAGTGGTCACTGAGTTGAGTAAATAATTACCATCTAGCGTAGGACTGGGTTTCAGTCTTGATGTCTACCTATGCCTAAATGCCTTAATGCCTAAATCACAAAATCATAAAATCTTTTAGCTTGGAAAAGACCTTTAAGATCATCGAGTCCAACCGTAAACCTAACACTGCCAGGTCCCACTAAATGTCGATACCTACAGCGGTGCTGTTGTCTACTATCTCACAGCAGACAAAGATTTGGTCAGCATAGTCACTAGAACCTGTAGAAAGATTCAGTTCACCTAAAGTAGGCACCCAAAGACAGATCAGCAGAGACCTTCTGCGCAGTCCCTTAACTGATATGATGAAAGGTAGAAGAGATGTCTACTGCCACCATCGGTGCCCAGGGATATCCAAGACATCTATACAGATATGCCACAGGACTTCACAAAGATCCATCTCTTTTTGCGACAGCACCTGGAAGCGACACAGGATGTTTTCATATGTAGGCATTTAAATTAATTCCCACTCTGAGGTGACCTCCACAGGCTGAGGTGACGTCCAGTAGCTGCCAGGTCTCTGTCAAGCTCTGAGGAGTATCTGTCAGCTGTCTATTGATGTCTAGAAATACCTGTGGCCGATGGCACTAGATTACTACATTTGGCCAGTGAAGGAAACCCCAATGCCCATAAATAAATCACTTTCCTTTTGTCATTGGATATATTTGGACCTCAGATGGACTTAGGAACCAAGAATTAGAAAAGCTACCAAAATAAAAAAATGAAATCCACTCTTATGTAAACTATATTTTTTAATGTTTAGGTGAAGTAGTTCCATTTAAACTGCTTTATATATCATTTTCCATTTTAAAGAATAGTCTTTGCAATCCTTTTATGAATGCTCCTGTAGCCTTTGTAAACAACAGTTTAAATTCAGCAAATAGAAGTCTCTGTGTTTCCTGTTGCAATGAATCTATTAGATGGAAGCATTCAGTGAAAAAATCTTTATTTGGTGATACCACTAAAGACTGTAACATCAGGATGCTGCATAGGCAACCTTAAATAAATATTTTTTTAAATTATAAAATTTCAAGTTTTTACTTTTGACAACTCTATACCTTTAATGTAAATGTGCCTTTTAGCGCATATAAGACCATAAAACCATTTGCAGGCCATCATCATTTCAGCACCATTAACAAACTGCCTCTCACTGATACGATGCCGGATTCACTTGTGTTTGTGTAACCAGCGTGCCATTTTGACAGCCAACTGCAATTCAAATCCCTTTGTCAATACTCTGCACCACCTGTGATGCAAATTTGAATTAATCCTGATTTTCATTGCTTACTTACACTTTCTGAGTAATGTAAGTGACACGTCACAGCAAATCCTACTCACTGGAAGTCAGCAATGTTTCTGGCACTGCCTCTGGGAAAGAGGAAATGTTATCTATTCAGAGGTATTCGCACTGGAGTCTCTCCTTGTACCTCTTCATAGCCAGTATGAAGAAAGCAAAAGTCCGTATTCTGATAATCTTTTTTTTGATGCACAGCATATAAGTTACAGCTTCTGTACAACACTGGACTTGGGTTGACTTGACTTTTTCAGTCCAGGTTCCCGGTTGTAAAGAAAAGTAATAAATAATCTCCAGTTCAATCTCTTATTTATTTTGCAGTAAGTAGATGTCACATTGGTGTGAGCATCGCTTGGGGTAGCATAGTACAACGAAATTCATTACCAACATGCCTGGGTCCAGTTATTATTTCTCAGTATCCTATCAGCTTTTTAACTTTGCATTAATGAAATGCTACTTTGTGTGATTACTATAGCAAGGGGTGAATGATGCATGAAATAAAAAGCTGTCAAATCCTTGAGAAAGTGCTCAGCACAATGACACATGTCTGCTTACTGTATTCAAAGAGTTCAAAAGATATTCTTCTCAAGTGAGAAGCACCGAAACAAATTATGGTCACTTTATGGGATTGACTTGGAACATATTCAAAATCACAAAAATCTTGTGCATTTTTTTCCTGTGTTTTAGGCTAAAATGAAAGAAACATAAGGTCAATTTATCCTGTTATGAATTAATTTCTGAATATGGATGTTTCCTGAGACAGTTGTAGTCAGGCTTCCATAAAATAAAGTACTAACTAAACTCTCCAGTGTGAGAAAACAGACAATTCTGGAGGGGATGACTTATGGGTAAGTAAAAAACTTAAAGAAGGTGAATAGGGTTGATGATTTACTGTCTTTTCCAGTACAGGAAATAGGTGGCAACAAATGAAAGAAGAGTTGAAAGCAAAAGCAAAAGAAGGCATTTTTCCACATAAATGAAGGGAATATGTGAGAATCCTTGTCAGAAGATACTATCAGTGCTGAAAGTCTGCATGGATTCAAAGGATGAATGGACAAGCCCATAGGAATGAAATCAATTGGGTGTCACTTAAATACATAAAACCCATTTCTGGTTCACGTAGTCCCTGTAAAAGTTTAATGTCTGGGACAGTATCAGGAGAAAGTAGAATTTATGTTTGCTTAGTTTGCGCAGTCTTCCCTAGGCTTTCTGCTGCCACCAAAGGGAAGTCACTGGGCAGACGGACCTTTGGTCTCAACCAATATGACTGAATTAATGTCAGTGAGTTATGCTGCCTCATTACATCTTTTCACTGTATATTTTATGAATTATGATAATTTTTTCATGGTTTTGATTACGTCCAACTACAAAATATAGCCCCCGTGCCACAGCTATAATCATTTGAATTAGTGAAGAACCTGGATCCCAGAAAAGTATTGAATCCCACTGTGCCAAAGGCTGCAAAAACATGCACAGCAATAAGAGCAATTTTGTCCCATGTAGCAGAAAGAGAAAATTAGTTCCAACCACAATTTTATTGGATCCAGAATGGCTTCTCAAATGAAACAATTTTGTCAATTCAGAAGGATTCACATCGCTGTTTCAACTCATAACTCTTCATATCCAGCAATAAAGCAGAAGCACAAATTATGATTCAGTTGTATCACTTTCACATGACTAACACAGGAAAGTACAGTAGAATTATTCTTGGTGTGCAGTGTAGTAAACAAAAGAATAAAGCTCATTTCAGAAATGGCCATTAGTTTTTCACTTCACTCCCACTTAGAAATAACTGTTATAAGTGTCTTTATTGCAGAACACCTTATTTTTGTTTTAGATCCCGACTAATGTTTCCAACGATGTTCAACTATTTTGCATTTAGCTTTACGATGCATATCTGACTAAATCGAAGAAGGTGAAGTTTGGCTTTCCCTGGGAAAGGCAGAACACTTAAAAATCTTTCCAGGAGCTTTGCTATAGATTTTCTTTTACCTGACTTCAGCTTTTCAGAATTATCATTATTTGGGATGAGGAGAAAGGAGGAATACCCCAAAAATGTTGACAGTTTTTGTCAAGTTCTGAATATCAAAAACTAATTAGCTTTAATGAATGGACAGGTCTGATTGTCAAGATCTTCTCAGCGCACATAGGTTACATATCAATGATTTATTAACTTAAAGTGGAATAAGGGCACATTGCAGCGATACAGCTGAGGCAGTGCAGTATCTCCCCATGGCAGAGAACGGGCCATCCTGCTCATACCAGCTGCTGCTTTGCTTGTGCCAGGTCTGGTGCCCAGCGGTCTCCATCATGAGTTTTTTTGTTTCACTGAAGTGACAGAAAATTAACACACACAAAAAAAGTATGTGCATTCTTCAAACTTAGCAAATTAAATCAGCTCAGTGAAAGCACGAAGACAAGTGCCAGAGGTAGCTCCTGCGTGGCATGGGTGGGAGAAGAGTTGGAGAGGGTCTGGGAGGAGAGAGGGCAAAATGGGACTGCTCTTTACATTACAGCCAGTTATTAGATGGACACAACTGTACCACACAAATATACAAAAGCACAGTTCTGGTAGGTTGCAAGACAATCCTCACAGTATTTTATAAACAATTTCATACACTAATTAGCTATTTTATCTTAGGATCCCATGGGGATCTGGATAAAGACACCAAGTCATTTTGGTTATTTTGCCGTAGGGCCAGGGATCCATCTGCACATACTAAGAAGGTTAGCCCAATATATTCCCATTCTGGATGGATTAAAAATAACTTCCTCTGTAAAGCAGCTTTTAAATGCTGTTTTAAATCTAACCCTCAGCAGTCTGTTATCCCAGATTCATCTTCCATCTATTCTATGCTCAAAGTTGTTCAAATGCAGCATCCGAATTTAAAAGCTTATTTATACAGGTTTTAAGACAGTGTTATTTCACTGATTGAGTACTTTAATATTGGCTTCTGTTAACAAAATACATACTGGAAGCTACAGAGATGCTGTTTCTCCCATTCTTTCTGTCACTTTTAGACAGACATGGAGTGATTTAAGGGCTAACTTTTCTATGCGGATTGTGTTGAGATCTGAATCAACTCAAAATTTATGGACTGAGAGCTTCCAGACTTGTTTTGTGAGACACTAACAGCACTTCTCATATAAGCTATACATGTCACAAATCTAGAGGTTTGTTTGAAACTCAGACAGCCAGTAAATTATATTTTTTTTTCTCCCTTTCTGCACCTTGATCATGAATATGATTCTATCATATCTGTCTGACTATATTGCAGTTGGCATCGCTGATCGAATCACAGAAGCCACATTCTCCTCTTAAACTCCCACCCCCCTCCCTGGCCAGAGAGTCAATATGATGACTAAGGGCAGTAAAACTCGATCTCTCATTCTGCTGTGCTTCACCAGGCTGCCTTGTTATTTTTAAGTCTCTCCTCCATATGGTGGCACGCTCTTGTCCCCATATTTCAGTGTCTTCCAGGGGAGCATCTATCCCCTTATCTGATACCACGTTGCCCCCTAGTGACAAATATTTCACTTGTCTCATGCTTCGCTCCATCCGGATCCTGCAGTGCTGACTTCTTTTCTTCCAGCATTCCCAGTTATCTAGTTGTGGGGGTTTTTTCATTCTGTTTTGGTTTAGTTTTAGATCATGCCCTTTTCTATACTGGCAAAACGTTCCTTAATCCTGTCCCTCTGGGATATTAGTTGAGTCAGGCTCACTTTGGCTCCAGTCTGCAAGAAGAGCCCAAGTTTCTGTGCTGCACTCATTGCTGCTATTTATACACGATGGGCTGAGCTCACCCAGGCAGGATTTCTGCCATAGGGCTTAGTTACTGCAGAAATCAGCAGTGACTTTGCCTCCACCATCATGACGGCAGGTGACCAATGCTACCTGGTATGTAGACAATTCATTGGAAAATGGGAGGCACAGCAAGGGTTTGGGGGAAAGATATAATCTAATCTCATCCTCTGAATGGTTCCTTCCACCTTGCTTTCCTAATATCAGTGCTGCAGAGTTTATTGACAAGAAATTCCTACACACACTAAGAGAAGGGTTTAGAAATGTGAATAAAGTCACTCTCCTGAGGGTCTGGGGAGACGAGCTCTCCCCCTAAGAGAGCATGAGCAATCTCATGCTGCAAAGATTGAACAACTCTTGAGTGTCCTAAGCAGAAGGAAGGGAAAAGGGTCGATGAGCACTTTTATTTAGGCAAGAAAAAGGATTTTTAGTCCTCGACATACTACTGCTAAGCCTGCAGAGGAGGCGGCAGTTGCAAACTCATCACCTCTTCCCTTGTTACTAAAGGACCATGAGCCACGTGCTTCTCATGCTTCTGAGTATATCGGACTTTCAGTGTCACTCTCACTGGTCTCTGGAGGGAGAAAGGAAGGCCCAGCATGCTACAATGGCACCTAGAAATTATTTCTGTGTTTAAAAATGTATGTATAAGCTAGCATACACTGGAGGCAGAGAGAAGAGCGTTGCCTGTAGCTCCTGACAAACTTACTGGGATGGGTTAGACTCTAACTTTGGCGTTTACTGAGTTCAACCAGGCCCCTTCCTCTTAATGTCCATATAACAGACCTTTATAAAAACAGCAGAGAGATCTCCTGTGTTCATGGAAAATGCTGTGGCAGGAGCTGATCACCATTCCTTCCACATAAAGAAATAATTCTGATTTTATGCTAAGGTGGGCATTTGAACTGATTGTTTCAGTCAGGGCTCTAATTCAGCATAATTCTGTTCATTAAGATAATTTTCTTTGCCTTGGTTTGGCTTAATTTAGTTTCCAAAGTCAGTAACTTCTAGTGAGACTTCCAGAAGCCATGTCACCAATACCTGCAACCTGCCTGGACTACACAATCCCTCTGAAAAATGGTTGTATGGGCACTGAGAAGGTCCAAATGTGCCAAAGTTGATGTGAAAATCCAGATGACAGAATATATCATAGATTGAAAATGTTTCTATTATGTTAACTGATTATTAAGCACCCCCAAAACAGAGGCAATACTATAAAAGAAATTACACTGTCTTTGATTAATACCACCACTACAAATACAGCAACATTAGATTTATTCCAAACTGTGCCATTCAATTAACAAGATAGTAGTTGTTCTTGCTTGGCTTGGACTCACTGTTTTCCTTCTGCTCTGAAATTTCCTTTCCCTTTCCTTTCCTTTCCTTTCCTTGCCTTGCCTTGCCTTGCCTTGCCTTGCCTTGCCTTGCCTTG